>CM023452.1:202762085-202890364 GCA_013339765.2 Haemaphysalis longicornis | reverse complement strand
AAACGTCGATTGCGCTGAGTGACAAAGAATATGCGTACTTGGCTAGCACGTGCTGTGGTTCGTGATATTCCGTTGTTTTGTATCCTTGTTATCAGCCGGTGCGGCCACTGTATATTAGTCATGAGTTTCATGTTAAGATGTTGAGTGCTGACGATGTTGGAAAGGGGTGTGGATTTCGGGGGAGTGTGTGGAATTCGGATGTTTTTGTGTTTTTCTCTCTACGTTGATTTGGGCACGGAAGGATCGCGTGAATAAACCAGTTGTGAGTCAGCGCTCGTCCTGTCCGTTTCTTTCGTCACGTCTTTTTTCGCGCTGTTGCCCAGAATGACGCCATACCAACTTTCCCAGCTCCACTACTCTGTTAAAGGAAAAAATAACACTTCTTGAATCTTCGAGGGTCGTGCAGGCAGCTTCATCTTCCAGTTTGAGGGGCCGAGTGGGTTGTAGGCCCCGGCTCACACTACTCGAGCCAGACCGCTCTCAAGGGAAAAAGTGCCTAGCGCGGCGAGGAATTGGGGGTCATGGTATGGGGATTATCTGGTGAAGAACCATTTGACAGTGCACGTTCGAGAATATATCGATGGTCTGAGAATGCAGTGCAGTGCCAGATTAAATGGTTTAGGTCCGCGATAGAAGTCGCTGCCACAGTGCGGACAACGTGGTGGTGGTGACTTCCCAGGGTGAATCCATTTGGCTATGATGTGAGGGGTGAGAGCAGCGTTGGCAAGAGTCTTATTGATGAAAATTTCGGCTGGGCGTGGTAGAGAAGGGACGCCGTTGAGGTAGCCAAGCGGAGTGCTTGATGCTAGGCGGCATCGGCGCGCGTGGCGAGCGTGGTCCAGTTGCAGGCGAAAGGAGGTGGGCGAGACAGCAGCAGGGGATTGGTCATCCAGCGGAGGGGTTACGAGAAGGCTCTCCCTAGCCGCCGAGTGCGCGGTCTGGTTGCCATGTCCCTGCATCATGTGTCCCGGTATCCATGCCAGGCGAGTTTTAGTGCCGTTCTGAGCGAGTATGTTGACCATAGCTTGAATCTGGTGGACAGTAGGATGGTCAGAGAAAGCCTTGTTGAATTCGTCAATAGCAGTTTTGGAGTCGGTGAGTATACGAATGCGGGCAGGTAGTGGAGCAGAGACGTTGTAGGCAAGATGGTCCAGTGAATGGAGAATTCCACGCAGTTCGGCTTCAGTGGAAGACGGATAGAGTATATGTTTTGTAACGGAACCGTCAAATTCGGGTCGTGCTGGACATTGCCGCGCGAGGCCCATTCGGTGTTGGTCCAGGCTGGCATCGGTAAAGATGTCAATTTCATCTGGGAGCTTCTGGTCCAGGATGCGACGAAGGGCTTTTTGGCGTGGACACATCCTTGCTTTGGGAATGCCAGGTCGCTGATGTGGCGATGTCAGAATTGGCCTTTCCCAGGGGGCAGGCGGGGCCTGACTCAGTGGTGGTGGCAACATGGTTCGAGCATCCCACGCAGCGAGTGCCGCTCTCTGACACGTAAGAGATCGGCGTTGTTCGTGTTGAAGGGCAGCTTCAGAAAGCAGGGCTTCCATGGGAGGCAGAGGAGCAGCCTTTTCGAGGGCGTCGATAAAGGGTTTGTCGGGCAATACAGTTATAGTTATTGCGGAGCGCCTTTCTAGCGTCGTAGGGTATTGTCCGGCAATACAGTATTGCTCGGAGCGTGGAAAGTACTATAGCGGGGCGCCATACAGAATGCGGCCTAGGACCACTGCTGTGCTAAAGGTTGTTGTAAGAGATATACTGCTCCGTCGTTGCGGTTGGTTTTTGAATTAACCCAGAAGAAGCACTTCGATATTTCGTTCGTTAAACTGTTTTATTGCACATTCTCGTTGGAGCCAATTCGAGCAGTCGCGGGAGCGATGCTCGTCCGTGGCCCCTCCGAGTCGTTCTCCTGCTTTCCGCTTTCGCGTTCACCAAGAGCCCGGCCGCTCCCTCGCTTCCCCGAATTCCGCGAGCGGGCCCCTCCCTCCAGTCGGGTGTCCGTTAGGCGGCCTCTTAGGCTTTTCCTTTCCTGCCCCGGCCGTTCTGTCGTCCCTCTGTGGTCTCTCTCCACGACTGCGGAAGGTCGCGCACAGTTTCTAACACTCCCCCCGCTAAGGTATTCTATTATGTTGTTCATGGGAAAAGGAGCTGAACCGCTTTACTGTTTTTCCCTGGGCCCCTCCACAAGAGCGGATTTTGCGTCTCGGCGGGGAAAACTTGTCACGATGCCGGTTTCCACAGACCGCGGGTTCTCCCGTATTAACACCACGTCGCTACAATTCACTTCCTTTTTAGTTTCCATTTTTCAGGCGTGAAACCAGACGGCCGCTCCTCGACGGCCATACTTCCTCTTGGTGAGGTCAGGGTGGGTGCCGCAGGGGAAAACAGTAAAGGCCGGTTCAGCTCCTGTTCCCATTGGAAACCAACATCGAGGAGCCTTCATTGCGGGGGGGGGGGGAGTGTTAGAACTGTCGCGGATCCAGCGTGGAGAGAGACCACAGAGGACGACAGAAGGCCGGGCGAAGGAAAGGAAAAAGCCATTAAGAGAAGCCTGCGTAACGGGACACCACGACTAGGGAGGGTCCGCGCACAGTTCTAACAAAGTAATGACTGCTTGTTGGGCCCTCCGTACTTATTTGAGTCTAGGATTATCTGAAGCACTGCTTTCAGGTATTTCAGGTTGCTCTAGCAGCACTGTGCGCTATTGTGATGCCAAAGGGGTGCCCAGCAGTTAATGTTTCCGCACATAGACCCAATTGGTGTGTCAGATAGATAGATGCTCTTGTGCATATCAAGAGGTATCTTATGCTGTCCGTGCACCTCCAAGAACTCTGTTTTTTCAGGAGCCAGGTATAGCCCTAACGTCGGAAGGTTCGACGTGAGGCTGTGGGCTGCGGCTCTTCAACTCAGTTACCATGTCTTCAGTTGACGTGTTGTATGCAGCTTCGCTCCATACAGTATGATCATCTGCATAGATCGCCAAACGTGCAGCATAATTATTTTCTAGTTGCCGTGCAACGCGGGCCATTGCCAAATTGAAAAGCGCAGGTCCAAGGATAGAGCCTTGAGGCACGCCCCTGCCCAGGTAGTAGGTCTTGGGACGCTCAGGTTTCTCCGCATTCGCACAGATGGATGAGAGCGAGCCCGGGCCGTCATCTGGGAGCGTTGCGCAGGAGCTGGACTCTGAGCCGTCGTCGCAAAGCGGCGTCAGACCAACCCGCGGATATCGTCCAGCGAGTGCCAGGTGCATCACTGGAGGAATGCCAAATGCACGAAGCTAGCGTTGGAGACTGAGGAAGAGCGAGCCGTTTGGCTGGGAAAACGCCGGCAGCGGGACCACAACCATAGACAAAGGCGGCATTGGACGAATAGCGCACTAATTACAGCTAAGTCGAATGTTAGCCCAGTGAAACCAAGACTTAACCAGGCTGAGACAAGCTTTGCCTTGCATACCCAGGGTTAGCTGGGCTAAATCGCCGCCATTATTTTTGCTGCAACATGCACTCGTATGTCAGATGTAGGCAATCTTTTTGAAAATTACGATAGTTTAGTATGTTTTAAGTCGGTTTAGCCTACCAGCATGTTTTAGTTCCGCGATTCCGCTAATACAGCGCGAAAAAGAGGCCACGTGGAGTGCGCCTAAGCGGCCAGTTTTGTCAAGTACGCTTCCTGTGGCGACACTAGTGTCCCGGTCGATGGGAGATCGAGGGATATTCACCCGCCACCCAGAGACTATCCTGCGTGGGTGGATGCAGAAAGACCACTGGCAAAGAATTTTACGCGTCGTATAAGATCACGGCGCGCACGTCCGCTCCGTGACGCGTTCGCCACTGCCTCCTCCGGCTGAATGCGTCCGCATCTGCGGCGCAACAAAAAGCAGCCGACTCGCCTTAGGCTTGCGCGCCAGTCCGCAGTTTTCAACCGCACAAAACACCCTCCCCTTTCGTCTCTTCTCCATCTCTGCGCCCACCTTCTTGTCGACCCGCGCGGTCACCGCGTCCAGTGCCGCCTCTTTCCCAGCCGTTCGCGTCTCATATGTTGTTGTATGGCTTTCACTTATCTTCGGACACGGCACCGCCGCCGTCGTCGTCTCGAGGGGTTGTCGAAACGAGCAACGCGGCGTACGACGACGAAGGACCGACATACTCCTGCGGTTCGCCGCAACACGACCGGCGAGCAGCACTTTCTCCCATAAAAAAAAGTGAAGTAAAATCAAACTGGAGAGGTAAGAGGAGGGGCATCGGGCAGGACGCTGTAGACGCAAACGGTGTGCGGAGGAAGCAGACGGTGTACATTGACTCTATTTCCGCGCTATTTTTCTTACTTGCTTTTGCGGATGGCAAGGATGAGCAAACATACGTGGAGAAGATGTAAGAGGGGAAGTGCACAGGCCTTGCTGGTGGCGACGAATTCGCCCAAGCAGTGCACCAGAACGTCACGCGGAGAAAACGTGGGAGTATATCGCTTTGAGACCCGGACATTATGTGTTACACATTGGACAGACCAACCGGCGGAGAGTGAGTGACGGCGTCTTCTCCGGGCGTGAAGTTTATACTTTGTGTCTAGAGCGAGGCCTTCATGCTTTGCGTTGCGGCCTGCTTGCTGGCTGGTGAAAGTGACACGTGTGAAGCGAGCGAAGTAGGAATCGTGACGGAGGCGTGCAGATCTGGCCGCAGCTCGGGAGGGGAAGGGGGGGGGGGGGGGGCAGGCAGAAATGTACGCCCGATAAGAAAACGGTAACAAGGGAGCAAAAAAAAAAAAAAAAAACAAGATGTCAGAAATCAGATGTGATCACTAACTTCCGATGAAAATGTTGCTCGGCGCCTCAATCGGTGACTTCAGCGGAAGTATGAGTCAGCTGTTCTAACTGGAGGCTTGTACGGTGTGTGCTTGCCTCTTGTTTATATTCTATTTTATTTACAGATACCGCTCTCTCGGTTTCTGGAAGATAGCAGGAGTAAGTACAGATGTTTCGCACGAATTATCAGTACAATGCAACGAAACACGTGGTTACGCAATTCTTTTTCGATTCGCTCAGCACCGAGTCTACGCGGACACTCATTAAGTTTATTCCGTAAATCCGCCGTCCGTAGAAAAAAGAAAACTTAAAACAATCAAGTATCGACCTGAATGGCACAATATTCAAGGGATCAGATCATCGATTACAGGGTGCAGAAGGCGCAACAAAAGACATCGGTGTCAGAACTATCTTATGCAGGAGGATGACACGGCCACAACTACGCCGATGTTGGAGAGACTGCGATGAGAAAACATGCAAAAGCGAAGTGGGCAAGAATTGGCAGTCGCAGAGATTAAAAATGAACCTGATTGCTTTTTTTTGCAACGAATATAAATTAGGTGACGAAACAACCGATCCATACGCGAGTATGGGCGACCCGAGCAATGTTTTTGTACTCTGCCAGTTTGCATTCGTTTGTCGAGTTGCTTCACGTGCGTTTGAGATACCGATTTCGAAGAACTTTGTTACAGATTGTTTCGACGCGTTTGCGCCATTTAAATTTGTTGTTGGAGTTACACCGACCTACTCAAAACTCTGTAACACGTGTTAGACTTATATCGTCATTAGTATAAATAAAATAAAGCGACTATTTCTTGTCTTAGAACGTAATTGATATACATTTGCCAGGTTTCAGTTCACTTACAAAACAACGAAAAAAATATTACTCAACGCCACCTGATATTGAGCGTTTGAGAAAGTGTTATAGATGATGCAGTTGCCCGCATACATTCTAAGTTTTATTCAAGTGTCTCCGATGATTTCAGCTACGTATTTTATAAAAATAATGAACAAAATCGCCCCAGCACTAAACCTTGTGGCACCCCTGATGTGATCCCAACGTATGAGGACTTCGCATGGTTAAACGTAACAAATATAGAGCGAGTTCGTAAGACGTCTATATGAGGCCGCACTCAACCCTTTGCGAGGCTCCAGAAAACCGGAACTCCTGGTGCAGGTTTGTCACACACCCTGTGACGCTGCACCTTGTCCGAAGGCCTTCCCACCCCGCTGGTTTGCTGCCGTCTCGCCTCCGTGAGTGTCTCCGTCGAGCAATGTCTATGACGCCGCATGAAACCGAATTCCCTGAACGTAATATTCACAACTCGTTTGTTTATCTACCTTTAACGATTGATTGTTTTGCCTTAGTTGACTGACTGCGTCTTGGCATCATGACGTCAGTCCGAAAAGCTATGGCGTGTTGCGAAGCAACGAGCGCGAGCAACAGCAGCCAACGCCTCCGCTACGTTGGCAGTTTGGGGCGCGGTGCTCAACGCCTCATGCTGATGCCGATGCCGAAATTGTATCTGTTGTGACCTTTCTCGTGTGCATGAAGACTAAGATTGATTTTCGATGTGCTGTGCCGAACAGGTACGGTTGAAATTTCCGCGGAGAGAGAATGTTCTTTATTGTGAACTGGTGGAGGTCAGCCCTGGGACAAGGCTTGCTACACCAGAGGGGGGTGACTACGTTGATGAGTGGTGAATATTAGACATTAAGGGTACAGCAGGAAGAAGACAAACAAGAAACGTTAAAAAAGAAAAGAAAAACAAGAGAATGCTGCCAGCAGAGTCCGGCAATAAAAATACAATAGAAAAGAAAATCGTTAATGTAAACGCTGAATCAAAATTAAAAGTAAACGACGCAAAAAAAAAGAGTAACATCACCAACCCAACAAAAATGAATAGCGGTATCTCCGTATACAAAGGAAGCTTTCTACATAGTTATTTTAGCTTTGAAATTTTTTGTGTCACTGCTGCTTTAAGGCATGTTTCCGGTAATACGAACAAATTTTCCCGGTTCATTCGAGTTCGCCCTAACTAAGTTTACTTAGAAGACAACACCCATATTCATACAGGCATTTCCACTACAAGATGGAAAAAAACTATTGTTTTAATTGTTTGTCTGCTTGAACGAATGTGAAGCATTCCCGCGTATAATATGACAGGCACTATTTCAAAGATGAAATTGACAGCATTGCAAATTGTGAAGGCAGTGTTATCATCGCCGACCAGTAAAAACGGACTCCGCGTCACGTGGGAAACGGAATCATGTGCGCGCGAAGTGCAGAGGTTGCTAGACAAAAAAAAAAAAACGGTTTCGTGTGTAAACACGAAACGAAAATGTCGCCCTAGGCCCAGAGCGAATCACAAAAACCTCAAGATGAAAAGGCCTTCGCCAGTTTCAATAGCTACAGATCTCGCTCTTCTGCTGCCCTTGGTCGACTTCCGCAGGGACAGATTCAGACAACTCGTTGCGTGCCACCTGCCGCTTCTAAAAAGCCCTATCCGACGCTTTTACTTTCAGTTCGTGCTCTTATCGCTTTCGAACCGCTTTACACCGTCGCGGTGCGTAAGGAGAGATAAGGCGTTGGGACGTGTCTGAAAGCATTCACCCGTTAGCCCAAACTGAGGTCCCCGTTGGTTTTTGGCTCGTAGCTCCAGCACTCATACATGGTGGCGCAGCCCCAGTCCCATCGCTATTGGGGATCGCCCATGGGCCGCCACAACTCCTGTTGACGCAGCGAAGAGACCTGCACAAAAGGGGGCCGACACCGGCGTAAAGCCGTTCTAGAAGGTCAATGCTCAAAGGGTGAGGCGCTCCAAGGGATGTGAATTCCGTTCGCGATATCTGAATAGCCTGGGCCAAAAATAATTGCTACATAAAAAATAAAAAAAGAAAACTGAGAACTTGTATGGGTTTCTGTATGAGGCCCAAGCCACCAGTTACAGCCCGGGCAGAAAGCCAGATAGCAAGGCGGGAGGCAGGGTTCACATGTTGCGTTACAGGCGCAAGTGCGCAATCAAATGGTGGGTGAGTCGATAAAGAAAGGACTGGCGTGCCTATCAGCCCGGCGTGAAGACATTGAAGACGCGAGGTAGCGTCTCCGACGTGATGGTCCGTCCTCCACTACAGCCAATACTACACAAATCACCCTGCGCACCTGTTGCATGATTGATTGATTGTAGGGTTTAACGCGCCGACCCAACGCAGGCGATGAGGCGCGCCGTAGTGGAGGCCTCGGAATTAATTTTGACCACCTGGGATCTTTAACGTGCGCCGAAATCTCGTGCACACTGGCGTTTTTGCTTTTCGCTCTCTCCTCTCTCTCTCTCTCTCTCTCTCTCTGCTTTTCGCGAACCACTCTCTCGCGAGGGGCATTGGATTGGATTGGATGGATTGATAATTGGCTTGGCTTGGGATTGGCTTGGCTTAGATTGGATTGGATTGATTAGATTTGGATTAGATTGGATTGGATTTGGATTGGATTTAAAGTGGTTTGTATTGGATTGTGTTGCGTCATAGCCGCGGCAGACGCCCGGCGCCGGCGCGTCCCCTCACCGTTATGCGCGCTATAAAACGCGGTGCCTGCGCCGCTCCGCTCCATCGTTCCAGCGCCGTTCCTCTACTGTCCAACGCTGCAACGTGAACCCCTATGCGTCGCATCTACACAGGGATTCCCGCGAGGGGAGGTGGGAGTTTTATTATGAAAATAGGCGTTCAAAAATACCTGCGCGTTGCTAAGCGGACGCAAAACGCAAAAAAACCCCAAAACCGAAATAGGCAACTCGAAACCGAGACGAAGCGGCTGAATGAATGATGAATTCTACCTTTAAACGCAAATTAATCATGTTGGCGGGAACGGAAAGGAGCCGGGCATCGTTCCGCGCATAAGGCGTCCCGGAGTGGAGTGTTTGCGATTGGCTAAAACAAAGGGACCACATTTTTGAACGCATAGCTTGATGTATTGGCTTTAGCTGCCCACGGCGGTGTGCCGATTATGTTAAAAAGTTTAATGTTTCTGTGCAATTTAGAGGCGTCTGTTAATGGCCAATATTTTGTGTACGCGGTAGAAAGCGGCCCCAAGATATTTTTTCGGTTTCCGGTTGATGAATTACAGCGCGTTACAATCGGGGGCGCGTTAAAATCACGAAAATGAAGTAACCAATTAAGCCGAGAAGAGTGCAGAAGATGAAAGTTTCCCAAATACAGTATCGAAGTAGCTGCCACTCCTGCTGGCCGAGGCTGTACGCAATCGAAGGACACGTGGAAAGTCGAGATAGGCGTAGAGTGCTGCAAAGCGTCTCTAGTTTCGCTCTCAAGCAATTCGCAAAGTGTTGAAAGGTGCAGGGCTGAAGTGGCAAAATCTTTGATATATCTCGGAACATGATAACGTCAACAGTAGCTACAGGCAGGTTTCGGTTGTACTATAACAGCTTGGTGAAACTACCTGTAAGGTATGGGGGAGGGAGTTGATGATGAGTACATTGGCTGCGTTAAGTTGTGCGCTGGTACGTTCACACTAGCACCTCCAGGAGTTTTTTCTCCAAGTTTTTGGCATGACACCCAGATTGCACTTTGTTTGGCTTCAACTAGATTTTGCGGCATCATCTGGTTTAAGGCTTAGTTCGAATACCCAAATTTTTACCAAAAAACCCCTCTCTTTCGTTTAGAGTTTCAGACGGAAGCCGTAGTACATGGTTATTGAGCTCATTGCACGGTACAATGGCCCCAAAGTAACGCCAAGTGACAAACGTCCCTGGAAAAGGACGCTGGATTTTGGCTTCCGATTCCTTTATCTCGAGAGTTAAAGAAAACGCTAGCGAAACAATATTTACTGCTGGCGATCTGAAATATGATAGTTACATACTATTCAAAGGCAACACTTGATTTTATAATCGACGGTTGCACACGTATCCCGTTCCATCTTAGGCTGGGCATCCTATGTGCCAGCTATGAATCATACGTAAAGTGCAAGCTTTCAATCAAGTATCTGGTATCTTTTTCGTGGGCATATTCTGCAAGCATGCTCGTAGCTCCTCGCAATTTTCAACCCAAGGGCCCTCATACCTCCCCTCCAATTTTGTGCCCTCACCCATCACTACCGCACTATTCGCTGCATCCGTAATGTAGGCACACGTCGCTATTCATTCATAATTTTCTCTTTAAAATGCCCTGGATTGCTCCCCCTTGCCTCCCGTATTTCTCCACCTAGGCTTTTCTTGCGCCCCTAATGTACGGCGCCGTCCACGTGGTTGCCCCGAGTTTTTCCCCTAATGCCCTTTTGCAGATGCAGCCTTGACTTCTGAGCACCATTATGCGAACGCCTACACTGGTTCCTGCAAAATTCATGCCGGTGAGGATTACTTTTGCCTAGCTTCTTTAGTGCCATCCGCCCTTTGTATGCAAGTGAAGCGGCCCGCTGGTTATTGCTTCCACTTTTTTTTTTGCGCCTGCTTAATGCGCCTACCACACGGCGCTGTTGCAGACGCACTCTTCGCTCCATCTCGGTCGGCTACTTTATTACCGATTCGCTTTGTCAACTGGACTCGTGAAGGCCTATTTGCACTCGTTTTCCGCCGCGTTCTCCTCCTCTACTCGTTCAGCGCTAATTCTCATCTATGGCCAATGGTCTTCGAATCATTCGCTCCCTCTTTCCGCTCGTGTTATAGGGCTAGGAATCTGCGCCTTGTGCGCAACGTGCGCCATAAGCGGTTGGTGGCATAGTACCCGCATGGTGGTTGTTACGAGCAAATGCATCAACCAGTGAGTATACTTACGCGTGCCATGAGATTGCCTAGACGCTAATACTAATACTGGTTATACCTGCTCGAAATAGCGGCCACAATTTTGAGAGCAACGGCTTGCCTCTTTTTTTTTTCTGCTGTTCCGCAAAGACCACCTGCCGTTTGCTGTGCACCGCTTAACAATGGGTTTTGATTTGTGAATTTGTTCTACTGCAGCGGACAAGTTGATATTGCATGGTTGACGAGTACAACGCAAGAAGTACCTAAAGGACGAAGAAGGACAGCCGAAACCAGCGCTACTTCCAACGAACATTATTCTTAAAAACGCCCGTATGTACAAAACGTGCGCACATCTGCACAGAATTGCACTCTACAGCGCATATGACAGGCTCTCTGGCGATCACGGTTCGTGCACTTATGTACAGATAGCAATCGGCCGTGACTGACGACTGTGTGCCACCTGGTGCACAAAACTCAAAACAAAACCAAAATAGCAAAAAAAAAAAAAACAACGAACCCTCTCCCCCCTCCTCTCCCCCGTCAAAAAAACAAAACAAAGAAACAAAGCAGAGTGCGGCCGGCTTTGATTTATTGAGAGGCAAGATATGCAGTTTCCTTGGCCGATGAACTCAACGATGCCACGGTCACCCAGGCGAACCATTTCAGCCACCTCGATTACTTCTCTTGCTAGCTGGTTAAAGCGATGCTACATTCGTGTTTCCGGAACTGTTCCTCGTGTCACCATTCTTCACGTTTCGTAGATGCTCACGCAATGGAAATCGTCCTAAGTTAACATGCGGCCATAAAGAATTCTACCTTGACATCTTCTGTGGCCAGGATGAGAAGTTTGGTTATTAGGGGAAGATTATCCGCCCTTACTGAGAAGTCTACCTGTTGGGATTACACGTTCTTTCGCAAGAAGGTCAACTAGAATTTCAGAGTGAGCATGAATAATAAAGGCAGCAGTACATCCGGATTAGGCCAAGTTGTTGGGAGGTTTTGCCCAATCTTGTAAACTATTCAGAACAGCCATAGGAACGTACGTACGTACGTACTATCACTTGCCTTTTAAACTCTCACTGCTAATCACTTGGGATTATGACTGGTATGGCACTCGGTAGAGTTGTCGAGCCCTCTCTAAGGATAATTATCAAATGTTTGGTATAAAGTTATTTGTATTTTAACAGCCTTCTTTCCCAATTTGTATAGGACACATAAGAGCTCATGAACTTGAAAGTGGGTTATTCATAAACTTTATTGATGGGAGCCCCCTAATTCCTTTCAATAGCTGCAAGCGTCATTCCCTCCCTTGATTATTTCTAGGAACAAAGCGCCTACCCTGGCCTTGCGATGCCAGACAAAGTAGAATCTGATGAAATAAAATTCACCTGCTGGAAAACCTTCCGATGCTGTTACCTAAGAGCCACCTGAGTGCCCTATTCGGTAATTCGAACGACAGATCTTCTGCCACACAAAAAGTGAGAAGTAAGCAGAAGTAAAACAGGGACGCACTCAATCCTGCTAGTTCTGAACGGGCACCGCTTGAACAAGACGCGATGACCATCTGTCTCATCTATGTGGGGGCACAACACCAGCAGCCTTCATCACAGCAGGGGACATTGAACTTCCGCCGCATGCAGCTCAGTGTACACAGGGACGACGAGGCCTGGCCGCAGAGACAGATGGGCCGCGACCCTGCTCGATCTCTGTGTAGAGGGCTGCCCTTCGGCGGGGCTGTCACGCGACGGTCGTAAACAACAGCACACGGGCCTTTCCCTGCGTGGTAGTAGAAACAAGGACAACCAACCGTACGGGCCCGCAGCCCTCGACAAGTGCGAGAGGCGGGCGACTCGCGAGGTTGACCTTTACCGACAAGGCGGGTGATCGCGCAGCTGTTGTTGAGCCGTGACTTCTCTCCAGCCGTGCTGGATTTGCCGCTCTAGACTTGCAAGCTGCCATTGTATGCGGAACATGTGCGTATGGGCTTACTCATTGCTTACAAGCTTAATCGAATAGGTTTTGAAAAGCCCCCATACTGCAGCAACCCGCCCACTACTCGGCCTGGAATCATGCTTCTAGACCGAGCTATCATATCAGCCAGTCATTCCTATGGATATGGGCGTGTTCGTATTAGTCCATCAACGTCAAAATACTCGACAATCATCCACTAGTTTGCGGATGTACTTACTGCCCTTCAAAAACACGCGTGGTCTTAGTACATCCTTCTGCATAGGTGACGCAATTCCGGTAAATAATGCAGTACCACGGCGCGAAGAAAACTAAATAAATACTTATTTAATGACACCCAAGAACTCTGCTAGGCAGGAAACAGCATATTCCTTTTGCGGCCTGTAAGAGCAACACGTCAATGAACATGCAAGTTTTCCTTAGGCTCGACAAAGTTCTCTCTTGGGAAATCTTTGGTAAATTTGCAGCGATTTAAACTCTGCATAATTTCGAGGATTCCTTATGTCTTACTACTCATTAACGGTAGCATGGTTTTATATTGAATTTTCCGAAGTCGGCATTTCGAGAAGTCGCTGAAATGCTAGAGTCGATGGTACTTAATTTTTGCTGTCCGTAATACTGGATGTTGCCCTTTTTGATCATTCAGGGAGGCAAGAGAAGGCAATCTTGGCTTCAATTTACGGTTCAAGGTAAAATACAACCGGATTCGATTTGAAAGCGCTTGCCTTTGCCAACTCACGGAGCTTCATTCCAGCCGTAAAAGGCGTTCTTGTACCGAAAACGAAAGAAATACTCAACACCTTTCACATTTTGCTCTAAAGGGAGGAATTATTGCCGGCACTAAAATAGCTATCAGTGTCTGTCTGCACGCCAGCATTCAAGTGATAGGAGCAATGGGCGCAGTCATGTTTTTTGGCGGTGGCCTTGGTCGACGGCCGCCGGTCATACAAACAATTTTGCGTAACGTCATAGGGAAGTCGACGGAAAAGCGGCTGGGGAGTCGGCGCTGCCTCGTGTGTTTTCTTTAACTCTCCATTATTTGTTTGGAGTTTGAGATAAAATTGCTTTCGCCGTAGTCGAGACGAAGCAGTACTGTTAATACGTGATACTTCTATCCTGTCGCCATGGCCCCTTTAACACTTCGATAAAGCAGCTGCGTGAAAGGCTCGACGTATAGTTTACCAACCTCGTCGGGGGAGCGCACTTCTTCCTGCGTTCTTCCACGCATAAGCGTCATGCTCAGATGACATATTCGCTACGAAAATTACATTTTGAGAATACGTTTTGCGAAAGGTAACAAGGAGACGTTCTAGAAATAGGAAGAGGGGCACATGGAAGTTAAATCTGTAAGTTAAATGAAGAAAAATGACATGATAAGACTAAATACGGAACTTTGGGGATAAACTGTGGACTTGAGTAGCGCAGGACAGGAGCGGTTGGAGGCCAGAGGGGGAGGCCTTCATCCTGCAGTGGACCTGAGCTGGCTGTTGCTGCTCCTGCTGATTGATGATGATGATGATGATGAAAGTATAGCTGGCAAAGCTTAAATCCGCGTGGTTCCACTGCTATCAAGGCAACAAACCGGCCGACGCTTGGAATCATTGGAATAGTTTCTCGTGTTGTCTTTGTTTCATCCAGGCAACATTTACAGTATTTCGTTCTAGAAGGAAAAAACCGTTGATGGGTTAAGAAAGACAAAAATGTGCACGCGGTTCCCGAAAGTGCGTCTTTTCTTCCTGCAGAATAGCGCATCTTTAACTGTGCATATTCTCCCATATAATGAAGCACGGCTGCTTGACAGTGCATCCGTCGAGCTGCCATGGATCAGGTAACTTAATGATACATTGCAGTTACCCTGCCATGAAGTAAGCATTGTCTTTGATGTGATCACGGTAGTCCAACTCGCAGTGTGTTTACTCTTCACTTGGAAAGTGACGAAAATTCAGCAGCTGGATAGTTTTAACGCTGACTCATTTCGGCGCACCGTAAATAATAGACTCAGATCAGAGTTTCAAAAACTAGCAGCTATCTCTCTGTCCTTCATTTCAATTCAATTCTGTGTTTTTTTTTTTTCTGGCCCTTTTATTCATCCTAATGTCTGGAATAAATCCGCCACTCAGTACTTTCTTGTGCACCCATGCGTCGCCAGTAGCAAGATGGTTAAAAATTACGTCCTCGCGGGAATGCGACGCTGACACAATAGAGCAAAAAAAGAGCGGCACAATATATTTCTGATGCCAAGTCAACCATCGAATCAATCCAATGAACGCTATCGCTGACATGGTTAAAACACACACAAAAAAAACCCGAAATTATGCCCTGGAACCAGCGAATGTTACGGCCGCAAGGAGCTGCGTCGTAGCTAACGACCACGCTGCCCCGTGTAGCGAAGCAGGGGCGACCAAATGAGAGAACGACGACCTACTGCACAGCAAGCGGCGTCTTACTCCGCTCACACAAGTTCAGTGGGCCCGGGGCTCGTTCGTTATGTTCCCTCGAAAGGGGGTTCCTTTTCGAGCTCAACAACCCACAAATAAAGGGAAAATGTACGTCCCTTCCGGGGCATTTCTGCAAACCGCCTCCTACGACTCTTATTCTCGTATCGCACTTCTCCCCTCAACCTTCCGTCAAACTCGGGGTTTAGAAGTTATTCCCAGTCGACCCTTACACTCCGTGCCTCTTTTCGCGTCCGTTGGGACGCACGACGATAATTAAGAGCACGACGTGGTACGCAGCTTGTAGCGTAGTGCGGCGTTTTCTTCTTTTAACGGCAACGGGTGTGGGGAGTCAGAAACGTGACTGCCACTCACGTGCTAGCGCGTGACGGAAACCGTGGGACGGGGTCGCAGGAGAAGTGACTGCACCGATATCTTCACCCGTGGCCGCCTTTGCGAGGGCGCTAACGAGGGTCTCCGCTTGGAGCGATTTATGCCCGCGGCAAATATGTCGTCTCTCTCCTTCCTGAGCGCATGCCTTGCTGTATAGCTACCGCATTTTCTCGGGTACAACTGGGCCGGGAAGATGGGTGGAAGCGCCGAGTTGGAAACATACGTAAATTGAGGAAAACATATATAGAGTAACACCTCGTTACAAAGAAGACCTCACGACGAGAAACCAACTTCCTTGTAAACGGCACTTCGCTAAAATTGGTATTTGCTCCCTTTCTCTGCTGCACTCAGGCCCTTAAAACACTTCCATTTAAGCGGGTCATCAAACCAAAGAGTTACTCCATTAAAGCCACCCTTCACGGTGCTTAAAAGATTGCGCCCTGGTAGAGAAAAACGTCCGATAGTGTTGTTTCCCGTTCTTTGCGCTAGTAATATAAGTATGGTTGCCAGTCCAGCATGGAATTCTAAGTGGGTACGTTTTGGGCAAGCAAAGAGTATTAGAAATGAGTCTGGTGGGACAATGTGTAGCCGCGTAAATGGAACACGCGACAAGCTGTTGGGACACTGCGATTGTTTCGTTTCAACGCCGTCTATATGTCGCGAGAAAAGTCCAAGGTCAAGGTGTTTATGCGGAAACAAACAAAATGTCTGCTCTGCACGATATAGTTCAGCTTAAGCGTTTGCATTTGATACTATGTCCCCACACTCAGCATAGCACGGACGTAGCACATACTCAGCACAGGTACATATATTAGTCACGTCACCCCTCTCGTCAACCTACATCTGGCTTCGCTTTAAAAGTACCGTTCCATCTCTAAAGTTAGATCCCATTACAGAACTCCGCAATCAAGGAAATTCGGACATCTGCGCAACTGAGATGAGAAGACTGAAGAAACAGCAGAGCTGGTGGTCTTCGCTAGCTTTAATTTGGTTTCTCTTAGGTCTGCCCACCTTTTCTGTACAACAGACACTGATGCCGCGGAGAGCACATAGTCTTTCTCCAATGGGAGAGCACCTGCACCATGCACGTCAGAGCTTACGTCATCACTAGGCGCAGCCAATCCCTACGTGCGCCTCCCCACCCGAAGATCTGCCACAGCGACGCACACTTCCCCGCACCTCATAGTCGGCTCCTTGCTTCCCTCTCACTTTCCCCTCATTGTACTAGGCCTATTTTACCTCCTCTCTACACTGCGTCGCTGAGTTTCAAGCGACGCCCGGCACGGATGTAACCCAGCTTACACATCCCGCTGTAAAAACATCTGCCCTAGAACGTGATGAGGAAACCGGCCCGACGCCACTTGCGCCGGTCAGTTTCGAACCAGCGCTGCACCTGTTGTTTCTGTGGCGTGGTGGACGCGAAAGAATGAAAATCGGAAAGCGGATACTTCAGTGCATACTTGCTGGAAATGACCCAAGATAGAAGGGGAAAGAAGTAGGGTCTCGTGTACAACGTCTATTTGGTGCTTAGTCCCACACGCGTTCCACACGCGCGTTAGGTGCGTGTGTGGGAGGCGCGAGTGGGGCAAAGGGACCCTTGGCATTCTATCACAAAGTCAGGTCCACGGAGTGGAAGAGAGAGGGGACATCTGTAAAGGAACACTGAAGGCAACCAGCAAGTTTGTTTCACACGAAAGTCTGACCTTCCCATAGCCGTTTCAGCGTTGATTCGGTGCCGAAATATGCATCAATGGCTGAGAAACCGCTAAGCAAACCTTAATGGAACGTAAGCCAAACAGCGGCTGCAGTCGCTGTTTTTCGTTGAAATGAACCGGAAGCAGTGAAAAAGCGGAGATTTATAGCGCTATAGAAGCAACAGTGTACAACGCTACCACGTACCAAATGGTTTGGTCAGTTTCGGACAAATGAAGCGTGCTTTGCTGACTTCCCACGACCTTCGCGGCTCCGGACCACTAAGCATAATGTTCCTTCATAGGACCCGTGATTAGTATTGTCCCTTTGTTGAAGAAAAATATATTGTCCTTTTGAGGCGCTGCAATGTCGACATCGAACCAACCGCTCGTGCGTAGCGCGCACGCTTCCTCAAAAAGTGGTACCGGCGCCCAAGTGTGGGCGAGTAGCGCCGTTGAGCGAGCAGCCAGAAAGATGTTTCGCACGCCAGATGTTTTAACCACTTCTGGTGCAAGTTTCGCGTCACAGCCACTGGTGGCCGCACCAGTCTTCACGTTTTTGCCATTTAGCTACATTATGTTTAAAAATCTACGTGTTAGAAAGTGTATTTCGCGTTCTCGGTGCACTAAACTATCGATTTAAAGCAACTTCAATTTTGAATTAAGTGTCCCTTTAAGTCGTCACGTTGAGACAGCTTTGAAGCATTAATTTAACAGATTTTTGTAGTGGCCTCGTTTTCGCTCTCCGTGACGCCTACAAAGAGGGCACATTTCTCAAAAATTGAGTACGCGCAGCTCTGGCAAATCCTCCCCGTCTAAAAAGTATATTAGGGGCGAAGCCCCTTGGTAGCTCGGGCTGTCGGCGTCTTCGTGTCATCGTTGTGTCATGTGGTCACGGTACTAAAACTCCGGGACACTCGTTTTCCAACGCCTCGCGCTAGAACGGTTGGGCTTCAAAGATACGAGACTTACAGCAAAACTATCTAGCTCTACCCCTCAACGGTTTCGTCTGCATGGGCAAAAACGCCAAGGCGCCAAGAATACACTTATACACTGCATGATTCGCGCCTCCACAGGTTACCCATTAGTGGAGATACCCCGGGATTTTTTTTTTTTGTACGTGATTTCCTTTAAGACGTCCCGGAATAGTGAGGTGGTTAGCTTGCGAATTCACATGTCCTGATGATTCCCCCTAATAACAAAGCCCCGGATTTTTAATTACTTCCACAACGATTGCGCTTTCGCTTTTCATTGTAAAAGTTAAAATAACAAGGGTTGCTGCCCCGTGTTAAGCAGCTCTGCGGGTCAAATCTTGCTTTCACAGCCTAGCTATTTGGCGTTACATTTGACTCCGTTAATGTTGCTTTAAATCTCTAACTAAGCTTTTCTATATAAATAAGAACTTCTGTTGCGGGTCATCTCCAGGTCAAGTCAGCAAGGCGGGGTCATCTGATATTTTCAAGTGCCTTCTGTTTACTTTTTTGACCGACGACCCAAATATTGATCCAATAAAGTAACTCAGAGTAGCCACCTATTCAAGCTTCCGATTACGTCATCACTTCATTACTCACTTTCACTCTGCGTTGGTTGAGCGCAAAATGCGCTGCAGTGCTTTTGTATATATTATCCGGAATCCCTAAATACGTCTCGAGAACTATTTGCTTTCTAACTGCCTTCTTGAGGGTAGTGGCTTCCACTGGATCGAAAGCCTCGTTTTTGCGATTAATGGTGGCTACATACATACAGGTTGTATTCGAAGTATTTCTCGGTTCCTTGCTATAGGACAAAAATAAAAGTCCATCGTCTGGCTGCTCTTTCTAAACCCACCTTATTTCCTTCAATCGATGAAACGTCGAAGTTCTTTGGTAGTGTTCAATCTTAGTTCGTTAACAGATGTGCCCTGTGGACAGCTTATGGCAGTATAGATTGTGGTCGTTACATTCTACTTTTTTGTTTTTGCACACTTTTTACGTAAAGTATAAGCATTATACGACGCTGGAGCTGTCGTTACTTGTACTGCAATTTTTGTATTTATTTTATACTCGAGAACACTCAGCAGTGCCAGCCGTTGTAAGTGTTCGCGGGTGACAGTATACGGGCACCACGAGTTTCTAAACGCCGCACTGTGTTCTTCAGTTGTAGCAATTCCCTTTTGAGGCAACCACTATTTCTGCCACTGCCAGCACAGTCCTGCCAGCAATTAAAAATGTTCGCCAGTCTCTCACTTTTGCGCGTCGCTGCATCCCTTTGTTCTCCTCCGACCGTTCCCGAAACAGTGTCGACGTACCCGACGTTTCGGTCATGGACTTGTGTAGAGGAAGTCGTAAACCAGCGGGGTATGGTCGTTAAACATAGCCTCGACGCCGCACACAGGAAAGGCATTTCAGGCAGTCCGCGAGGGATTCCCTCAGTGTTTTCACAGATGCCAACAACTTCGAGGCCCAAGTACTTCCCGGGAGGGGTCCAAGTCCAGGGGAGTCTTTAGATGGGCGCGGTTTGCGTTTGTGTAAACTGGTCGCCCAGCTTTCGAGCCATAAAGCACTGCCGATTTTGCTGCTGATATGCACGCAGTAACGTTGGGCAAACTCGTGTCGGTTAGCGGTTTACGGCTTCTCTTTCTGCTTCCTGGTGTTCGCGAGTCGTGTAATTCTGTGCAGTGCAGCTGTAAGGAGAAGCCTTCTTACACACGTCTCTGCCGAGCCTTGCCTCCCGGGGACAGAGTTCCAAAAACACGCAATGATAGCCTTGCACGCAAAGCCATATGTGCTAATGTTTGTGAGCACATAACCGTACGCTAGGCTTCCCCGAAACATTTACACAGAAAAAGCTTTACAGTGCCCCACCCCGCGATTTTTTTCTGAACACTAATAAGGTAAAATTGTATATTTGAAACCTTTTTCAAGTACTTAAAATGTGTTTTGCTATTATCTCCGCAATATGCATGAAGGCTTCAGCCAATTGCCGACATCTTCGTACATCTCACAGTGTGCAAATACGGGTGCCAAAACAGAGCAACAGTGAGGCAAACCAAAATTACCAGCCGACAGATTAATCACGGAAAACGAGAGGTTGCTAGAGCCCGACGGGAAGTGTTACGGTGTTTCTCAAACTGTGGCTTTCGCTTGTTGTAACATACGGTGTGGAAACAAGTCTGAGACGTCTATAATGCTACCAATTTGTGTTTTCTAATGTTAAATCCTTCAGAAAAAACTGTCTTAGCGAGTTAAGGACATACTTCAGATAAACATCAAGCGTCACCCCTGTCCTAGCGATTAATCGCGCTTAGAGTCTATTCCGATATAATAAATAAATAAATAAATATAAATAAATAAATAAATAATAAATAAATAAATAATAAATATACATAAATAAATAAATAGGCACTGAGCGCATAATATACTAACACTGCACCTTCGCTTAGCGAAAAAACAACTGATTGTAAGCAAGCATGACGTTAAAGGCCATCTTTATCCCCAAGCCCCTTCCCCTTTACTGGGCCTTTTCTACTCTAAATATGCAGTCCATGTCACTGCGTAGTTATTAAAATACCTAAGATTTCAATGACACTTCCAGCATCCTTTCAGAACAGTGCTGTCCACACGTCGCATTCAGACCACATGCAATATAATTCTGCGAGCCTTACCAAAAGCGTTCCTTTTAATCACCGCCGTCAACGCTCAAGAGAAATAATGTAAAACTTTTAAAAGTACAATGCTTTAAATAATAACTATAACCTAAATTATTTTTCACCCCTGTGTTGTGTACAACAAAGCTTCGCTGGTCATCTGCCTTTACAGAGTGGAATGCCTCATGAATTTTCTTCAGGTTTCAAGATTAACGTCCAACGCTTCTCACGCAGAACAAAACCATGCACAGCTCATAGCATTCTCCACTTGAATCTTTGAGTTACCGAGCCGAACGATTTGGCACACTTCTGCATACAGCTGTCCTTGATCTGTCTACGGTGGTGTGGCTTCTTCTTCCATTTAATCCTGAGTTACAGCCCTGCAACATCAACGGTGCGGTCGAAGGCTGGGGCCATCCATCACAAGCCATACAGCCCGGAAGCGAAAGTTCATTCTCTGGGCTGTCCCTTCCACGGCTTGTTACCCGGACAACCGCGAACAGGAGCTTCATGTGTCCTCCTTCCCTTTGCATATTACCATCTCCGTGAATCGTTGCCTACTGGAAAAAAATTGCATATAGTTGCTTACTTGTGCTTTTTATGTCCTGAATATTCACTTTGACGACGAGAACACTGTGAAAAAATGTTTAGTAAACAAAATATAAAGAAATATAGTTTACAGGAAAAAAAAGACTGACAGAGCGAACGTGCTGCACGCGTAAAGATAAGTACGAATTGCAGTAATCAGCACTAAGCCAGGATCAGGTCGATTACCAAAATGTATTCAAAATGATGCTTCGAACGGGTAGATTTGACCTGCAAAAGTGTTTGAAGTATCCTGCCATCCTTATACATAAGGTTTTGAGAAGTCTCCCCATCATTCCACAATTCGGACAGCCTTTAGGCAAGGTTAGAAGCTTTTTGCTGTGTTAATTGTAAAGGCATGTTCGTAGGATAACAAATGGAAGATAAAAGAGGGACTAGCAAAGGAAGCCATAACATTCAAAGCATATGTACCTTGAGCCTGCTAATAACTTCAGAGGCCTATCACAGAATTCTTCTCGGGGGAAGTAAATTTACTCCTGAATTTTACTTTAAAATGCAGTTATTCATTTGCAGCTATGTCCCCAGCCTGGGGCGATATCCGCACTATTCCTATCTTCTCCCATTCTTCGACCCAGTCTTATGGCACAGCCTTAACATAACAAAAAAGGTACGAAATACAAAACAAGACAAACAAAAGGGCGTCATCTCTTGCCATTCCGCCGCCAAATGATTTATGGTTAGGCTTCGCCATAAACAAACGTTGGAAATCCTACTGTTGTTCGTGTATGTGTTTGCACTTTCCAGGTCGTTCCCACGATGCGAGACGGGCGTGGCTGAGTCGGGGACCTTCAATTCAAAAGGGAAAGCGCACTGTGTCACGCCTACTCCCACGCGTACCTGGCAGGAAACGGACGCCGGCAAGGTTTCGCTCACACATTCAACAAGTTTGTTGACTGGAAGTATATGCGGCCGCATACCGCGACGACAAGCAGTCTGCTGCCATGGTGTAGAACCAAGGCGCCCTTCTTTGCTGGGACGCACAGGGCACCGCCCTATTGCCGTTGATGTTTTCTTTTTTAGCTTATTTCATTCGGTTTCTCACTTTACCTATACAGAAAAGGAAAATAAACAGTTAAAGATAGCCGGGTCGCCAACACGAGAAAGTAAGAGATCCTTCTCGTGGGAACAAAACATTATATGAGACGAATAAAAAAAGTCATTCTGTTTATGTCGCTGCAAACATGCAAAGCGCTACTTCGGATGTGAATATAACTTGCGCATGGCTTTGCGCATGTGCATTTGGGCTGGCGAAGTGCTGTTTCAGCGTTACGAAGGAGATTTGAGTCCTGATTCTTGCGAGCTGCAGTAGTTGGCAGGGATAAATCATTAAACCTGTAGTTAAACAAGTAAATAAACCGTAGACGTAAACCTTTAGATAAGCCAGTAAATACACCATAGCCATAAACCTTTCAACTAACCAGTAAATAAACCATAGACATAAACTTGTACAAAAAAAACAGTAAATGAACCTTAGACATAAACCTGTAGATAAATCGTTATCTATAGGTGTCATATATAACGTTCGCGTATACCTGTATGCACACAAAAGCTTTGCGTTTGGACTTGGCCTGGACATGTAATGCGGCAGGTGACAACGAGTGAACCGCCAGAGTAACTGTGTGGCTCCGGAGAGACGTAGCCGGAGATAGGCAAAATGCATTACTCAATGAACGAATCAGATAAAAATTTGGTGGCAAAGACTTGCTACAGGCAACGCAGGGTTTTTCAAAGGAAGGACTGACCCAAAGGCGTCAGGGTAATATTTGAGGGCCACCATATAAGTGTCTGCACATGGTAATCGAGGGGCTGCTACATGACTTCGTACCCCAACACTACCGCTCTATTTAGGGCTCCGTGTCTATTGGGTGTTTAAGTTCGTCATCTGAATAACGGTGGGTGTAAATACACTGGTGGAAGTCATGCGCGCGTTTTAATTTTTGTGAAACTGTCAGAGCAACTTCCATATATGCAGGTACAAAGAGGGTATTCCTCAATGCACGATCATCATATGAAAGTAGTAGTAGTAGTAGCAGTACTAGTACTAGTAGTAGTAGTAGTAGTAGTAGTAGTAGTAGCAGTAGGGGGTCTGCTAGTGTTGGTGGTAGTAGTGGTAGTGGTAGTATTAGTAGTAGTAGCAGTGGTTGTGCTGCGGTGGTAGCAGTAGTAGTAGTAGAAGTAGTAGTAGTAGTGGTGTGCTAGTGGTGCTGGTAGTAGTGGTTGTAGTAGCAGTCCATGTAGCAGCAGTAGTTGTAGTGGTAGTAGCAGTAGTAGTAGTAGTGGTAGTAGCAGCAGCAGTAGTAATAGTAGTAGTAGTGGTGGTGGTTGTGTTAGTCGTGGAGGTAATAGTGCTAGTAGTAGTTGTAGTAGTTGTTGTTGTAGTTGTTGTTGTAAATACCTAGCTCAGCGGAGCAGTGGGTGTGGCTCCCTACTCCATTTGTTCAACCGATAGAGCAACTCTTAGAACTTCGCTACATGAATGTCATTCTTCAGACTGGTGTAGCTATTCCATCCACCCTCTTCTTCGGAAAGCTGATGAGAAGAACCGAGTTCCGTTAGAGCCGCAGTGTACGGAGTTCGACACAGCCAGCTGTTCTCGGAAATAACCCGCGCGGGCGTGTCCCGAGAGTGAAGCAACCGAGTTGCACAGCCGCGCAATCAAAGCAATCAACAGCGGTGAGCTTTTGTACAGGCGGCCCGCTTCCGGAGTTCTAAAGAGGCTCATCAACGGCAAGGAGAGACCGTAGCGGGCGAAAGGCGCTTCTCTGTAAACAAGCAAAGCCCCCCGCTGTCTCACGTGCACGCGCCGTGGTCACGTGAGCTGATTTGTTTGGGCTCAAGTGCGGCCTCGATCCACAGAGCCCCGGAAACGCTCGGGGAGGGAGGGACACTCGCCACTGTTGCGGCACATGTTGCTACGCGACCGGGAACACCGTACCCAGGAGTGCGTGCGGCGGAGACATCAGGAAAAACCAGACGTGCACGTAGCACGTTACTAGTAATGGATACCCTTTTACTGCAATTTTTGAATCTTTAATTACTTCCTTTCAGTAGTAAAGTCCTTGTAATTCAATTACCTTTTCCTGGAATCGATTAAAATTACCCATTACAATACTTCTTGACCCTTTTTGGCCCCAGCGATTAGATGCCCAGGAGTCACGCACTTGTGGGCAAAAATGCTTAATGCTGACCTTTTCTTTTCTTTTTCGAAACCAATAAGCTCCGAACATCCACGATTACTACGCCACAAAAATAACCTTTGAAGAAAATTCGAGGTACGTACGTGGAGGTATCAATTTTCCGACTCTATTTACCTGCTGCTTTGATATTTATGCCACATTGTATGTGTATGTACCGTATTAAAAAGTTACGTAAAAAGTAATGTGGGAAGTAATCGATTACTCCAGGGTAATTTTTTTTTACTTTTTGAGGCTGTCATTGCAACTGTAATCGGTTGCGTACAGTGAAGTCATTGTTATCCGTTACCTTTTTTTGTAACGTGTACAAGTCAGAGAAAGAATTATACGCCCGATCTTCAGGCTTAAGATGAAATATTTATGCGCGAATCACATCTCTGCAAACTGCAGCGAGGTTTAAATGCGAAAGCATTAAAGGCCCCACTACGCGAAAACGCGTCGTCCGATTTCATCATGAAAATTGTGGTTCCAGAAATGGCATACAACAAAGCGAATGGAAGCAAAGCAAAGAAAATAACTGGTTCTGAGACCCGAACCTTGATCCTGAAGAAGGCGAGTCCAACACACATCCCTTGCACGATCGCCAAGCCTAGGGGTTAGACAAGAAAAGCTGTACCTGGTGAATGCGTTTTGGGCTGCGAATTTATGAAACACGTGTATTATAACATATATGGATGCCCTCAGGAGTAATTCAAGCGTAGTAATTGCACAAGTAGGAAAGCACCTTTAGCGTATACCAGCGTGTGTGTAGCGCTAAAAGGGCGATTGGCCAAGCCCCTCAGTCATAGTAACAGGTAGAAGGAAAGAAAGAAAAAATGGCCGCGTATCTGCTCCTTTTGTTGCAAATGTCGACGCAAGACGATAGTCGACTGGCGCCCCTGGCAAGTATATGCATTCCTTCTCTTTCCCGCTCACCTCCCATGTTGTTCCTCTCCCGTCTCGTTCCTTCCAAGATAACACGCTGGAGGTTTGCCCAAGTCAATTTAAATTTACCGCGTTCCACTAGCTGCTCCCAGTCGGGTGCCTCGATGCCAGCGCTGCCGTACGGCAGAGACGCGCGTGAATCGAGGCACCCGACTACAACGTTTATAAAACCACGTTGCCCCACTCCACGAGTATAGTGCCTAGAATACCACGAGCGCTCCAGGCGGAACGCGGAACCTTTCTTGTAGAAGCTTTCGTTGCTGTTGGCGTTTGGTTCTTTAGGATGCCGCCAGGTAGCGCGGGCAACAGCAGGCTACCGTTTTCTGCAATTGATTAAATATTTTATTTGCTGTCGGAAAAAGCAAGCATCCCAAATTTTTTAATAAGGAACACTCATGTATTGATTTTCGGTCTTATATTTGCGTAATGCCTTACTCTCGTTCAACAATGTTGACAAGTATAAACATTAACACCGGGTTTAGACGTTTAGATTTGGCTGTGCGTGCTCCGTGCGTTAGATTTAGATTTCGCGGCGTGCGGCAGCGCGCGGTGTGTGTGTGGTGTGTGTGTGTGTGTGTGTGTGTGTGTGTGTGTGTGTGTGTGTGGTGTGTGTGTGTGTGTGTGTGTGTGTGTGTGTGTGTGTGTCTGTGTGTGTGTGTGACTCTGTGTGTACCCGTGTGCAACTGTTTGTATTTATGTACCCGTGTGTGTATGTGGGGAGGGGGTGTGCGTGCGCGTACGCGTGTTAACCCTTCTCACCCTAATAATGCATTTGAACGCACTTGTGAGATTAGTTCACAAGGAAAGCCATCCAACCAGCCATCCAGCTGCGTCTTTGAATCCAGGATCAGTAAACAAAGAATAGTGCACATTAAAATTCAATGACTCTTTCAAAAACTACTCGCGGAACTGTCTCACGGACCGTTGGTTACGCGGGAGTGTGGAGGTGTAGGGCCCCGTTTCCGACGTGCGTAAGCCACGTGCGCACCCGCACACCCCCACGCCTCTATAAGCCGCCCGCAAGTGGTGCCGGCCTGTGAACCGAATCACTTACCCGTTTTGGCTGGCGCCTACCAGCCCTGCGAAGGCCTCTGTCACTGCACGTTCTCCTGGTAAACAACATTACCAGCGATGATACCAGCAAATTTACCAGTGACTGTCTTTACAAACACTTCGGACTCCGACATGTCGATGAGTCCGCAGGTGCCACAGTTGGGATCCCATTTTCAGAAGAACGGGTTTTTGGGTTCACCAATAAGGCCTTCCGTTCTAGGGGGTGTTTCAGAGAGTGCCTAGAGTAGCGCCTGAAGCCCGCAGGTGTTGTTCACTCAACTCGTTCACGCTTCGCTGGCCACTGCTTGTTGCCGGAATCTGCGTATGAATAGGAGCTGAGCAGTTGAGGCGCCACGGCGTGCGCCGGTTAGCCTGTGCGCTCCTGTAAATAAAAAAACGAAGAAACCGGCACCAGCCAGACGTGACAGGATGTCACGGCAACAGCTGCATCGATGCAACCGCTTGAATATGCTCCCTAACTCACGGGGTTTGTCAGGTAAATGAAGCAGAAGGGCTGCTTGGGTTCATTAACCCGGCACATATGTGGTTTAGAGAGGCTGGCTTTTAAAGGGACACTGAAGTGATTTGTAAACATTGCGGGATTACTAGCGCAGAATTGTAGTCCGGAGTCCATAGGCCATGTTTAGACCTTTCTAAGCGCGTTTAGGCGAATTTATTTAGTAGAAAAACCAATTCGAAAACGCTGTCCTCCTCTCTGCATCCTTGCGCATTTTCTGTGGCGTTTTCGTGTGACGTCAGGAGGAGATGACTTGGTTTGACTGAGCTACTGCACGGCTCGCCAACCTTCCGGCAGAGTCAGTCGGCCCAGCGTTTAGTCCGCCGGCCGCCGACGGGACGTCGCAATTCGTTCACTCAGTTGAAACGAAGCCACGACACGTTTGTGAATGGAAGAATGTGCCTTTCTTTACTTTGTTAGTTTGTACACTGTATCCAGCTCCAAGTCAAGGTCGCTCCACACAAGCGTTGCACAAGCGCACATGCGACGCTTCGCTGGCTGGTACGCTAGTAGGAAAACCTAAGGCCACTTGAAGGCGGGAGAAGAGTCAGCGAAGTCAATATAGCTACTAAGGAAATTAAACCAACTGAAAATTTTACCGTACAGCGTAAAACTAGGGAGCAGGAAGCACTTTTCTTGCGCTGGGTGAACAAGCACAGCGGTCAGCAGCTCGACCACACATATGCGAACGCTTTTCCGTCTAGAAATGGAATTGCTAGACGTGAGATATTGTGGAAACTTGGTGGACGCTTACTGCACGAGCGCTATACAACAAATAGTCTCCTAAGCTGCGTGAAATGCTAAAACTAAATAACAGTGTGAACTGGTTATACATTATATTTCTTATATTTCCACTGCTGTCAACGCTGGCCCGAGGCCGAGTGGTCTTGGGCGCTAGGTGTATAATTCTGAAAGTCGCAAGTTCGAATCCCCTACGGTATGTTCTTTGTTTTTTGTAGGTTGATCTTTTTCGCTTTCGGCCGATGTTTTCTATACTGAGGTCACCATTTTTGGGGCATAACGTTCACTGCTCCACGAACGAGCTCGCAGAACGCGTGCAGACTGACACTGACACGCTAGCGAGTTCTCGTTGGCGTGATGTTGCCATAAGCACCGACTGCTTGCGGCAAGTGGGCACAGGCCAGAATCAGCAGACCCTTGGCCTGGTGCGAACATAATTTTTGCGATACAGGCATTAGTGAGGCAAGCTCCAAATATGGGGGAAAACCGCATGGCATTTGAGCGTCTGCGGTGACGCGGAGGGCGTTCATCCACTGCGTAGGCCTCGGCTAGTGATTGCTATCATTCCAAGCCGTCCTGGGAGGATTATCCTAGGCATTTTACAGCCGACAACATGGCAGAAGCGCGGTATGACGATTATTGAGACACCGAGAATGCCCGTCCAACGATAACGTCGGATGTCAAGCATGTTGTTTTACAGAACCGAAACCGAAACTTGTTTGAAAGCTAATCCTGGACGTCGTCCAATCAAGGTGCAACTGCTCCTTACGTCACAGCCTTAGTTGGTGCGGCCGCCGCAGACCACGCATAGTAGTTTGTCTTATTTCCCGCTTTATAAAATAATTACCGACTTGTCTACCGGATCAACGATGAAAAGTGTGTTAATTTGAGCCAGTCTACGCAGTGGAAGCAAAACCGGGAGCTTCATAAATTCACTTCAGTGTCCCTCTAAATTAGTATAACGGTGTGTGAATGGTAACATCTTCAAACTTTTGGGAACTTCACGGGGAGCTTGGCTCTGCGCGTGTGTACAGTCGAATTCAAACTTGACAATTATTGTTGAAAGAGAAAATCATTTCCTGAAAATCAGAACTTTGTAATAGAGTCTTACGGTAATTTCTCGAAGGGTGATTATTACCAATTTTATTAAGTGCATGCGATTCCGCCGGCTATGTAAGGTGTCTCGGCTATGTGGCTCTTCAGCGCGGGTGTTTTGCACAGGTGAACTAACCCTTAAGAAACTGCCAGCATTTGTTTATTTTCTCTTACCGTCCCTCCCAATCCCCTTCTTCCATCATGACCAGTGGTCCTTCATTTTGCAATAAGGGTTCTTTACTACCACTTTAATCTCAGTGCCATTTAAGTGGCATGTGTAATGATTTTGTTCATTACCAGGGCGCAAGAAAGAACTGCTTGACAATGTTTGAACTTCTCAGCCATTGAAATAAGCTAGAACAAGAGTAACGCGTTCACGTAAAAGGATACAAAGCGCGTGCTTTCCTGTAGCCAGAGGCTCCACGAACGGTTTTCGTTCCCTCGTTAGCATTTTCGTGTAACCAGCCGACAGTATTTCTGACAATTGCAGGGAGCAAGTAACATCTTCAAGGGAGTTTACATTGAACATTTCTTAGTGCCTGCTCAGTGCTAAATACGCGTATTATTTACGTTTACAACACCAACCATGTGTGGCAGGAAACGTTCTTCGGAGCCAGCCGTCATCATTTGACGCTTCCCCTCTCGTGATATAACGAGCTCATCCTGACACACAATGAAGGTGTATGCATTCATAATCTGCCATTATCACGGAGCAGGAGCATCATATCATATACGGCCACAAGCAAAGGCCAGACGGCGACAAAACAGCTTCTGCAGCCGCATCCCGGCAAACAGATCGCGAGAGATAAAGGATTGCTCTTGTCTGACACGAGACGAGTGGTTGCCACCATCTCGCCGACGAGAGCGGATGCGGACAGCAGCATGGGAATCTCAAAACCAAGCTCGCCAAAGCGAGAGAAGGCCACGACGGTGAATGTAAACAAATCTGGGTCGGATACTCGCAGTCGCCTTCCGGCATCTCCCCCCACTGCCGCGCACCGTACCGTGTAGCTACCCTTCTCGTGCCTTCAACCGCCCCCGTGCGCTCTGAAAAACAGAGAGCGAGAGAAAGATGTTCCGCGGTCGTTCGTGTTGTCTGGGCAGCGCGTGGCCCAACAGGTTGTCCCCTCCCGTGCCGCTTTAGCGCTCCGGGGGTTTATCGACTGCTAACCGCAATTTGTCTTTGTCCCCCGCGCATCGCTTACGTCGACCCTACCGGTCCTCGCTTCAACGGAAGCAGTTTGTCGGGCGATGCTTCCGTGCTGCCGCCGAGACGGGTGGATATCGCGGTGGAGCGCGCTTTGTTTGCATAAGCTCGACAAGCGTTGGCTGTGGAGTCGCCTCGTCTTGGCTTTATGTGTTTGAGCAGACGGTGACGAGTATGAATGGATCCTGGTGCAAAGGTTTGAAGGCTTGCTGGTTTGTATACGGGTCAGTTTGACGTGGCTCGAAGTCCGCCGATCTTCGGCAACCAAAGCAACAGGCAGGAATCGAAAGAAAGAAAAGAAAGAAAGGAAGAAAGAAGAAAGAGAGGAAGAATGAAAGAACGAAGGAAAGAAGGAAAGATGAATGAATGAATAAAATAATGAACGAATGAAAGAACGAACGAACGAATGAATGAATGAATGAATGAATGAATGAATGAATGAATGAATGAAAGGATGAAGAAAGAAGGGAGAGCAAGTGACACAAAAAGAAAAGAAGAAGGAGGTAGAATGCAGTGTTGATGTACGCCGATAACATGAAGAAGAGAAGAAAATAACGCAATTAATAACAGAAGAAAAAGAGAGAACGTAAACTAAAACAATAAGAGTCAACAAACCGGGACAAATGAAGAAACAGACGGAAGAGTAAAATTAGCAAAAATACCTGTTAAACAGGCAAACATAACAAAACAAGTCGCTGAAGATCAAGCAAACGGGAAAAGAATATACACCCGAGAAAAGTGAACGAAAAAACTAGCAAGAAAATAGGCAGCAAGTAAAATAATCCCTTGCGTCCTGATTGGAGCTATTTTCCATGTACCCTGTACTTTGTTGCGCTCCATGGCACTCACAACGACGACACCAAGACGAGAATCGCTGACGACAGATTACAGCTTTTGTGCAGTTTGAATGAAAGTAAACCTGACTACTTTAAATATGGCACGAGAACAAAGTATGTAAGATACGACGAGCTCGCTATTCGACCCCCATGCTTCGCTTTGCCCCGTCGCAAGCGTACTTCTACCCAGAGAAGACAGTCACGCTGTACTGAAACTGTACTGAAATAATAAATAAACTGAAACTGAAAGCTCAGACGACTCTCCCTCTCTCCACTTCATAGCGCGGAGCGTAAGGTCCCCCCCCCCCTCCCCGAACACACCTCCCTTCATACTCGTAGTTTTACCGTTCGGCCAGAGGAGCCCTCTGTTGGCCCTAATTGGTACTTTTCCTCCAAATGGAGCTACTAAACTGCTGTAGCGGGATATCCGGGTTTCATGTGGAACCACGATTTGCTCCGACACTCCTGCTCAATGCTCGTGGCCGTGGAAACTCAACAGGAATGAAAGGGTTGCTTATCATCCTCATCCTTATTAAAGTGATTCTGCAACACTTCCGATAAATGCTTTCACTCTTTTCTGCGGGTCTGCAGTTATCGCCAGCACTGAGCGGCACTGCGTGATTTGCTCGTCGCAGCAGGATACGCCTTCCACTTCTCATTTGCTTTTAAGTGGCTTTCTTTTTAAGTAGCTATCGAGTGCAGTCATTGCTGCAACCGAAGAAAAGCCGGCCAATAGCCACTACACCGCTGTAATGACGTAATTCCAGTGGTCAAAGAACGCCAAGACCGGGAAGAGAGAAAAATTTCTTGCGCAAGGTTCTAATTACCTGTTGGGCATAGAGCAGTAACTTTTGGCTGAGGCATTTGCGACCCTTTGTCTAAGTACTGGATATGTTGGTTGACTACGTTCTGCAAGCATTTAAGAAAAAAAAATATAAAAGCTGTTTCATGGTTCTTTTAAAGCGAGAGTAAATAGTAGTCTCAGTCTTGTTCCGAACTGTAGGCCAAGGGACTGAAGGCCAAGGGAGTCGTCTTCACCAGATCTTGGTGAAGACGACTCATTTGGTCGAGGCATCGGCAACGAGTCTGAGGTTGAGCTCAATTATCCGCACAAGGCTCGTTAGATCAGACACCAGTTTACATCGAAGTCCTTTCAAACGGTCAAGAAGATACTTTGTAAAACGACTTCAACACGCCAAAAATGCGTCAAAAACAATAAAAGAATACCAAGATATATGAGGCCGCTGTTGGAGGGAGGCGCAGGCAAAAAGGAAGGAGGAAGCGAGTGATTTTTGAGGAAACGTCGTTGAAGTGAAGCGCAACAACAACAACAAAAAACGAACACACAACGAACCGAGCGTATGAATAGTTTTTTCTACCTAGCGAAACTCCCAGCCTTCAAACAAACAATAAAAGATGCTACCGGCGGGTCGAGTGAAATTGCCGCATCAAAGTGCGTGAGCCCAAGCTGAATGCGCGCATATATGAAAACACCTACCCGGTAGTTCGTGTACGGTGCGGTGCGCATGCGGTACAGAGTAGTCAGCCGCTTGACCGCGTTATCCTCGCGGTTTCCTTTCCCGGAATCAAGCCACGCGAACAGCACCACGCACTACCGGAAGCATTTGGGTTGCAAATTTCGCGCGTGAATGACGGTTCCTTCTTTTTTTACGTTTCGGAGGGAAAATTGTGAAAGCGCGGTTGCGACGGTCTCCACAGCCAGCGTCTGAGCCTTTCCCGTCACGCCTGACCGCTCCTGGTTAGTACATCTCCGGTGGCAGAGCGACTCCTTCCTGTATTGGCCTTATCTGTGGCGGTTGCGTAATATGCATGCGCCGACGGGGCTGTTGTACACTTAGGTTCACATCGTAAACACGTGCCGCTGGAACCATATATTTCGGACTGTTGCGACAACTTCTTTCTCGCGTACTTGTTATTATGCATGGACCGACACGGTGCATCGATGTCATGGTTTCTGTCATGGCTACATATGTAGCTAAAATACGGCTTCGTGCAGCCAGAAATTTCGACAGCAATGCAAAAAAAAAACCAGAAATAACTTGTCGGAAATCTTCCACCCTACCGGGTGACACTTTATAGAAACCGGAGTGTTTTGGGTAACACGCAACAGATGATAAGTTGGATATCTTATTAGGCACTTTCGTTTTCGGAGGCGGGAGAGGTTAACTTTATGACCATACTTTGGGCTGATATATGGTGGTGTCGTCTTTTGCGCTGTTCCCTGTGCCTTCTTCTTTGTGCTTTTTTCTTCGAGTTCATTTCTTTATTTCATACTTTACATTTATATTTTTGGGAGGAAAGTCGTTTGGCGCAGACACTTTTATTACCATGTCGCTGACTCATTTTATAGAGTCACCTTAGAACCTCCGCCACGCTTCCTTTTCCTGTGTCCATGTATTCTTGTTGGCGTGTTTTGCTGTGCGAGAATGATTTGTTTTAGTCCAGTGTACAGCCGGGAACTTGCATACAACCGTACAAGAAAAAAACGTAGCGATGATGGCGTTTAAAAGCAAAGCTATCCCCTTTCTGCATTTGCTGCTCACTACGCGAGGAATTCATCCTGTAATATAAAGCCGCTCCTGTGTGTCTACATAACGTGTAATGGCTGCCAGTCATCGTTTTCTGCTTGTAAATCCGTGTCGCATAACCGAGCGCTCGTGTCATCTTTCAAGTCGCTCCGGATCTTCGTTTCGCGTTATTTTTGCTGGAAAATATTTCTCCGCGTCTGAAATTCCTTCCCAGTTTCATGCAGACTTACTGAGGCAAGACCACCCAAAATTGGTGGAGCTTGCATTAGTGGTGCAAGTCTGGAGACACAGCGGAGCTGTGGGTCAACCTGGCTTCTCCCGGTTTTGCTGTTTTGCTTGGTTTTGCTAGGCTTTGGGAAGTTTCGTTAGGTTTTGCATAGATCTTGCTAGGCTAGGCTAACTGTTGAGGGTGAGGCCAAGTTTAGCCGCATGCTACTAGGGCGTTCCGGTCGGTCCCCGACACTGACAGCGGATCTTACGGGGGAGGAAGGTATGTCGACCCCTAGCTCCGCTGTTTCTCCTGCCTTGTAACATTAGTGCAAGCTGCGCCAATTTGCTTCGCGTTTTAGTAGCCCAAGACAGGCTATCGCCTTATAAACCGCATATTAAGGGATGCGTATACGGACATGCCCCTTGGGCTCACTGCTCACCACTCGAGTAGGAGCGAAAGCCGGCTTCACTGTTTTAAAACCCTATCTGTGGTGGTGCACCCTCTACAGCGGCACAGTTTTTTTTCTTGTTTTTTTTGCTAACGCCACAGGGCCAAGCTGAAGCTTAAACAGCTCCGATGTTAAAAACTTAGAATACGTCTCTCCGAGTGTTGCTCAGGCTATGCGAAGCGTATTCAGTAAACCTTTGTTATAAAGAAGTCTTCGGAACAGAAAAGTGACTACGTTATAATTGGATACTTCGGGAACTGGCGGAGACGATGTTATATCTACGCACTGCAGTGGCGACCGTGAGACGTTTCGAATGAAGCCAGATTTTGAATAAAGCTATTATAACGATGATTTCCTATATTTTATTATTCCGGGGAAGAATCTCGCCGTCAGAGACCACTTGTACTGTTGGAAATAATTAGGGGTACCCCTTATGGTATGACCGGCACGAGTCTTTTTTCGAGAAGCGTCAACGTATGCCCAGCCATCAGTCGACCAATAGAATGAATGCACCGAAGGTAACCGACGTTGCGCCACAGTGATTGGTGGGGCTACCATAGCCGCGTGACCGGTAGAGTGAGATGTAAGTGGCGCCGCTCATACGTGCGGTGTGTGACTGCCACGTCCTTTTTTTGACTCATTCAGGAGGAGGAGGAGGGTAAACATAATTATTGTTGGAAAAATTATGGTGGAGTCTTAGGAGGTGAAGTCCTTAGTCCGGACCCCATATGCCTTGCTGAACGCTAGAGCCCTTCTCAACCAGCCAAAGCTGGTCGTACAGGCATGACGCTTAGAGGAACTGCCTCAACAGTTGGCGGAGGGTGGGAATGATTTGGTTTGGGGAGAGGTGGGAGGGTCATCCACCTAACATGGGAAGATAGTGTATTCCGCTCCACATATGGGGCAGCTAGGGAGGTAATTGTGCGGAGTTGTGGCAGACAATGGCGTTGGAAATGTTTCTTTTATTTGAGGAGCGAAACATGCTACCATAGAACATGATTATCATCATCAAATGGCTATTTTTTATATATCTTAGTTTATTGTTTTTGAGTACTTCTTTAGATATGTATAGTGGCGCCACAATGACTGGTATACATAAATCTATTCACAACTGACTCGCCAACATAAGACCAAATCAAAACCGGAAAGAATTATTTACTGAGCATCACAGATTCTAGAGAGCCAGTAAAAAGTGCCTTTAGTGAATTACGGTGACTGAGCCCTCTAAACGAGGCATAGCACCCACGATTCTATACCTTTTTATATGCTAATGAGAAAAAGCAGCGCACATCTGAATAAATCGCAAATTAAAAAAATATATCAAAAGCAATTCATACTTCCAGCGCATATATACTTGCCTGCTAACCGCAAACGTAGTACGATACCTGCACATCCATGCTACCAGAACAAGGCTTGCGGAATATTTACAAAATAAAGGCAGTAAATACACAGATCAGTTGAAGAAAGAGGTTATGCTATGCGTTCAAATGTACATGTAGATTGAACCATGTGCTTTATAGCGTTAACGTACGCGTTTACACGACGGAGCATTTGTTATTATTTTGTTCCGAATGATTGTCTGGTGTTCCATTACATTATAAAAGTGCAGTGGGTATGATACGAAGGCATTCATACTGTTACGTACCGGCGGGACACACGAAATGAACCATGGTAGATGCGAGCGATGTATTTACACTATGTACACGATGTTGACCATGAGAGAACCCGCGCAGCTCGTTCTTCTTCTTGGGAGTTTAGCCAGGAGCACTTTTCGTATTCTTTCCTGAAAGTATTTTGCAATATATAAATATATAGCCGCACGGCTGATTCTTTGCTTACCATAGAATGTGAGCAATTATGCAATTGGTGCAAGCCGCCCAGGAACCACGATTTCCTAAGAAATGTGAGCTGGTTAGCCTAAAGAGACATTGGTTATATATCCAGTGGCGATAGCTAGCATCAGGATACTATGAGCACGGATACAAAGAGCTATTTCCCGAGTCGTGTATACTCGTTGCCACGCGGGGCATCTCTCTCTCTCTCTCTCTCTCTCTCTATGCTATGTCGTCAATCTTTTGATTGATACCGCTGAATTAGAATATTTGAGACGGGAGATTAGCCTGCAAATGCTTCATATGACGGCCTTTCATCTATATATCTTCTCAAGACGAGGAACGTCGAAAGCTCTATGTTTTTTAAATATGGGACATTCATAAAGGCAAAAAACGTTGCAATTATGACCAGCGCCACCTGGATTTCGGCTGAATATCGTCTGATCCTGAAGCATTTTGCCGTCTTCACATAAACCTAACCTTCCCGGAGCCGTCTGGGGCTCAGCAACCATCTTCACGTGCCCGTGGGCTGGGGGAGCCGTGCTGCGTGTTTTCAAACGCTTCGCTGCACAGAGCAGCCACGTGACATGCGTGATGTCACTGCACGCGCTATTGTTTTTAGCGCCGCTACAACGCGCCCACCGTTAGGGCTGTGTAGCCTCCATGTAGTGTGGCTGAGTAGTGGTGATGACGGCATGGGTTCGAGCCCCAGGCGGTCTATTTCTGTGTTTTTTTCCAATGCCTAAGTTTCATGTTTTTTCGAAACTGAAATCTACGCGTTATTTTGAAAAAATGGTGATTTGGTATGTTTTAGGTTTGCTTTAAAGGTGCCATGAAGACAAAACACAAGTTTGTTTCATTCTAAAGATCGCCTCGTTAGAATCACACTACACAACTTTTTATTGTAAACTGCCCTCATAAGGTATATAATCTAGGAAAAAAGGGAATGGCAATGTCGACCCACCAGCTCATTTCCCGCAACAGAATCCTATGATGTCATACCAGCCCTGCTCTGCATTTGAGGAGGCCGGGCAAAAGCAAACGCAAATTAGGCAGAGCTTATAAGCTTGCAGAACGAGCTATTTGCGCCTAAATGTAATGCATATCCATTTTACAGCAGTAAGAGATTGTGCGGGAAACAGCAAAAGTTACGAAATACACGTAAACATAGAACGTACGATGAGCACTGCTGTTGGTACTGGGCGTAACTATGCTTGTTTTAGCTGCACAGCAGTCCCGGAGGCTTCGGAGTTGCTCTTACACGACGCTAGCCGATTGGTGTAAGCGGACGTTGCCCTTACGTGACCCTGTTTGTCAAGCATACCCCTGGTTTCACGAAGCCATTACTTTCTACCGCAACAAAAACAAGCCAGATGTAAATACGCTCAAAAATATAAGCAACGGTGAGGGCTGAGTATGCTAGCACCATCTGGGAGGGTTGACGGCAGCAAGGCTGCAGAATAATGGCGCAGTGGAAGTTTATTTGTATACGCGTCATTATGACTTCATTGCAGACGTCATCAAAACACCACGATTTGGCGGGAGAATCAATATTTCAACCTAAATTGATTAATTTCTTAGAGAAGACGGCATCATTTGCTCCCGCGCAAGCGCTGGGGACTCTGTAAAACACGAAATTGATTAATTCTTAGTGAAGACGGCATCATTTGCTCCCGCGGAAGCGCTGGGGACGCTGTAAAACACGAAATCTTTCGAATAAAACAAACTTGTATTTTGTCTTCATGGCTCCTTTAAAGGAGTACTGACACCAATTTTCGGCGTTAATATTATTGTACAGTTTCGCTTCCTTTACAAAAACAGAAATATCCTGGCTGAAATATGAGCCGCCTGCGACGCGAAGAACATACTTTAATCGGATCTCATTTATCGCGCCGACGGAACAGCACGCGGAGCGGCACTCAGCAAATGGACATCAGCTAACATCAACCCGTGTAGCCAAAAAAAGTGACGCGACAGCACTCCTCACAAACTCGTGGACGTCACTCATGGCGCGCGGCCCCGCGAGCGACGAAGGGGCGCCGGGCGTATTTTCAACGGGTGCATGTAGCAGAGTACAGGCATAATCGCTGCCAGAAAGTGCTTGTGTTTGCAAAATAAGTCCACACACGGGAGAAGGAAGCGTTAATACAGCCCGGAAAGCGCAATAGAAGCCGCCATCAGAACTTTATTTGAAAGCGGTCATCGAATTTCCGCCGCAGTGGTAGGCCTAGCACATTCCAGGGCAGCTCAGTCGTTCAGCGCCGGCGGCGGCGCGGTCGAAACAGCGCCCCACCGGCCTCCACAGTGTTTTGAACGTCCGCAAAAAGCGGTGAGGGTCATACCGAGATTCTGTCATTTGCGCTTTTGGGGTGAAAGCGCGGGAATCGAAAACAAACGATTTTCAGGCCGTTAATGTAATGAATTATCGCGCGCTGAAGTATTTAAATGTGGTGTCAGGTTCGCCAGATCCATTAAGCATCGATAAGAGTAATAAAAACTGGAACAAAATTTTCGTTGTCAGTACTTCTTTAAGTTTCGGGGGCAGCCAATTGACCACCTTCAATTCCCGTTCTCCATCGCGTCGAAGCAGATCGTCACGTAGGGTGCTTCGTGGAGCGAAGAGCTTGGAAATACGCAGCGTGCTACTTTATCTGCAAAAGAGTGGGAGGGGGGGGGGAGGAAGCGCTCCCCCAGCACCCCTATTCCGACGTCCCCTGGTGGCAGACGCTTTTAGGGTGGGGAAAGGTGTTCGTTTGCAAGGCACAGTAGAGATTTGCCTGCTCTATAGATAGTGGTGGTGAGGTGGAGGGACAGTGCGTGAGGCCAGACGTAGATGCCGGGTCATTCTGCGTATGTCAGTAGGGGAGGAAGTCTCTCCGATGCGGCGTTTTCTTAGATACTCTCTGCTGACGTGTCATTTCTCGCACGAAGTCAGTGAGCCTTCTCTGTCCCCTCTCACTCCAAGATGGTCTGCACTCTTAACGAAAATGTATTCAGTATCCACTAGGTACTTAGTGCTTGTACTACAGGCTGTGCATAACCTAGTAAAAGGCTACACGCAAGAATGTGGATCGGCTGAGCACGCAGAACGACATAGACACACCTGAACACGCACATATCACACTTAGGACAACAAATGGGGGTAAAGAGAATTTATTATAACCCAGATATCAAGGCGCAGCGACTAGTGATAACAGCGCTGCCCTAAGTACAGAAAATTATTCAATTAATTTTCATGTTACATGGTCATTCTACACACCGCACAAAAATCTTTGGTGTGGCCACAAGCTACTACAAATCAAGTCACACAAAGTTCACCAGCGTTCAAAGAAGGAGTTCATAAACTACACTGAACTCAGTACGGCACTTGAGAAACGCTCAGGATGTTGCTCCTACCACTATAGAGCGCGTAGACCAACGCAAAACGAAAGGCTTCTTATCCTATATTGCTGCCAACTCGTATTCCAAATAACTCATGCATGAGAACCGACCGGACACTGCCACGGCAGTGGGAACATTGCCCGTTGCGGCCGGGATCGAAGACATGCAGCACCACGATTTTTCCACAAACCAAAAGCACCAGCACTACATCCAGAAAATTCACCGACACATCATTTGAACGAGTGTTCATTCGAAGTGTGAAGCCCGAACACTCCTGCTTAATACAGTCCAAAACGTTGTCGCTACACGACAGTGAAACAAGGCATGTTCTAATGTTTCAGTGTGGCCGCAGTGCGGACACGTGCAGCACGCACAACGCCCAAATCTCGCCAGACGGTCACACTTCGGGAGAACTTCCCAGCCACGTAACCACCCGAAATCCCGAACATCAGCCGGAAGTGCCACCGAAGGCAGCTAATGCCAACGGACACCGCGTGACCTTCCTATCTGTTGGATGTCTAAATGGGTTCTTGCTAATTTTTCGCACACTTCACTTGCCGTACTTTCCCTGAAAACTTAGGCTTGGCGGGGAAGACTGGAGATTTCGCAATGTTTTTATAACATACACATAAAATGGCGGCGACTGCTCCATCAGAAGGACAACAAATAACTTAACAAGACAAGCAACGGTAAGCACGAAGAGAGCGAGTATAACTCGCTCTTGCTTTATAGCCAGCAGCGGAAAGTCTTCTGATAGAGTCAGTGGGCTTGTCGCGAAAATCATAATATTTTTAGCGAAATTTTTAGAATTGTGCATATTCATGTGAGCATGTACAAGTCGGCATGTGAATTTGCAAAACCTTATTCATCATGATTTGCAGTGGAAAAGTGCTGTAGTTACGTTCAATAAGGCACTAGGGTTTGTTACTATCAGTGAATGTTAGTACCTAAACAAGCAGCGGTTACTAAGTGCACAGTCTAGACTAGTAACGATAGCCATTTAGGTTCGGTACTTAGTGCAAGACCTACGTACCGTGCTGCGAGTAGTAAAGTTCGTACGGAGTTAGTAACACAACACCCGTTACTACGTTTTGTCTAGCATTTTGTGAAGAGTGTGGAGTCCATGCGATCTGGACCTGTTCGTTACGGGGGGTGGTCGAGTTGCATTGCGCGGGCCCGCAGCGTGAACCTTTTCGGCCTGGAAGTGCCGAAAGGGCCTGTTGGCTGTTCGTCGCTACAGTAGTAACCTGTGTAGAAGAGATGGCAAGGGCGATTGCCGCATCTTCAGCTTTGGCTGGTGACAGGGTTTGACAGACAGAGACAGGGACAGCCTGTCTTGCTTGGGCGGGTTACTGCAAAGGCGAAGACTGGGTAGGAGGGGGAATGCTTTCATGTCTGTGAAGACCGCGTCAGCATCGTGACTGCACTGTCGGAGATGGCCTCCGCGGCGAGCCTTACACAGTCCACTGCACGTTTCCCAATTTGCACGTTTACGCGAAAAGGGTTGGTCTTCGATTAGTTCTTGAGTAGGTCGGGGGAGGGGCTGTAGAAGTGGGTCGTGTAGCTCGGTGCACTTATTCCCAATTTTGAGAGGACTTGGCAGTCCTTGCCTTGCTGAGATAGAGCTGTCGGTTTGTTCGAAGAGATGTCCTTCAACTGTTCACACGACGTATTGCGGATAACCGAGTTTAAATTGAGTAACGAAGTGATGTGTTTGGGGGAAGGCACAGTGCGCGCTTGTATGGTCTTCGAATTATTGTATTGATGCTTTCTTCGCATGCCTTGTTGCGTATATTGGACAGCGCACGTGATGCGGGAAATAATGGAGACGTGTACAAGACGTAGCGCCGCATTCTCCCAAATCCACGCCCCCTACGTGATGATTATGGCCACAATAAATGGGACAACTGGTCCGTACTGTGTCAATGCTTCCCCTTCGGCGGTCCGACGTAATCTCCCAACGCAGTATCGCGGTGGGGACTTGGGTGACATGACTGGGATGTCAGCCTCGAAGCTCGTGCGGACGTAAAGTGAAAACCTCTTTAGAGCGTTGCCTTGCATGGAAGACGCTTCTTTTATTTTCTGGTGAAAAAATGCCGAGTGATAGCTTTATTGATAGTTATTATGAATCGCCTTATCGTCCTCACGGTTGTGATTTATTGTGATTGAAGGGTGAAGCGGACCTGCGGAGAGAGGCGCACTGTGCCATGCTTTCATACCTCTAAGATGTCAGGTAGTACATAGGAGGACAATGCGATGGTTGGGAGTGCGACCCCTCAGTTGAGAAAGGCACTAATGCGTGATGCATGTAAAAGTTTTCTAGCAGATGACCCAACTTACTTCATTAATGTGAAGTCGTCACGGCAGTTATGCTGCTATGTTCACGGCGGCAAGCCACGGAGCGACTATCAGAATGGTTGAGGAGGGAAAGAGACTGTTTCATATTGCATCTGTGTTGCTTTTTAGTTCACTCTGTTTCATCTTAAAGACATGCTCGAGAGCTCAAGACAAATAGAAAGTTCTCAAAAACAAACCAGTGAGAGAGAGAGAGGAGAGAAAAAGGTAAAGTAAAGGCAGGAATGTTAACCAGGCTACGGCCTAGTATGCTATCCTGCACGGGGAAAGGGGGACAATGCGCACAAAAGATAAAATTGAAAAAGAAGGGAAAGGTACAGACAGCGTAGTAGAGTGGCGTGCCTAGCGGTAGGACACTATAGACAAACAAGTTTCAGTGAGTTTATAGCGGGTAGCCTTTTGCTCTGCAGTCTTTTGTGCAATTTGATCGTTTTTGGAAAACACAGGAGAGCTTTTGTCGTCTTGCCGTAGATGACGGAGGAGGCCTGTGGCCCAGGATTGTCTCCTCGGAGAATGGGCGCCGAGAGTCTAACTTCTCGTAGAGTGACACAGAGTTGGCTTCGTTCCGATGAAAACCGTGGACACGCATAGAAGATGTACGTATGGTCTCTGGTGTGTCAAAGACTTCGCACGCCTCACTGGCTCCCATTCCAATCAAATAGGAGTAAGCATTTGTGAATGCGACTCCAAGCCAGGGACGACAAAGAATGCTTGCCTCAGATCATGGGAGGCCTAATGGAAGGGTGCGCTGAAGATGGGAGTAGAGGGCATGAATACGAGCGTGCGGAACTCTTGGGTGGTCCATTTTGATAGCGTGGTCTCCCGAGCAAGTTTTCGGAGAGTCCTAGCAGCGTCCGTCCTGGATAACGGAATGGCTATGGTCTTTGTTTTTTGGTGTGCCAAGCGGGCGGCAGTGTCCGCACTTTCGAAAATTAGTTTAATATCTTGGGCCCAAATAGGACTCGTATCTTATATTAAGCTGATAAGAAACACATACTAAAGTCCAATGTGAACGATTCGCACGTCTTATGGAGGAGCGGAACGAAGCGGGTATACCCAGTAGTCATATAGACTGCGAAGCATCCGGCCTATCGGGCGAGTGCCGATTTCCCAGAAGTCGCGTAACTTTGCCCTCACTGTGACGCATATATTTCAGCAAGCCAATTTTGAGGAGCCGCGAGAGTGGCCGAACGACACGCTCGTGGCTGAAGCGCTTCCGTAGGCGCAAGTAACTCTTCACTTCTCTAACCAGTGATAAAATGCCACTCGCGCAGAGCAGATAAAAAGCCACAAGCACAGTCACCGGTTCTTACAATATATAGTGTCGTAAGACCAGTGCCTGTTCTTGTGCTTTGTTTGCTCCTGTTCGTGTAGCGTTTTCTAATTCGTTTGTTTATTAAGAAATCATAAACGAACAGGCCCAGACTTCCTTATTACTCAGTTATGGAAAACGTCTGACATCTATAAACCAAATACGGCAGAAATCCTGCAGTGTGAATGAAATATATTGCTTGCGCAGACAACGTGAATTAACCACGACGCCAACGAAGATTGAAATATTTCCAAGCGTCCACCAGTTTGAAGTCGCTTCAAACTCATCTTCTCCAAGGCCGCAAGCGAGAACAATCAGCATAGCGCCGCTAGTCTTACTAGAAAACTTTCTTGTCGTTGCGTGCGAACACGCGACGACTGCCTCCATGTAAATGAGTTCCTGACCTTGACACATCGTTCTTTTGACGGATTAGATTAGTTTGCAGCAAAGTGCGTCGGCGACATTTGCCGTCGCCAACGGCACTAAACGAGATTTTTCTTCCCGGGCCGAAGAAATAAACACATCGTATATTGGGTGTCAGAAGCGTGACGGGCTACGCTGAGTGGGTATGTAAGGAACCACGTCAACGAAATAACTACGGAATCTATTTCATCCTCCTCCATGAATCTTTGACATCAAAATCACCGTGCTGTATTGATGGCCAGTGAGAATCTCATGCATCGCTCTCTTAGTGCTTAAGTGCACCGGCGCTTCATACCATCACGCCTTCCGGATGGAGTTTCATGCCTCCTTGGATACGGCTCCCTTTTGCAGCTTTCCTTCAAGTTAAGAAATTGCATATAGAGGTTAGTGATACAACTTCAAAGCCAAATGAGGCGTGCATGCAAAAATAATAGAATTTAGTGTCTGAGTCTGAGCAGAGCCCTAACGTGTGTTTTCTCTTTTCTTATCTACGTGTTGATGACAGAAATGCGGGAATTCACAAACCAGTTACGGCCCATTCGTGCTGTAACTAACAGGACGTAGTTAACAAACATCTAATTCAATTGTTTATGCGTAAGCTTTCTTTGGGGAATCCCCACAGTCCGAACCATTGAACGCTTACCACTAACACAGAAATGCATAAAAATGAAGGTAACACAGTTATTATGGTGACTCCGTAACTGCAGACAATCGGCAGAAGGAAACAAAAAAAATATATACGCAAATGCATATATAAATAAAACAACAGTATCATAAAGACGAACAAACGAAATAAAAAGTATGTAGGCTTCCTTGAACACCACCTTCAAAAAACGAAGACCGAAATAACTAAAGCAGGGTGGATGTGTGACCACGAGTTATTATGGGCTTGTTCGAGGCACGGCAGTATCATGCAAGGCTGAATGGCATTACCGAGACGCAGTTTAGACTTCCCTGTATTCTGTGTGGGTGGTTATTAATACTAGGATCATCATCAGCAACATCATCGTCATCAGTCTATTCAGGTCCACATCAACTCGCTTTACCTTCATTGCGACGGATGAGAGAGAAATAGACGGCGTTTTAACGAACAAAAGAGGTCAGATCTGCTAGCGGCAGTGCTTGCAACGCAAGATGCGGATGATTGCAATGACGGGACGAGTGGAAGAGATTGTGGAAACAATAAAAAAGCAGAAAAACAAAAATGAGATACAAAACATGGCACACAATAAAATGCCAGACACACAGCTCTAAAAAAAGACTAATGAAAAAAGAAGAGCAAACGTTGCCAAAGAAGTAGAGACCGCCAAACCAACAACAACAACCCGACGACGCAAACGCGCATAAATTTAGTCGCGCGCACAGTTTAAGAATGGCAGAATTTTTTTCTAGTCGAGAGTCCCGCAGGAAACGCAGGACGTTTTCCGTTCCTACAGATGAGTCATCATTGCTTGCCGAGAGTGCCAGAAAGTGACACAATTGAAGCCTTGCTCCACGTCCTGCACGAGACAGGCAGCTAGCCGCTGATGCTCGCTCGGCGGCAATAGCGAGCAGATGCACAAGTGCTCGGTAGTCTGGTGCACCGCGCATGTGGGGCACAGTAATGAATCCTCCCACCATATCCCGAACCTGAACCTTCGCGTGTATGCCATGTCGAGGCACAGATGATGCAGCCTGCCTTCACGCCTTTTATTCAGGCCGCGTAGGGAAACGGAGTTATATATGAGTGTCAATGGCATGCATCTGCTGACATGGTCCTGAAACTTCGACATTTGCTCTATGCCTTGGTGGTACGGGAAAGAGAGAGAGTGAGCTCTTTATCAAAAGAGAGCAGAGAGGTCTGCTGGCATGCATTCTCCTAAATTCTCCTCTGCGGGGATGGGGGGAAGGGAATAAAGGGCCTTAAAATCAGGGCGAAAGAGAGGGCAAAAAAGAAGAGGTAAAACATAAGGCAACATGGAGTGTTTCCGTAGGTCCAGTATAAGTCCAGGTGGTTTCACAGGATGACGATGTGTACTTCCACATTGTCTCTGCGTCGCCGATGTCGTGGGAATAACCAAACACTGCATCTAATACTTTTTCGCTGGGCCGATGGAGATGACCATGGTCTTAGGAAGAGCTTTCAATGATAAAAGTCCGTTGTTGAGGCACTCGATCTTCTTGGCGAGGTGTTTCTTTCCTGGTTGTACGCCGGACACTCTAATAAGATGTGATCAACAGTTACTGGCAAACCACAGTTATGACAGTAAGGGTTTGTGGTTTGACCGAGGCGATGTCGGTAGGAGTTCGTAAGTGCTGCGTTGAGGCGCAACCGATGGTAAAGCGTCTCAAGTCGACGTGAGATTCGCTTCTGGGAGCCTCATTCTCAGGTCAGAGTCTATATGGTACAGAAAGAGGTAATGAGTTTCGGGGAAAGACCAGAGGCGGTTTCGTTCCTCTAAGGAACGCTGCTTCGCTAGCGCTGCAGCCTCGTGATTAGCAAATAAAATTTTTCTTACACTGCGCAGTTGTAGCTCTTTCCGAGCTGCCTCATCTGCTTTCTCGTTGCCGAGAATGCCATGATTTGCGGGTACCCATTGTAAGGTCACACGATGCCCGGCGACGTAGGCTAGATGGTGCAGGTAGGTGACGTCGCGGGATACATGGTCGTGAAGGCTGAAGCAACTGGCGTGCCGTAGGGTTTGCAGCGCTGTCTTCGAATCCGTGAATATAGCCCATTCTGCTGATGGCTGACGAAGAATGTAGCAGAGGGCTTGCTTAATTGCATGAAGCTCGGCCGACGTGGATGAGGTAGCACGTTCAAGGCCGAAGGACAGCGCTTGGCCGGTTGACGAAACGTGTACGCCAGATGAACTACAGTGAGGTGTTAATGAACCATCAGTAAAAAATGCGGGCCACGTGTGCATAATAGCCACTGATGTGGGCAATCGCGAGTTGAAGGAGGCAGAGTTGATTGATTTATTGATTGATTGTAGGGTTGAACGCGCTGACGCAACGCAGGCGATGAGGCGCGCGGTAGTGGAGGGCTCAGGATTAATTTTGACCTCTTGTGGGTCTTAAGCGTGCGCCGAAATCTCATACACACGGGCATTTTTGCTTTTCGCTTCCATCAGAAAAGCCGCCGCCGCGGCCGCAAATCGAACCCGCGACCCCATGCTAAGCAGCACAACGCCTTAAGCACTGAGCCACTTAGCCACTGAAGGAGGCAGAGTTGAGGGAGAGTCTGCTTTGAGTTGACACCAGGTATTTGTTGAGTTTTATGCCACGGGTGGAAGAGTCCAGGGAGGCGGGGGAAGAATCTGACGGCATGGTTCGTCGCTCTTGGGATGGTACAGGTATGTTATCTCATCATCTCCGCGAAGCTGGAACTTTTGTTGCGCTGTACAACACGGGTGAAAAGATTGGTTGTGTGCAAACGATACCTAAGGTATATTCGGAATGTCTCCTGCAGCTGAAGAACGTCTAAGGGCAAGCAACCAGCCTCCGCAACGGTACCAGCGCAGGAAGAGCCCTAGGAAGGCCAAGGCAGGTGCGCAGACAATTATTTCTCGCCCCATCACGCTGCTTTTTGCTTGTGGCTGACAGCCCCACCCCACTGCTGCAAAACAGGCAGGCTGTAACGCAGCAAGCCATCAACATAATCCTTGGAGAGAAGCACCATCGATCGACAGTCAGTGCCCCATGACTTCCGGCAAGGTATCCAATGACTTGCGCCGCGCGGAAATGCGAGGACGTAGTCTCCGAAATCACGGGCCCAGGAGAGGTTTCGATCATGGTTATCCCGAGGTATCTTTGAGTGCGCACATACGCAGGCCAACGGCCCCCAAGAATTAATGGGTACTGAGTCATCCGCTTGCGGTGAATGCCATGACAACGTCTTCTCAGGTGAGAGGTGGAGGCCCTTCAGAGCAAGGTATTCGATGTGTTTTTTGTTTTAGATATGTTTTTTTTACTTTCTGGAGCCTCTGTTGTGTAATTAGATGTGACCTTGCTGCGCTCCATATTGCAGATGTCGTCAGCGTAAACTGTGGTGTCCATTGCATGAGCCCTGGTCAAAGGGGTCCTCAAATACCTTCCGGCGTACATGTAACCAAATAAAGCAATGTATTAGCAATCTCCTCCCGCAAGAAGTTTGTTAAAGCGATAGTATTAGCTGAGAAATCGTAAATCAAAAACCGCGAATTATTGTCGCGCCGTGTTTCCTCCTACTTTCAATTTTTCTTCGCTGTTCACGGCGCGCAGCCTTCCCTCCCATGATGCTGCGCTCCTCAGCGGTGACGTACTTCCGCTATTGCGCTGCTCACACAGCCGTCTGCTACGGGCACGCTTTGTTGACACCATGAATCACGTACTCCGCTGAAGACTGGGAAAAGCGAACGAAAAAACGTGGCCGCATGTGTGCGGCGGCCTGGCCTTGCCCTTTCGCAGGTGTACGTTGCTGCAGTTGCTATCGGCGGCACGCGACTTTTTATCGGCGGCGAACTCGCAGCCGCACGGGGACGATCGTGAGCTCGTTCCCTGATGCACCGCGCACTTTTATCCAAAAGCGACGTATCAGATGTGACCCCGCTGGTGCCGGGTCTATTTTGCGGCAGTGGTAATTCGTGCCGGCGGCATGCAAAAAAGGCATTTTACATTGGATACAGAACACACGCACAAAATGCTCAATCATGTGACCAGTTTAGGGCGCGCATCGAGGCACCCTAGACCAGTTCAGCTTGGGGCGACGTGTGGTGGAGAGCGGCAAAGTTGGCATGCTCCACCGCGGCTCTAAGCTCTCTAGCGCTCGAGCGAGCGCCATTTCTTTGACAATCTCAAACATCGGTTGCCTGGGAAACAAGGCACAAACCGCTCTAGAAGTCAGTAACGGTTGCGTGATCCCGGTTAAGCTCGGGGCCCCACCTTGCGACATGTGGGCACTGCAGGCGTACCACTCACTCCCATTTGGGAAGTGCGAGATGCGTTTGGCATTACAGAAGGCAATGGTGTTGTGTGGTGTGGACGCCTGTTTCTCGATGAAATGCGACGTTGTGCTTCTGCGGGTGGATCGTGCTTCCCATGGTCTGGATTATCTTTCTCGAGCGACGTACGAGTCAACCTCGCATGGGGTATGTGCAGTGTGCGTGGCTAAAAGCCATCTCGGCTTGTGCGCCAGAGTTAAGTGACTTGCTGTTCGTCCCCGCAAACGAAATTACCAAATTTATGACAGGCAGGGGAGGGGGGCAACCCAACGCCTGTCAATCGCGGTTCAGACTGGCAACGCATGTTGTGACGTTGTGTTCGTTCGAAACGCATCTCTCGATTGTTTTGAAGTTGAAAAAATGTATGCGTCAAAATCAGGGCATTCGGCTCAGGGCGTTCTCTGCGATTGCACGAAAGAAGTGCCACGGGGCTTCAACGCTTTCTTTATGGAACGCACTCAGGCGGTAAGAGAATATCCACGTCGGCGTGTTATTTATGGCCGTGTTGCATTCAATACAAATGGTTAAGCGTTTGGTTTACACTTGTTTGGATAGTCGTAAAATGTCCAAGCACTCCGGCACTCCGCTGGCAGATCAGCCGGCGAACCGACGCTGAGCAGACGACACTTCTCTTTGCCGGAAGTGCGTACAAATCCGCCTAATAGCAGGATGTCTAACTTATGAGGCACACCTGGGAATTGATGACGTAGACATGTGAAGATGGCGGCGTCCAAAAACAAGCAGAGAAGGGTGAGAAAAGGGCGACAAACTTTGCAACAAATGTGTCTGAGCTTTCCGCTGCCCGTAAAAAGTAATACTTGGCACAGATGACGTTGACGAGCCAATCTAATGATTGCGCTAGTTCATTTAGTGTGCTCAAAATGCCTTTCAGGGCCCCTTTAATAAAGAAGCCCATACTGTTCTAGAGATAAGGGCAATGCCGAGGAGTCCCGTGACAAAGGCTCTCCTCCGATCGGCCGCCCAGCAGGAAGGCACCGGTTTGTGGAAGTTTTCGCTCAGGTTTCGCTTCATTTTTAACGGGTTGCACTTGCTTCGAAGCGCTTTCAGGGCGCATAGAAAAACATCCCTGTGCCATCTCCACTAATGTGAAACCTGGGGAGGGGCGAAGCATGCAGTGTACAAGTGTACCCTTGGCGCCTTGGCGTTTTTGCCAACGAAGACGAAACCGTTGGGGGGGGGGGGGGGGGGGGGTAGAGGTATACAGCTTTGCTGTAAAAGTTTCTTGTCTTTGACGCACGAAGCTCTCTAGCGAGAGGCATAAATGAGTGCCCCGGTGTTTTTTAGTATATGTTACGAAGCGCTCCAGCGCGAGGCGTAAACGAGTTTCCCGGTGTTTTAGCACCGTGACTACATGAGACGACGATTACGACGACGACGAGAGGAGACGGCAACAGCCCCAGCCCCTAAAGGGCTTCTCCCCTAAAAGGTTTACATGCTTTAAGAGTTATCTGCTTCGGCGAGCATATCATGAAATGCCGTTCTGTGTTCACTGCCACTACGTCTGCCGCAATGTGTCCCGGCTCGAAGAACATGAAGAAAACGCTGTCCCATTCTCACGGCGGTGTTCTTTTAAGGCATCTCCAGAAACAGCGGCGTCGCACGCGTTTCGGCTCCTCTGCTTGCAGAGGAAGCAGGGGAGGCTGAATTTCTGGCAAGTGCATAGAATAAGTATTGCCATTTCGGCCACATTCGTAGGAATTATGAGTATCCTCAAGACCCTTCGGGCTCATTACGCTGCAATAACAGGAGAGTTCAAACAAATACCGTTTTTCTGTTGTTTGGGTTTTGTTGCCCTGCTTTCCGGTAATCTTATTTTGAATAAATATTACGTAAGTTGCAAGCCCGGTTTTATTGCATAAATACGGCAGCCCATCCTACACATCCGAGATTCTGCTGACCGGAGCCGATGACGTCTACGGCGTCAGAAGGCATGATAATATGAAGATCGTAATAAGGCGGGCGAGCCAGTCTCGTTGCACGGGCAAAGCTGCGGGCGTAAGTTGCGAGACCCTATTAACGAGGCACCGTGTCGCTCACATCTTCAAATTCGGGGACTATTATACGCTGACCTATTTTTTTTGTCTGAGTTCGGTGTCTTAAACTCTTCATATCAGACCGGCGTGGCCCACGGGAAACCCTCCTCCTTGTTTTGCAGCCATCCCAAAATCCTACTTACATAGGCTAAACCAATTGGAAGCGAAGCGTGAAATGAGAACGTCATTTATTCCGACGCCTCGCGGCCCGGTGTACTTTTAATTCTCGCCCACACCCACGGACCACTTCAGAATGCCGGGCTGAGGTGTGAATTCACTTGCAAAACGACTCCGCTGCTGTATGCTGAGCAGTGGACGAATAAACGCAGTCGGCCATTCGGCTCACGTCCGGCGCCGCCTGTGGCTAAGTACCCTCGTTAAGTTTCCATTAGGGTCGCCTCGTGGGTCCCTCCTGCGAAGAGCCGTTTCAAACGTGGGACTGTGCGCTGTGCGGAGAAATACAAAAAGAGCTATCACCTCAAACCAAGGCTCCTACTTAAGACGACTATCATTCGCCTTGAAACAAAAACCGCTTCATTTCGCTGGCAGGTGAAGTGGCACCCTGGGAGGAAGGTAGTAAAGACAAACAGCACTTGGCACATCTACAAAAAAAATGGTAATTGATCACAGGCCGCGTGGTAGCAATAATATGATTCCAAGTAAAATGAAGTGTTGTTTTTACTATTTAATTTTGAATTGTAGAAGGTAGGCGGTGTTTAAAGCGAGTAAGGTAGGAATCTGCCCCGGCACAAATAGGTATGGTCGGCCACACGCTTAGCTGGAACATCAGGTTCTACTTAGCCTATATCTCACTACTTCTGCTGAGGAATTGCTCAGACGAATGTAGAAGACTTAAGTGCCCCCTTAAAATTCAGACAAGTGCAGCAGTTGTGACTATACTACCATGCGCTAAGACAGCAGGGGATGATAAATGGTTTAATGCGTTGCTCCTGCTTGGACACTGGACGACAGTACATGTCAACAGACGCTTCACAACAGAGAGGTCATCGGTGATGGTATACCGTGCAATTATTGGTTGCGCAATTGATACGGAGGGAAGAAAATGAAAATTGAAGAGGTCATTCCATAGCAAATGATCTGTTCGAAGCAATTTTTCTCTGCGTTCCAATAACCAACTGAAATGTTTTGTACCACAACTGCATCCAGCCTCGTCCATCCTCTGCGTTGGGGCATTGATTATAGTCCATCCTATTTTCAGCACTGCGACTCGCACATGAGCATTGGAAATCACCAACGGTCGCTGTCTCTGCAAACAACTGGAGGCTCAATATCAGTAACGTTCAAAATACCTTGCGTGTTATTTTAATGTCCACGCACGAAGCAGGAACAGTTTAGTTATCCCCAGAAAATAAAGCGTTAGTTCTACTTATAACGAAGAACCACCTTTACAAAGCGTGAAGATGAACAACCACGTGCGACGTAAGTAGGAACCACGGGCCGACAAGACGCAGCAACTGAACGCTGAACAGCTCCAAAATGTAAGAATTTGCGCTTCTCGAAGGCCAGAAACGTTTCTTCTTCAATCACATCTCTTCGTAATAGAGCCAACATTGTCACGTAAAGTTTATGGCAATCACCTAGAAAATATAGGTCAGCGCACCGCTATCACAGTTATTTTGGCTTGCATTGCGTTACCAACCGGCACCCGGACTTTTATCAGCTTGGGCGGCTTTCAATAGCGCGAGATCACTCGATTCCGGGAGGGATTTCATTCCTAAATATTTGGGTATCCTAGGAGACCTCTATCTTCAAATCAAACTCTTTTGACACTTTCCCCGTTATCGCTAACCCCTGCCTCTTAAGCCTGCCGTTCAAGGAGCAAACACAGGGGTCATATCACCGTGAAGATAGCTTCGAACAATCTTCCCCAAAACACATAAGTGGCTGCAATATACGGTGCCATATGTCTGCCGTCAGAGCCCAATTTGTGTCGCTGTTTATTTCGGTCGATGAGCGCCGTACTTCTAGTCTTAAATCGGAAATTATTCTGCTTCAAATATTGTAGTTCTTTTTTATTTCGTGTAAAGTTATAGTACCTTCGAGCACCTTTCCCTAAATAAATGTTCTCTCTCTTTCTATCTCCCCCTCTCGGCTCTCATTTGTTGTCTTCCCATAAAATGTCACCATCAAAAGCTACTATCAAATGTCGCGCATTATGTAACGCCTTCTGCTAAAGTCTCTCTAAGAATCTTCAGGCAATGCAGGCAATTTACGCAATTCAGGCAATGCCGAATCGCGCCTTCATGTTTTACTTTTTATGCAGTTTTTATGTGACATAGCTATACCTTCACAACATAGGTCCAACCAACCTTGATCTAAATTTATTGTGTTTTATGGCTACTAAACTACGCTCAAGCAGCGACCGACGCGGCACGTGCTTTAACACAACGCTTCACTCGGGAAAGACGGGCCTCCCACTGTCTTTACCAAGGTCGTGATTTGGGCTCGCCGCGGGGTGGTGCGCATTCGTACGAGTGAGAAATGAGGAGATGCCTGCTGTGCGCTTACATTCCCCAGCACGCAAATTGCCCTCTGAAGCGGTGCCACGACGTGGAGACAAATGAGTGGCTGGAGGAGACGTGTTTTAAAGGAGCTAATTCCCGCATAATTAACCAAAACCGGTAAGACGCACGTGCGCGAAGTTTTGATCCCCCCATGCGGCATGCTCGGAGGACGACAAGAGGAGGAGGATGACGAGAACGAATAATCTTTTATCTAAATTAATACTCCTGAAAATTATGGCTGCATGACGGAGGGAGCTCCAGATGATCAGCCCAGAAGCGCCTTTTTTGCCTTGCCCTCCAGGAAGGCTCTCTGCAGCTGAAACTGGTCGCCGAAGTCTGAGCTGATCAGCATGCCGCCAACTGTTCATGGATAGCAGTGGGTACTTGGGCACGGTCCGTGGGTCGGAGCATTCCCAGGTCGCTTGACAAAGTGGCAGGCCAGTAAAACTTTTTCAATCTTATGGTGAAATGTCCAGCAGGGAACATGTTACCTGAACGATCTATATACGATAGCTGGCCCCTTTTTTTGTCCCTCTATAATTTCGCGGCTATTTTAAACAGGAACTACATTGCTTTCTCAGAACACAGGCCCGCTGACACTTTTCCCGAACAGGGGCGGGAAAATACCCGACACAGCCTTGGCCTCAACACAAGCCGAAATTCGTTCTCCTGACCCCGCCTCAACTTTGAGCTCACAATTCAGGTCGAGATACGGTTAGACAAACGTCTGCATTGTGTTAGACATAATACTGACGTACTCAGCACACGTTCCCAGTTTGCACAGCCGAAATGCATGCGTTACTCGGCTGCCCGTGCGTTATTTTTACTGAATTGGCCCGGTGGACCTCGCCCTTCGCCAGATTCGCTCCCACATTTGGTCACGCTTATGGCGAAACAGACATTAGGTGGAATTCCTTGAGTGCACATCTACCACGTAGTCCCCTCGCGCGCCTTTGTTCTGAGGAAGCCTTTTCGATGCGACGGCAGCAGGCACAAATTACGAGCTGCCTATTGGTCAACCGTGGGTGCGACCGTTCGTGTGAATTCCGATTCCGAACAGCAACGCCATCGGTTCGGCTTAGCGACTGTTAGAAGCCAGAGGTATTCGCGAAGAGTGCGGGCGGCGGCAAAGAGGAACAGCGCCTTCGGCGCTTCGTTGAATTGGAAGGCAAAGAGAAAACAGCGATTTATGGCTCTCATCTGTTACACGCCCCGATATCGCGGACAGCCTATGGAGGCCCTGATGCGTCTACCTTGGAACCGATGTAATAGGTCGGCTTGTTGTCGCAAGCCAGCTTCCACGCAGCTTCGACGCAACTGGACTCAGCCCTCGAAACTTTGTAATCCCAGCCCGTATTGCGGTTGGCAGCCTTAGGCATTTGGGTCACGGAGACTCTGTTTTTGTTTATAACAAGAAAGAGACTTGTGTTTCGTGACTTGACAAGGCTTCATGAAAGTCTTGTCACAGTAGTGTTTAGAGTGGTCAGCCATTGGTTTCACGGCTACCCCCGAGGCCTGCCCCGTAGCAACATTAACTGCGACGCCTCAGTAGCTGGGAATGAATTTGCAGGGCACAGAAGTGGAAAATATTTATTTCAGCAGCCTTCTGATTCATCGGATGGGCGCACAGCCATGCCGTGTGTGCACCACGTGTTGTGGATTCGCATAATCTAACTACAACCGTGGCTTATTTATCGTATCAAGGAAATTCCCGCGAGATATTCAAAACTCACTTCGTTTGCGTCCTTCCTTGTAATTATGCTTTATTTGTTGACGTTTTAGTTATCTCTGATTCTTTCATGATTTTCATTCACCCGATTCCCACGTTATATAAGAAATATTTACCAGTTTTTCGTTCTTTCATTTAGTTCATTATGAAGATACTCTATTCATTCGGCATGAGCTGCCCGACCATGGCGTTTAATTATGGTCTTAAAATACATTTTGGTTTTGTTCTGCAGCGTGCAAATGTCTTGCCTTCATGCGCAGTTTTCTCGATTAATATTTTGTCTTCACGCAACTCACCCCGCTGCGGTGGCTCCTTGGGTAAGGCGCGGTGCTGCTAAGCCCAAGGACGCGGGTGCGATCCCTGCAGTGGTGGCTGCTTTCCTGGTCGAAGGAAAAGGCGAAGACATCCATGCGTCGAGATTTCGGCGCACGTTAAAGATCTTCAGGTTGTCAGAATTGCTCGAGGTCCAGGTGGTCGAGGGTGGTCGACACAGAGGCGAAGCTTCGGCGCGTTAAACCTTACAATAAATCAATTAAGGCGCCTCGTTTAGATTGCAAAGGCTGCACTTAATGATTTTGATTTGATTAATTATGTGGTTCAACGCGCCGACGCTACACAGGCGATGGGGCGCTCCATCGTTGAGGGAATTTTGACCACCTAGGGATGTTTAACGTGCGCCGACATCTCGAGAGAGAGAGAGAGAAAATGACTTTATTGAATGTTCCTGCGGGGGGAGGGGGGCTACGGCCACGCAGCGCCGGCCTCTCCTAGACGAGGGTCAGGTCGTCCCCGAAGCAATGCCTCGCGGGCATCGGCGCGTTCGGCGCGCGTTGGGTGTGCGGGTGTTGACCCGTCGACCCTCCGACGACGCTTCCCTACGCTTCTGCCCTGCAAGAGCAGCCTCGAGCCGCTGGATAGTCCGTATTTGTATCTCGTGCTCACTCGAGTTCATGGCGAGAGTGGTGTCCTCGGGCATACGCCTTGCGTCGTCTGCCTCTATTAAATGTCTTTCACAGCCCCACATCAGGTGGGCTAGCGTTGCATTTGTTCTCTTGCACATACTGCACAACACGTTTTCGTAGATGTCGGGGCACACGTGGCGCGCGAGCACCGGGGTGAGCACTCTGAGTTCGTCTGTAGTTGCCTGTAAAGCACTGCTTCGGCGCGCCCCTCATCCGAAGCCGACATCTCGAACACACAGGCGTTTTCGCTTTTCGCCTCCATCTAAAAAGCGGCCGGCACAGCCAGTAATAGAACCCGCCGCACCCAATGACCGATGTTCCTAGAGGCAGTCTTCCGTTCAGCTTTCTTAGATCCGTGTCAACACTTTGTGCATATCTCTGCTGTGGAACATCAGTTGTTTATGTGACCAGTGTTTGCCATACACGTCTGAAAGTCCCCGTTAGGGGATGTTTTATAAAGGTCATCATCATAATCTTTTTCTTCTTAATCATCATTACCATCACGCTTTTCATTCACCTCAAAAGATATCCAACGCCTGCCACGATTTAGTGCGGGACTTCGAGCTTTTCCGGTTTCATCCCTAATTCCAACCTTCCTGTCGTCATCATAGTTTTTTGCTATATACGGTAAGATATTTGACTTCGTTATTGCTGCCGAATTGGAAAATGGGACTACCGGTAGAAGGGCACATCTCCGGGTTCTCACGTACGGAGCGCTTCCATCTGTATATACCACTTGGGCCGCATAATGTGGACATAATGAAATACACCCAAGCGCAGCTTTCAGCCCTTGTGACGCCCCGTTTTCGGCCCTCCGCCTTTGGACACCAAATATTTCGACCAAATTTGCCGCTAGCAATTCTGAAGGATGGCCGTAAAGAGTATGCCAACGCAAACTAGTCCCTACAGCCCATGAGCTTCCAACCACCCGGCACTGTTCTTGGTTGATTCGCTCTCGTGATCACATGGCGCTACCTCATTGCAGAACTTTGATGATGATGATGATGATGATGATGATGATATGATGATGATCGATGATGATGATGATGTAAATCATGACTGTAATCCTTACTTAATTCATCACGACTCCATTTTTCATTCCTTCATCTTTATCTTCATATTTTACGTGGAAGGGCCATTTATGTTCTTTACTTCCTCCAGCTTCGGCACATACCCAAGGGGAAAAATCGTCCATATCACTATTGCCCCGAAGGGAGGTTGACCGTTTCAGTTAGCACATCGGAAAGCGTGTAGGCTTGACGATTAACTCAAATACCATCTATCTCCATGCTAAAAAACTATGGGCTCGCCTCCCAGTACATCCCATACCCTATATGCATCCTATATCGCAAGCGCGGCATCCACAGGAACGGGCGAAGCACAACTGTAACCCCCAACGTTTTGCATAGCGAAAGCATCCCGTTGCAGTATTCCGCTTCATTGAGGATCAAGATGTACATGGTTTGAAACAGTCCAGGGGAAATTACTATGTATTGTACTACGCGCACCACAGAAATGCTGTTTGACATGGTAAAGAACGTTTCACGTTGAAAACACCATTAAAAAAAGCCTCTCAAAGAACCCTGCTATCGCGCAGTGTGTGCCAGATTATTTGTCAGCCTCCCACAAGCTTCCGGTGAACTGTTCCGGTGTAAAGCGGTGCGCTCTTATCATGATGCAGGAGTTTGTAAACAGCACGAAGAAACTTCTCAGGAGAACCTTAGCTGCCCTGGACGAGCTGTTCATGCCATACTTGGCCTGCAGACATGCGCGTTGACCTTGGACCAATGAACTTTATTGTACATGACACTAAGGGCCGAGAACGACCGTGACATTTTACATTTGGCCACCACCTTGATGAAAAAACGATTAAAACACAACTTTTACAGAATCCTTATGAGGGCTTTAACAAGGATCTGTCCATCCGCCTCACGCGCTGACACGAGGGCACAGAGCTCGCGGGCCACTCGAGCTACGCGGCGTCATCCGCAGACGCTAACAGCCTCCGCGGTCATATCTGCCGTTGCAGAGTTGCTGCTCGTGAAGGCTGTGCACATGCTTACTTATAACTTGAGAAACCCGCGCATGTGGCAATCCGCAAGACCTCCGCCTCGCCTTCCCACTGCGCAGGCGCCGTGACTGCGGACATCGCACGTCCCTAGCTGTACTATCGTTCGTTCTTTCTACCCTATTCCCACCCAACTCGTCGCACGGCTCACCGAGTTACAAGAACTTTTACCAAGGAAGCGAACTGAACGGAGGTTCTCTTGAATGAAGTGTTTTTTTTAACGAGAAGGAAATTTAGATGCGAAATGGTTAAATTTCCCTCGCTCATGTAAAACGCACAACAGTCGTCAGTGCCTGGGACCAGCTTTCCCGCCATTTAAAAACTTAAAATGCGGAAACGCGAAGGCCGGACTTAAGTGCCACCAGGGGTTTTACGGAACTAAGCCCACACCTACAAAGCCTCACTCTCAGCCGCTGTTACTGATAGCTTGGGCGAAGCTACACACGCGCGGCAAAGAAGAGGAGTAGCTAGGAGAGATTATTTGACTTTAACATGAGCGGTTCTCTTCTCTGCGTTGCAGGTGAAAGAAAAAACAGTGGTCTTGCTGGCCTTGGAACACGGCTGAACCTGCTTCACCTACAGAGCGGTAAAGTAATGGCTCCTTCTGTGAATCTTCCTTCAGCTTTGGGCCGACACGCCCTCTTGGGTAGGCCGTGCATACCGTAACGTCTATAACTATCCGCGTGGTCTTCTCCCGTTTGGTGGGAGTTATCGCCGCTACAAATCATCCCACGGCCAAAAAAGACAAAAAAGAAGACAAAACAAGCTTGCTGTGAGCTTGATCTAATCGAGCAGAGATCATGACCGTCCCTTTAAAAGAGAGTGACAGTCGGTGGATATCCTTATCAGCTCGCAGTTTGAGCTCCACTGAGCTTCTTCGAGCGTACGCCTACAGTAAAACATGGGTGTGGCCCTGAGTGGCGGCTTCTACGCCGTAACTTTATCTCAAATGCGCCCTTCACCACCAAAACAAGAGAAACACAGAAGGTGTGGCTCAGAGTTCCAGCAGGAATTGCACTAGGAACCCCCCCCCCCCCCTCCCCCCGTCCGCGACGCTTGTTCGCCAAGCGATCAAGAACCTGAACGGATTAACGCCAGCACCGGTTAAGAAGAGAGTAAGCATGGAAGAGTGGAGCCACTATGGCCACAGCTTCAGCCGACAAAAGCGGATTTATTGGCCTCACGGCGAAAAGCTTCCGTGCGAAAGGCGCGCCGTTCGCCTGGTTTCCCGCAGAACAGAGGTTGCGCCAACCACTTTGCACTTTCCGATAGAGCCTATATTCATTTGAAGCGTCATATGTCTCTTAGCCTAGCACTTTTTTAGCCTACGCTACTCGACGTGTAAGGTGTGTGCGTAAAACTTCGGTTGTATAGTGTTCCCGCCCGGATAAAATCATTACATGACTCAGTTAACTTGGTTCAAGTTTCTAAGATCATAATCATTTTGATTAACAAGTTACTAGCTCGTTCTGAACGTTTCATTAACCGTTTGTTAAGTTCAAAAAATTTTATTCGAAGCATATAGGTTGATGCATGGGGCTTCCTACTTTTTACCTATCTTAATCAAGTAACGTATCCAACAGAATAAAGCTCAATCTTTGAATCCCCTTTCCTCTGTCACGTTGTACGTGGACTTTGTCATAACTTCGATAGGGAAATTCTGGTTTTCTGCTTTACACACCCATCCTTTTTAAGCAGAGGTGCCTAAGTCAGGTCCGTGTCCAAGGGCGTGTCCTTTCTATTCCATTTCCATGAACATGTCCTTGAGAGAGAATGCATCTTAATCGTCCCGTCAGCTTACAACCTGAGCTGTTTTCGTCTTGAGGCACGCGTTATCCTTAAGACGAAAACAGAAGCCGCACGAGCAAGCGCTTCCACGCGTCTGCCGTATCCACCGTCCCGAAGAAAGGCTGCTTCTGTTCACTTAGTCACGCGCTTCTATCGGCGCCCACTCTGCAGTGACAGGCGGGATGACTGATTACCTGAAAGCTTCTGAGCACTCTTGAACGGTTGGGGGGGGAGCAACCAAGGCCGAACGTCGGAGTTGCTTAACGTACAAACCAAACGCAACCACCCCAAGGGCGCACGCGGAAGAGAACAACCGCGATGCTGAAAATTGGCGTAGCTGTTTTATTGGAGATAGTGTTATATTATTTATTTATTTATTTATTTATTTATTTATTTATTTTATTATTTATTATTTTTGTTTGTTGTTTGTTGTTTGTTTGTTTGTTTGTTTGTTTGTTTGTTTGTTTTCACTGCTAGCCTCACTTCTTGAAGTAATTGTTGCATTGGGTACTCGTTGGCCGATTACTTCATGAGGAAGTTGCGCTGCTAGTTCCAGTCTACAAAATAGCATCAGTAAACGGACGGAAACCGCCTAAGCACAATTGCAGTGGCAACAGAACGGCGGTATCGGAGTGCTTCGGTTTTGTATTTTGGCAAAGCAAAGTACTCCCTTTCTACGTATGAAATTTCTGTGCTACGGATCAAAGGACCTGAACGCGAACCTGTTTTCAACACTCTATTATTTGTGAGTGCGTGCATGCTCAAAAGTGATGTTCAGAAGTATTCCTGGGTAAACTAACAGTAGCCGGTCATGGAGATCTTTTTCAGAAAAAGACCTCCATGACACTTTTTATGCAGATCTTTTTCAGCCATGGGGTCGACTGAAGTTCCCATTAGTTTTCAGTTCGTCTTTTCCGTTGAGGTTCAGCTTCGCGTGCCTTCGTTGTATCAACTACCTCTGAGTTCGTAGTTTGAATGAGTTAACCGTCTCGGTTTGAGCGCAGTGGGAAGAGCGCCACACACCTCCCGTTCCGGCCAGAGAGTTGTGGGATCAAACCGGGTGGCGCTAACTATTTCTTTTTATAGTGAACTGGGCCGGCGTCAGCCGAAACGCTGACGGGGCTGAAGAGACACGCATGCGCAGTAGAGTGCGGACAACGACAACGAGGGAGGGAGGGACACAGCCCAGAGCATGGGATGCTTCGCATCTAAAATGGACGTCGGGGCTTAGAAGCCAAAGATAAGCGTTTTTGTCGCCACTCCATCATTACCTGGGACATAAGTTAAAATATCTTTCCATGTAGCTGTTCTAAGAATTTTGTCTTTACGCATATCTTTCTTTATCTTTATTTCCAGAAATATCGGCTAAACAGCATGTGTTGTCGCGTTAACACAATAAACGTATTGTTCGGTAAACCAAGTTCCAGGCACACGGTGCAGATTCGGCTAGTTCTTTCTGCTCCGTTTACCGAGACTCGATTGCCCATGCAAATGCAATTTAAATGCGAAATGAAACAGAGACAAGACATACAACTGAATTCTCCGGACACTACAGATACGCTAATGTGAGAGCAACAAACACGTTTTAGAAGAAACAAAATAGCTCGGGGAACTTAATTCTGCTTACGTGCTTTGAACGTGAAAGTCTGGCTATACTTATTTACAATTTGTTTTGCTGCAACATCGCATTTACATCGCTTTCTTCGCTCTCGTTTCCTGTCTTTCGGCTCAAATTACCGCAACCGCCTTTTTTTCCGTCACCACGTGTATAGGGGTCTTTTTATTCGCTTTTGTTTCTTCGTCTTACAGCGTGAATTGCATCAGCAAACTGCCGCACACGCCACAGCTTTTTTCGGCTTTTCTGGCGTCCACTTGTTCTACTCATGTACTATTACATCCAGCTGTCACGCGGTACACATTTTTCTACAATTTTTAATCTTTAAATTCATTGTTTTGTAAATTTTGCGCAGCGGCACATTTCCGCAGCAGCACATTTCCCTAGTCCCTGTCAATCTCCCAAGTGTGCGCTAAAACGAAAGGAACAACCAAAACAACTTTTGTTCTCTGCTTGCTACTGCAGAGAAGTATATCTCTCACAATTGTGTGACTATGACGTTTTGAAAATAACCTAGATGTTAGGGGCTGGGGCTGTTGGCGTCTCCTGCCGTCAGTCGTAATCGTCGTCTCATGTTGTTATGGTACTACAGCACCGGGAGACTCAACCCCTTGCGCTAAAAACGTAACGCGTGCTAAGAAAACACCGGGACCCTCGTTTTCGCCTCGCGCTAGGGCGCCTTCGTCGCGGTTACGTAAAGAACTCCGGGGACATTCGTTTACGCCTCGCGCTAGAGAGGCTTCGTGCTTCAAAGACAAGAGACTTTTACAGCAAGCTCTATACCACAACCCCCCAATGGTTTCATCTCCGTTGACAAAAACGCCGAGGAGCCAAGATTACACTCATCCACTGCATGCTTCGCCACATCACGTCGCAAGAGACCCGCTTCAACCATCCTCCACAGTCACGAGGTTCGCGACATCCTCGTACCACGAACCCTTACAACACGTTAAAGGCTGCCATCTTTCAAACCCACGGGGCCTTCGGAACGATAGCGTTTGCAGCTGCTGGTTTCTGCGAAGGAGTTGGGTGATCGTCGACCTTCGCAGCTCCTTGGCGAACTGCAACTCCTGCTCGGCGACACACCTTCTGCCACGGACTCCCACTTGCTGAAGGAACTTTTCTGCAACGGCTTCCCTCGTCTGTCCAGATAATCCTCGCGACGGCTTCTGAACCTCCCCTTCCCACAATTGGCCGCGCACGCCGGAAAGATAATGGAAGTCGCCACATTACATTCGTCTCCAACCACGGTGGCATCCGCTTGATCTTCCGAACATACCACCGTGGGGCTCCTACCACCTTGCACTCACCGGTATCCAACGACGTCACCGCTCTACAAGAGCGCATGCAAAACCTGGAGGAGCTTGTCGCGTCTGCTGGCTACCGCTCGTCGCAAGGGTGCAACACTCGTCGGTTTCGTCGTTCTCCCCGACCCTCGTCGCCGCATGTTTACCATCAGGAATATACAACGCGCCAGCAGCCTCGCCACACTGATTCCTTGTGCTGGTAGCATCGCCGCTTCGGTGCAGCGGTGCAACCTAGCACCAGTCCTTGTAGCTGGTCGGGAAACGCGGCGAGGGATCGTTAGCGACGACGACCGATTCCCCAGCCAGCGGCAGTCGCCTGTTCTACATCATGGATGCAACGAGTTGACAACGTTTTATAGTTGACACTGGTGCTGAAGTGAGTGTGCTCCCCGATAATTCCTGTGACTGCACTCAACCACCACTGTGCTACCAAGTCCAGCGTCCCCTACAGAAAAAAATTGATTGTAAATCGTACGTTGTGGCTGAATTTCCTCGCGGCCAGTGAGTACGCCATTGAGCCTTCCTTGCCTTGCCACTGCATGGTCGAAAAAGAAAGTCACCGGCCTCTGTCAAAGGCCGATGACTACCCGTTGCCTTACGCTTCTTTGCGACATCTGCGTCATGCTAGAGTTTCCTTCCTTGAGCACCTCCTGAGGAGAAAGCATGACGACGTCGTTCATCACATCATTACAACAAGTCCCCCTACGCATGCCGTGGCGAGTCGCCTGGCTCCGGAGAAACATAAAATCGCGGAGCAGGAATTTCATCACATGGTCGAGATCGGCATTGCTCGCCCGTCCTCGAGCAACTGGTCCTCGTCATTACACATGGTCCCGAAGAAATCAGGTGACTGGAGACACTGCGGTGACTACTGCTCCTTGAACGTGGCCACTGTACCCGACAGGTACCCCCTACCTAATATACAGGACTTCACCAATAACCTCAGCGGATGTACCATATTTTCAAAGCATGGCCTCCAAAAAGCCTACCCCCAAATCCCTGTAGCCCCGGATGACGTCAAGAAAACTGCCATCATTACACCGTTTGGCCTTTTCGAATTCACCCGGATGCCTTTCGGGTTGCGCAACGCAGCTCAGACTTTTCAACGCTTCATAGGTGTCGTCCTCCGTGGCTTACCTTTTGTTTTCGCCTACATAGATGACGTTCTTGTCGCCAGTTCATCGTCATCTGAGCATCTGCACCATCTACGGATAGTTTTCGAACGCCTAGCAGAGCATGGTCTCATCCTTAACAGTGAAAAGTGCGTATTCGGGTTGCCGTCGCTGGAGTTTCTCGGTCGCCTCGTTGACCGCAATGGAATTCGCCCTCTACCAGACAAGGTGAAGGCCATAATCGACTACCTTCGGCCTGAGTCCTTACGCCAACTGCGCCGTTTCCTAGGACTGGTAAATTATTACCGACGGTTCATCCCAAACTGTGCGGCCATTGTGCACCCTCTCGAAATTTCCCTTCAAGCTTCCAAGTCTCCCGACTGCAGGCTTGCATGGCCTGAAACTGCCGATCGCGCATTCACTACCATCAAGGAGCGCCTGGCTTCTGCTACTCTCTTTGTGCACCCGCGCCCCAACGCTCCCACGAGCCCCACTGATGGTTCCGAGACCACGCTTCCCCTTCCCACTGTGCGGTTGGAGGTGTACTTCAGCAACACATCCGTGGCCCCTGGCACCCGCTCGGTTTCTTTTCGAAGCTTTCTCCAACTGAGCAACGCTACAGCACTTTCGGGCGGGAGCTCCTGGCGGCATACCTCGCTGTTAAGCATTTCCGTTTTTTCCTTGAGGGCCGCAGCTTCGTGATCTTCACCGATCACAAGCCTCTTACGAACGCCTTCAAGTCATCGAAACTACATATTCACCCCGAGAGACTCGACACTTGGCGTATCTTAAAAGAGTTCATGATGGACATTCAGCATGTTAATGGAGTTAACAACATCCCAGCCGACGCCCTTAGCCGTATTTCGGCCATACAACGCTCCAGTTTCAGTACTCAGGAGTTGGCTCAAGCCCAACGAGATGAGGAGGAGCTCCTCACTCTGCGTTCTTTAAAATGTTCCTCTCTTCAACTCCAGGACATTATCTGACCTGGTTCGGGAATTAGCATCGTTTGCGACATTGACCCGGTTTCAGACCGCAGACGACGGTACCTTCCTGCTTCTCCCGGGCTCATTGCTTTCAGCTCTATTCACCGTCTCTTTCATCCTGGAGTTCGGGCCACGCGGCGTTTGGTTGCCGAGAAATACGTCTGGCCTGGCATGAATACTGACGTACGCGCATGGGCTCGTTCCTGCCTCGCCTGCCAGCAATGCAAGGTCTCTCGGCATACCACATCACCCTCTGTCCCCTTTTCCCTTGCCGGACTCTAGGTTCTCTACAATTCACGTCGGCCTCGTTGGCCCGCTACCATTATCTAAGGCGGTTCCAATCGACGATATTACGGCTGAGACTGTTGCTTCCACACTTATGTCCACGTGGATCGCCCGTTTTGGCGTGCCTTCGGAGATTATCACAGACCGTGGCCGCCAATTTGAGTCCACGCTCTTTCACCGTTTGACATGCCTACTCGGTGTAACTCACCTGAAAACAACGGCTTACCATCCTCAAGCCAACGGCATGGTCGAGAGGTTTCATCGGCAGCTAAAGGCCTCACTGATGGCTCACGAATCACCTGAACAGTGGACAGTTCACCTTCCTCTTGTGCTGCTAGGATTACGCACTGTCATAAAAGACGATCTTGGTTGTGCCGCCTCTCAAATGGTCTATGGCACGTCTTCGCGCTTACCGGCAGACTTCCTGGTCCCTCCGCAGCCGGAAGACAACCTTTCCGCCCCTAGCCTGTCCTGCGTAAACGATTTAACCCGGTTTTTCAGCCATATCCGTCCCCAACCACCACGGTCGTGTTCCAGTAAGCACACTTTTATTCATCCAAACCTTTCTGACAGCCAATACGTTTTCATCCGTGTCGACAGTACCCGCCGGCCACTTCAACCGCCATACACCGGCCCTCATCTCGTCATTTCACGCTCTGACAAGACGTTTACAGTTCGCGTCAACGGCCGCGGCACCGTCGTTTCCATCGATCACCTCCAGCCCGCTTTCACCAAAGCTGCCCTGCCTGCGTTCCACTCCATAATCCACCATTCCACCCTGAACACCACCACTCTCCCTTCCGTTCGCACCAGCACCTGTGAACTTCGCAACGCGAAGACTGTGCGTTTTGCTGTGCCGCTTTCTACAAGGACTCCTCGTCCAGACTCCGTCTCAAGACGAGGGGGCTATGTGGCGGTGCCCAGCGGCGTTGGCACTGGGGCTGACTGACAACCAACGAGTGCGGGCCACACGGCGCCGGTGAGTAAGCAGCCACGAACGCCACGAGCGTGGAATAAAATGTAGCCCCAGTTTTTGGGTGCACGTCATAGCGTTCGGACGTGTCTCTGCTCATCTCTATGTCGCGTTCGCGACAACATCTTATTTTTCTGGGGAGGGGGGAGATGGAGGGGCTCACGCTTTCAAGCTACATGTGGCCTATGAGGTTTGTTGTAGTGGAGTCAAGTCCTGTGGATCAATTTAGACCACCTGCGGATCTTTCCCGTATTGGAAATCACGACACACATGGTTAGCATAAGAATTTAATCGGTGCCGCTATTGGTATTTATTATAACTTGTAGTTTACTATATCAGAAGTCACTATAGTGAGGCCCTACTCAACTACATGCTTCGCCACTGGTTTCCGTGTACGCACTGTCCAATGCAGTCACTAGTCATCCTCATCCCTTGAGGCGATGTAGGCATTCAAAGTCATATTAACATACAAACGGGACAGGGAAACCACCATAAATTAATAGCCTGGTCGACTTTGAATGCGGGTGAAGCCTTCAAACCTAAAACAATTCATCAGTGTAGTCATGAATCCCAGGGTCGTGGGCTACTCAAATTCAGGAATGTTGGGCTGCCATCCTGCCTGCCTGCCTGCCTGCCTGCCTGCCTGCCTACCTGTCTGCCTGCCTGTGACTAAATTCAGCGTGTCCGCCAAAGTGAAACCAAAGCTGCGCAATAGTCTTGTATTCCCACAGCCAAACCTAAACATCTACGTGCGGTGTCAATGTTCATACTTGTCAACACTGTTGAACAAGAACAAGACATTATGCAAATATAAAACAGAAAATCAATGTTCCTTAATTAAAAAATTCATGGATGCTTCGTTTTTGCGATAGCAAATGAAATACTACATCAACTGCAGAAAACCGTCGCCTGCTGTTGCCGGCGCTACTATAGCTCCAGGTGGCATTTAAGGAATCAAATGGCCAACCCAAAGAAAGGTTCCACTTGGCACGCTCGTAGAGTAGGGCAAAGTGGTTGTATAAATGTTTTAAATAGGTTGCCTCGATTCAGGCGTGTCTCTGCCGTACGGCAGCTGTGGCAACGAAGCACCCGACTTGGAGCAGTGGAACGCGGTAAATTTAAATTTACTTGACCAAACCTCTAACGTGTTATTTTGGGAGTAACGAGACGGGAGAGGAACAGCATTAGAAATGAGCACGAAAGAGAAGGGCGGCATTTACTTGGCAGGGGCACCGGTAAACTATCGTCTTTCTTTGACATATGCGACGAGAGGAGTAGTTACGCGGCCTTTTTTTCTTCTTTATGCACGATTGCCCAAGTTAAGAGCCAAACTAACGACACACCCTAGCAGTGGGATATTCACTGATGCAACACATTATGCGGCTTCCTTGTTCAGGAATCTCCCTCTGAAAGAACTGGAAGTTATAGTGAGTGCATCCGCTTCGGCAGAGTTGCAGCAGTACCAATACTGCGTGTGATCGCGCTTTTAAATCTTCCTTGGACACGCTAAAAACATCTGCCAGGTAATAAACAACAGGAAACGGCATCGCGACACGCCATTTTTCGCCCTTATGTAAACGAGGTGACACCCTCCGCAGTGATAACCGTCCATATCGGCCGTTAAAACCACCTTCCGGGATGGGTGCCTCAACCGGTACTCACAGAATCCGGCTTGGCGGGAGGCTAGACAAAAAAGGCCACAATCGTCTCTCCTACCGTCTCTTCTCTGTCCCGCAATTGGCCGGACACTGTTTCGGTCAGCACTTACTTACATCTGCACCACTTCTATAGTCCACATTCTTTTTACATTAGTCACTGAACTCCGTGAAGTTTGTTCTGAATGCTGACTCTTTAATCAGGCTTTATTTTTATGTAGCAGGTGTTGGCCAGACACAGGTAGCAAGTGCACGGGGACACGATTGAAATCACGTTTACTTATCTGTGGCTTTCCGCTCACTACCCGCAACGTAGCTTGCGGATCCTCTGGCGTCGGCGCGACTGAACAAGCAAGGTAACTTCTCGTGACTTCTCGGAAAAGACACGACATTGAACGGAAGTGCGTTCAGAGCGACCTCCTGTCTCAGATGCCATCCCGCGCAATCTCCCCCTGTGCGTGTAAAGGAGAAAGGCAGACACGGCGTATGCGAGCATCGCCGTGGTCGGCAAGAGGCGGAAGGCGACAGCCGGTCTACGACCCAGATTTCATTCTCCTTGTTTACATACAGCCCTTCTTCGCCTTTTCTCGTTTAATGGCGGCGCCTTCCGCTCTCTCGGTGACCGCAAGGCCCCGTCATATCATGCCGTGCCTCGCCGCTCGCTATCATCTCGAGGGGCGCCACTTGTCCCGTCGTACAAGGGCAGGCCATTTATGCCCCGAGTTCTATTTGTTTGTTTTGCACGTTGCGGCACCACCAGAAGCAGCGCTTGTGACGTCTTCCGCTCGGTGCTTAATCACTTACTTGTGGTTCGGCGGCAGCCATAACACCACGAAAACTGTCTGCGTGCTTTTTTAAGTGCAATGCACTTCTTAAGCGACCCTGAACCTGCGTCCACCGGCGATGTCCGCATAACATACCCACGTGGGGGATTGGCCAGTTAAGTGCGAATGCACTTCTTAAGCGCCTGAACCTGCGTCCACCGGCGCTGTCCGCATTACCCCCGTGGGGGATTGGCCAGGAATCTCCTTCGTCTTCCTTGGCAACCGGGGGAGATGGGCGCGCGCAGCCTGGCCGTGACATGGCACATACCACGTGGGGATTGGCCAGGAATTGGGCGTGAGAAGGGCTAATGCACCCGCTTCAAGGCGTACTGACACGAAAATTCAAAGCTGAGATCCACTCTAGCAATCAAGTACAACGACAACACAAAAGGGTCTGTGAATAAATGCATCTTTCTTCTGTAGTTGTGTGTGTGTGTGGCTCTCTTTCGCGAACATACCGAACCGCGCAAATTCAACTAGTTCATTCGCACTTTCAATTCTTCCCCTCGGGGAAATGCGGGGAATTTTTTTGTGAAAGCGGCGCTACTGTTACCTATGGAATTTAACCATCTCGCGGTCATCAATGCCTCACGTTTCCCATTTCAACACTTCTGCGCCAAACACCATTCGGTTGTGCATGATGTGCACACGCGTCTTGGTTTCGGCGGAGACTCACGTCAGCGGCACTGACTTGGCACTGCTGCCGCGTTCTGTTGGGCTGCGGGCAGTAGCCCAGAACGGTATTATCACCGTGAGGGTTGTGCTGGCAAGAAACAATGTCAAGATGGGTTCAGTCCCTTCGGGTCAATCTCCATCATCCCCATGTGATTTTGCGAGAATGGAGAGCGTGGACACTTATGGTCCGGCATCAGCCTTCACATTGGCCGTACCACCTGCACCATTAGTTGCCTTCGCGGATGGCATCCTTGACCCCAAAAATGTCGAACAAATGATAGGTACGCCGCGCCATGTCTGCCTTCACCGAAGGCACTAAGGGTGCAGCGGCACCCTTGACCGCCGTAAAAATGCACCTACTCCATGACGCAGGCCCAAAATCGAATTTCTGAGATAAACTGAAACATGAACGCACTAGTTTTGCGCCACGGTAATGACCTAACTTTAATCCTCAATGGCACTACAAAACAAATTGATTAGAACTGTGTGGGCCCCAAGGAAATTGGGGTGGTGTAGAAGAAGTTGCTTATTGCTATCAACAAAATAGTGTATACCTCCATAGACGCATTTAAACCCCACACAACCCAAGCCAGTAAAGCGCGTTCAGGAAAGATAGATGATGACTGCGTCCACTTTTCGGTGGTGGGGATACATCCAAACCGATATCTCTCCTGTACCACACCCTTAGGTCACTCATGAACCTTGAAGTAGTCGCTGTAAAAGCAATAATTTTTTCATAGGTTAATAACAATATGAATTTCACACATTCCTGCTAATTACGTCCTATCTGCTTCTGTATATCAACCTTTGATAGACGACTTTCTGGAGACCACGGTCGTTGGCCTCAGATGCCGTTCCGCAATTATAATAGACATGCTACTGCTACAACAAGTGGGAAAATAGGAGCCAGCTGATGACTGCAGATGAAGCAAACATTCACCAGAATTCCTCACCTAACCCAACGTACTGCATAGGTGCTAAGAACATCACCATGGTTCCAAGGGTTTACTATGATATCACCTGGTTTCATGGTTTCCGATATAGAGCTAAGCTAATCTCAGAGTACGGTGTTCTCAGCAGAGCGAATGCCTCCGGTAAACTTTTGCATACCCAGGAATGCAGCAGCCCGTTTTGTTTCCTTTCTCACACATTCGCTACCACTCGAGGGTATATAGTGAACGCGAGTAAGCTTGCATGGGACAGCCAATGAGATCACAACGACGCATCACACCTATTTCCGCTATGCTAATGCCAGGATATATAAATAATAAAACGTGTTTGCGAGATGATACCCGAGTACGGATTGCGTAAAGTTTGGAACAAACGCAGCCCGTTCCGGCAAAGTTTCTATGAAAACAAATGACATCGCTGCTGCCGCTTAGTTTACCGTAAGTAGGCTAGGTCTCAACAACGCTCATGCTGGAATGCCAACCACAAAGAGCGTCTTTGTTTCGATTTGTTTTGCTTTGTTTGCACTCTGCAACCTTCAACGAGTGAGTGCCTTTGGCGAGCCATTTAGTCCGCTATCTGCCGACGGTTCCCTCACAAGCGAAGCGTGCCCCACACACCACGTCCATTTATCGCCCGCGTTGTTTACGGTGCTCTTCCAATTGCGACGACCCTCCAGCGCACATACAACAGCCAGGTAATGTGGTCCGGGCGCGTGCCCACTATGCCACGGCCGCGCCTTGATTGCCCGCAGTGAGGCCGCTTGACGTTCGCTGTACACGCGCATCTCGACTATTATCTCTCTCTCTCTCTCTCTACTCTCTCTCTCTCTCTGGCTCTGTCTGAACTTTTCTGAAATGGATTCCTCCTTCTGATGACGCCTTAAACCACACCGGAAGCGGCTTGCCACTGCCCACGCGTTGGTCGTACTTAAATGTCCTACTCGCGATCTTGTGCAACCTGTTGCCACACTGCCGCAGGACACGGCTGAGCGTGCGGGTTTAGAGCAGGCAGAGGGGTCACGTCGAAATGCGAGAAAATTACGCGACTGTGAAGCGTTAACTTCAAGGTGCAAGGTTTCTATTTCTAATGACTAGCATTCTTTGGTAGTAACTGGAGGTGGTTGTTGAAACATTGCAAGCTGACTCTTTTGTTTTTAAATGCAGAGCATTTCTTTAAATCACGATGTCACCCGTCATTGGCGTGCCCTGTCGTTGTCCGCAACAGCCTTTCCAGGTGCGCCTCTCCCCCACTCCTCCTCGCATGCTCTCTGCTGCCTCTCGCGTTTCGCACTTGATCTCACCCCCACTGCTCTCTGCGCATGCGCCCGCGTTGCTATGACAACGGAGGCGCGTCGCCTGCGTCGTCTGCTTCCTCTCCGCCGCGGCTGCGCTCCGCGGCGCCGAAGTCAAACGGGAGCGCGCGGCCTCGTCCGCCAGCCGTTTCTCCAGGTGCGCCCCTCCCCCACTCCTCCTCGCCTGCTCTCCGCTGCTCCTCGCGTGTTCTCTGCGTGCTCGGATCGCGTTCAGCAACAGGTGAGGCGCGCATGCGTCGTAGTTGGCGCGGGAGCAACAACAGTTGTGGCGTGATCGTGACGTAGTCGTGACGTGGTCGTGGCGCGGTCGTACCGTGATGGGAAGGTTGACTACGGTTCTCGGCGTTCGCTCTCGCTGTCAATTTCTTTCGAACCGATAATAAATGATGTCACGTGACCACTTAATTACGACTCCTCATTAATTACAATAATAATTATAACAACAACAAAAAATAACACAACAGCAACAACTGCAACAACATTAACGTAAACCCACCTACTCTTAACGTCGTGCGCCCCCCGAAAATGCTCTTGCATTTGACCGTGCCCCTCGCGAGGGGGATGTTTCATAAAATTTTTTTACTTGGCGGGCTCGCAAACAAGCTCAAAGTTGCCCCTAGCATGAGAAAACAATGATTGCTCTTCCAAAGACGCGGGTTCGATTTCCGGGCATGGTGGTCGCTACGTCAGTCTGCTCGAGATTTCGGCGCGCATTAGAGATCCCCAAGTGGTCAAAATTGATCCGGAGCACTTCACTATACGGCGCGCCTCATCGCCTGTGTAGCGTCATGCGTTAAACCTATCAATCAATCATCAATCAATCAATCATCAATCAATCAATCAATCAATCAATCATCAATCAATCAATCAATAATCATATGCTCTTAGAGTACCCTTTGAAGTTTTTACGATAGTAAAAGCGCGGAGGATGGAGTATGAATTTAAAAGCTTCACGCAGCCTATACAAGAACAAATTTCGCCCCTGTTGCCGCTTTTGTCATTAGGGCACCTAAACAGTGTTGATGCAAGCCTGGTCGATTAGAAAGGAACGCTGCTATGGCGGCTTCAGTGATGTCACGTGACTGCATCGACAGATTTGCTCATCGCTGTCCCACGGTCCATTCAAGGTTGCAAAAAAAATCGAAACAGGCTTTATGCTTAAACACACTTTAAAAGGAACCGATAACTACATAACTGCACGCGCGCACGCACACAGACACGCGCTCGCGCACAAACGCGCACATCCCGTTGAGTGGCCCTACAGCATTTCCCTGTCGTAACAGTTGATAACCTCGGATACCTGCGCACGTATTTAACTTATTTTACATTACAGGAGGAACACCTCTATAGTACTTCGTACTTTGACCACGACAGGCTTGGCAGCGGTGGTTCATACGCGCGTTGTGCTTCTGCGCCCAAACACTTACAGGAGGAGAACCTGTATATTACTTCGTACTTTGACCACGACAGGCTTGGCATCGGTGGTTTAGTGGCTACGGCGCTGTGCTTCTGCGCCCAAGGACACGGGTTTGATCCAGGCCGTGGTGGCCGCTTGTTCGAGTGAGGCGAAGGGCAACAACACACTCTCGCACACTTTAGAGAACCACGATGTCAAGCTAACCCGGACCCTCAAAACTACGGGGCGACATAGCCCAGGCGAAGCTTCGCGCACGATATACAACCGAAATTTTTGCATACATGTTTCTAACCAGACCAATAAAGAGAAAAAAAAAGAGTTTGGATCATCAGAAAACTGCTTTTCCCCGATAACAGTGATACCAATTTCAACGCAAACTTTGCAAAATGATCGAATATAAAAGAAAAGAGATGAAGTTGTCGCGACTTTCCATCCACTCTGCAATTCCTTTATGACGTCACATATTATTGTTTGTGCAATAGACGGCCGACTTAGCCGCACCGCTTCGGCTATCTGGGGCAACTGTGTTATCCTTCACTTTCTGGGGTATTTATATTTACTACAACTGTATCTGACGCTTGAGCGTGGTAGCCAGCCCCTCACACGGGGAGAAGGGGACCTTCTTTTCAATCCCGGGGCGTGAATAGAACGTCTACAGCCTGTCATGAGTTGGTAGTTTGCGGGAAACCCTCTTATGCTACCTTGGCATCAAGGCTGCCAAGGTAGCCTTGGCTAGGTAACCCCTGACCTGGATGGCGGTCAGGGGTTCATTATTTTGTAAGGGGTGGACCCGGGTGCAACTTCTTCAATAGTCAGGGAGTGGCTGAGAGGCAGCTAGGCTGCGGATATGCGATATGGAGACTGTTTGAGAGGGCTATAGTCCTGCAGGTGTTGGAGTCAAAGGCAGCCGTTAGCTTATTAGGTGGCCTTCGATAAGCTCGGATACCGTATTGTGGAGGCCAAGTTGTAGGAGACGGGCCGTTAATGTGTCACGTATATTTATAGTTGTTTAAAAAACTTGCGGATTAATCGATCAATGGCTTCCCCTGTCACTTTGGTGAGGGTAAGGTAAGATGTGGCATATGTTACTCTTGAAATAAGAAGAGCTAGTATCAGTCGGGTGAGATCTTTCTCCTTCATGCCCCGGTAGCGGTTAGAAACGCGTCGAAGCATATTGGAGACTTTGTGAACCGCCTTTGAGAGTTTCAACGATGCTTGATTGTTACGTCTGTTGGTCTGGATGATCAAGCCTCAAATCCGAAGAGAGGAGCTGGGCCATATGTTATGGCCGTCGAGGGGGATACAGAGGGGTTCCTGTGTAGAGAAGCAGGGATGATGTTTACGAACCATCGTCGTCAGCATGATAAATATGCAAATCATGCCAGCAACTGTGTAGGACAACACAACTAGATATTCCCCAAATGGATAATTGTCTTCCAGCCAATGACTAGGGGGAAGTCCTACGGGCGCCGGGCAAAAACCCCGGCAAGGTTTATTTTCACGCGGTCTCACGTGATTGGCTGTGCCGGCGGTTATCATGGACATTCCTACCCGCACAGCCAGTCAAATCAAGCCCACTAGAAATGTTCCGTGACACCGTGGTACCTAACACAACGAAACAGCCGCGTTGCGTACCGCCCATATGCAGGTGCAATTGCAGACTCCATTTGCCTCAAGAAATAAGACTCTTGAAGTTATCCAAGCATTTGCAGCGAAGGTTGGTCTTACTGTATCCGCCGAGAAGACGAAGTACATGACAGTCGCTCTAACAAAGCTGGCCGCAAGAAGCTCGCCGTCCACCTTCCATCTATACGCATAGCGCTCATCAGCTTGCGAAGCAACAGAGCTCCGTATTCTGGGCCTGCATATTCACCAGGTGGTACCGCTACAGCATGGCTGAAAGCAGTGAGGCAAACGGACGGCAAATACCATTCGCCTGATCCGCCGCATTGCGCCAAAAGCGGTGGGGCAAGAACTGAGGTCGCTCGTAGCTGGCGCTGGCTGTGCGCTCCAACCACGATTGGTTTATGAAGCCCAGTTTCAGCGCCTAACCGGATCCCAACATGCTAAACTGGAAGCTATTAAGAGAAGCCATGCGAGCCATCACCGGTCTCCTCGCATCACCCCGATACCGGTCCTTCAGGAACAAGCTCAGCTCAACACAATTGACGAGCTCATAAATCAACGCCGAGCTGTGCGACTGTCAAAGTATGCATGTCTGCAGAACGGCCCATGCACTGTACGACCACTTCAACCCGGGCACCTTGGCACCTCCGGAAAGTCAGGATGAGCTTCCACCCTGGGGTTATACGATTATAACCTCCAACAAAACAAGCCATCTGCAGAGAAGGCGGACCAAGGAGGGTAAGCGCAGCTCTCTCTCCCTCCCAAATCAACCCGGGACCAGACGATCAATGCCTCCTCTACACCGACGCTTCATGCACAGGAACGCATGGAGTCACTGCGTGGACCAGCCCCACTCATCCCAGCATCGAAGGCCGTATTCCCTACGCCTCTGCCACATGCACCCCAATCCTGCTGGAATTGCAGGCTATCCACGACGCCCTACTATGTGCAGCCGCTTCCAATGAAGACTTGAATACCATCAATCTTCGTACCGACTCTACGCAAGTGATCCACTATTTGAAACAGGTTGCGCAGACCCCCATCATCTGCCAACGCATCCACCAGCTCCACAGCAAAATGCCATCCAAAGTGGTTGTGTCATGGGTTCCCGCCCCCGTACACGCCAGTATTGCAGAAATGAACGGGCTGACTTCCTGTCACACAACTGCCCGCCCCCATCATCCCCGCCCAGCTCCCAAGTGACCATGGGCCACAAGAATGGCTGCAAAGGAGGACCTTCGACGCCGAACGCGTGCTCTCATACCTCCGTGTTCGGTTCTCCTCCCCCTCAATCTTACCAGGATGAGGAGGTTGTACTACGAAGGATCCGACTGGGCGTGGCTCTTACTCCTCCTGCCCGCACGAGTGGATGGAAAGGGGACTACCGAGGACATGTGAAATGTCCAACCTGCTGTGAGGAAACGGTTCCGGCAGACCTTCACCACCTACTATGACATGCCCTGGAACTAAGGACATTAGAAGAAAATGTTTGATGGCAGCAGGCCTAAATTTGCGGCAAGACACGCATTACCATCGGTGGCTCCATGGTCCTGCCTACCGTTCCCTACTGGACTATATCCGGGAGGCCCACCTAGTTTCCTGGATATAGATCGGACCCGCTTGGTGTATACTAAGCCTTGAGGCTATTAAATAAACGAACAAACAACAACAACAAAAATAAGACGAGGCAGCGGAAGCTGGACGGTTCTGAATTCGCGGGAAAGGTCATGTAGGGTTTGCAAGCTCAGAAAGGGGCTTGCCCGCTCCAGACATGTAAACAATCCAACGTTGCTTAGGCTAACGGTGCATCAATGGTTTTTTTCGGCTGCATGGTTGGCTTTCTGTAGAATTTCGTCCCAGCGCGACAAAACAATCGCGTTACGCGCCGGCAAGTACGGTACCCCGCAATGCTCTACATGCGTTTGCCCATCTGCCGTGATGGGTGCACCGGCGCCTTTGAGGAGAAAGCTGCCGCGAGGCACGTGGTGCGTCAACCTAATAGAACGGGGTTGAGAGGGCGTGGCACGCTCGCCTTGCTGGCTTTTCACTCGGCTCTTTTTCTTCCTTCGTTCGCAGTGCAACAAGGCAACGGCCTCGACCTGCATGCGATTCCCGAGTGTGCGAAATGCCTGACGAGCCTCGGCTCTGCTGGCGTCGCCGAGCTCATCCCGAAGCAGAAGGCTGAATGTCGTGCGCTGGTTGTCGTGACAGATGGGGCGACTGTACGGTTTGCTGTCGGGGATGCACGTCGCCGATTCAACTGTCCAAGGGAACACGAGAGTGGACCGGGGCCAATACGGCGCAGTGGGGGACTTTAATGGACATCTATGTTGTCAACGTACAGATTTGATGGAATGTTATTCTCTGGCTTTTTGCGATATTGCAGTGTACAAATTTTTTAAGTTTCAGGGATTTTCTGCACAGAAGCTAAATTGTGGCCAACTGAAGATCTTTAACGAGCGCCGAAATCTCCGCACACGCACGCGCGTTTTCTCTTCTCGCCTCCATCTGAAAAGGGGGCCGCTGCGACCGGGAACCGAACCCGTGTCATTATTCTCAGCACCGCAACGCCTAAGTAGCTGAGTCCACACGCCAGGTCAGTCAGTGTGCGCCGTTACGAGCGATATACACTCTGCTGGCACACAAATATGGCAGTTCTACTAAGCTGCAAGAGAATTATGTGTCTCGTAAGTCGAAAAATTCGGCGTCCTTGTTGTCCGATGGCGCAAAAATTATCTATGCCGCAAAGAGAACAAACAGGTAAGAAAAAGCTCGGATGAAACCAAATGTAGAATGTTCGCCTATAAAAATGTGAAAATTTGCATTTGGAATAGCGCCATATAAAGGAATCACTATCCACCGAAGTTATTTAGAGTCTGTGCGAAACGCTTTGCTGGGATGAATAAGTAATCCGAGTAAATCAGAAATATGTGAGCTACCTGAGATTTTCAAAAAACATAGCCTTGTTCATCGAGTCCGGAGAAGGCCTCTAAAGTGTAGTTCAGGTACTAGACCTGGATAGCTCAGTCGTGGGTTTTAAAGATAAAAAAGAAGAAATAGAAATGTAACGTCAGACACCCAAGCAGTGAGCTGGACCTACAGCCCCATTAACCAAATACTAGAAGAAAGTCATAAATAAATAAGAAAACGTCTCAAAATTAAAAAAAAAAGAAACAGCAGTTCTTCCGGGCAGCACCTTGCCTTTTTGCCTTATCTCCCAACTTCAAAAAACGTACCCAGATTTCTCTTTTAGTCCAGTATGGGCTGGGCGGCAAATACGGAGCAGTGTCAAGTAATGTGTGTCTGGTTAGATGCTTGATTCCTTTGTGAAAAAAATTACCCAGCTTTACTGACTTAACGTCGCGAACGCTGATGTTAACAGAGCCGCTACCTGGCGATCCCGAATTGCAAGGCTAAGCTTCATAGAACTTTTCAAAGCCAGCACATCGATTTCCGTTCGCCCCAATTTTTGCTGTGTTCCACTGCTCGCGCCATCTACCGGAACATTTTGTTACTTCTGAACTTCGAACACTGCCACTGCGGGGCACCGCAAGCGCTTTTTGTTTTTCCACGACGAATTCCTTTATTTGACATCCCCAAAATCAAGGTACCTTGTATTTCTAATCCCAAGAAGAATCAAATACCGAAGACCAAAATCAATGAATCTGGGGGATACAAAAACTGGTTAAGAATTCCGCACATGTTGGTTGGTTGGTTGTACCAAAATCAATGGTACGAAATACCCACTGGGGGATTGGCAGGGTAGGCAAGTGTGTGAAATAAAAGCAGATTGGGTAAAAACATGGTTAAGAATTGAAACTAAGGGTAAAATAGAGCTGTGGAAACCCGATGACAGCACATGAGGGAAGTGATGTTGACAATTTGCCTGAGAATCCAAGAAAAAAACTATAACATACTGAAGTAAAAACCGATACTACACGACCAGAAAAAGAAAGTACGAGTGTGTTTTAACAGGGTAGGCGACATCGCCACCAGATATTGACGGTTTGCCTCGATAGTACTTTTTCCTCAACAATGAAATGCATCGCCACCAGATATATAGTACGCCTGTATAAACGTTTCATTCAAGCATTAGTTTAACTTTCTGCATGTGTGTTTGCGGCTAGCTCTGCCTCTCGCTAACGTATGACCCTCTCCACGTCGCTGCGACCACGGCACCCATTTCGTCTATTTCGTCCCATGAAAGCCTCGAGCAAGAACAGCTTTGCTGTTAAAAGCTTGGGTCCCTATCAAAGATATGGCATGGGTGGTGGGGGTTGACAGTCCACACGCCTTATTAGGAACGAAGCTTCAAGAATTAGCGATTAAAATAGGGCTGAAGACACCTGAACGCCGAGTGAGGAAGACAATAAGTTGGGCCGACAGCGTCGCGCTAAACACCGAGTTTCCCCACAGGAGGGAACCAATGGGAAAACAGAAAACTAGGCAGAAAGGTGAGGTAACGATGGTGAACTTTAATAGCAGTTTAAGGGGCCATGAAGACAAAATACAAGGTTGGCTCATTAGAAAGACTGCTCTGTCCTGATAACAATGATACAAATTTCATCCCGCAAGCTTCGAACAAATAATGCAGATATTAAAAAACATGTGAAGCAGTGGCAACACCCTAGCCACTTTCCGGCAACTTTTCTATGACGTCACAGTTCTTGTTTGAGCGATTGGCTGCCGCTGACTTAAACCATCGCTAAGACACACGACTGGATGATTGTAATGATGGCTGTAGTTCTATTTGATCGCATAACTTGAAGGCTAACGTGCAGGTAACACACTGAAAATCTCTTTTTGCTGCTGGCCCATGTGACGTCACTTCTGACTAAACAAGTCACTGTAGCACGAAGTTTGAATGTTTTTGAATACCTTGCGTTTTTTGGTTAAAAAAACGTCTTTCGTGGCTGGAAAGGAGCCGAGGGAGGTACTGAAGCCCAGTTATTTCAAATTGTCTTGATGTCCCCTTTATGAACAGTTTGCCTAAGTGGACGTAAACGTGTATACTGAGGCTTAGTTGGGGCCGAGAAAACTCCCTCGAGTTCATGTGACGTCCAGCCAAGAATGATAACCACCCGCTCCCTGCTCTTACCATTGATACTTCTTCCAGTAGCTCTGAGTGCAGTCGTTTTATTCTCCGCAGCTTCTTCTCTGATCACAAACGAATGGTTTTTACAGTGTTTAATGCTGTCACATAATATATTTTAAGCCAAATCCAAAGAATTTCTTCGTCAGCGCTAGAGATTTTTTTCACGCTGACACCCCTTGCCTGGGATCGTATTTTGGGGTAGATTGTCTGCACGTGGTGGCACATTCACTGACAATTGTTTTGTTTCAGAAATCACTAATATTACCCTCTTCCATGAGGTGAATTCATCAGCAACGCACCAATAGCACTGCGTGGTTTGTAAGTGGCATTAATATTGCATTTCGCATCGGTCCCTCGAATTACCTGCTTGCGATGCGCCCTGCAGTTCTCTGAGTATCAGCAAGGATCTTCAGAAAACGCACCAAGTAAACACTTGCGTTACGGGAATGCGACCGTAAGGACCAGAGCCGATAATAATGGAGGAATGAATCAACCCGTCACACAATCAAGGGAGTTCCGGTGGGGGCTCCTGGCGTCATTCAACACCTCTGACTTCCGAAGGGACGTCCTCATGGTGTAACCATCAAAGCCGTCGCTTATGTTTTGCAAGCTTGTGCTTCCGCGGTCTTGAACTCTTTTTCATGACTTGCCGAGACAGGATGCTTGCCACAGGCAAGTGTAAATGACATGAGAAGGTCTCAAAAGACAGAGAAAAGGTCAGCAGGCATTGTCAACTTTCGGTGTAACTGGCATTGCCTATTCTTTTCTCGTCAAGGGTCGTACTAATCCTTATCCAGATAGCAAAAATAAAAGCACTATAACTTTGTCAAGCAAGAAGAGTAGCTTAAAAAGGCATCACAATCACCTTCGAAACGGGAAATGAATAGTAGAAATGAGAAAAGTAACAACAATACAAACAGTCTGGCGAAGATACGCACTTCAAGTTGAACTCAGTAAACATTTTCCCGCAGTCCTCCGCCCCGATCTGTCACAGTTTTTCACGCCCAGCAAAGGCATTGACATCGTGAGAATCAAGGCCGCCTTTGTCTCGTCAGCCATCGTGATCCCGATGTCCTGACGTTTTTGTGCCCTCAAATGTTTTCTCTTTTCCTCCTCTCTCAACCCCGTTCTTTTACTATGGTTTACTCTCTCCTCTCCGATGCCGTTCTTATCGCACACCGCAAAGACGTGAGGATGTACCCAGTGTCAAGCAGCAACCGCGGCTCTGTGTGGAGGGCAATGCCGGATAAGAGATTACAAGAAGCACCCGCCGCGGTGGCTCAGTGGCTAAGGCGTTGCCGCTGCAGAGCACGAGGTCACGGGTTCGATTCCCAGATGCGTGCAGCACAAACGACCGTGTGTACGAGATTCGGCGAGCCACGTTAAGAAACCCAGGTGGGCAAAATTAATTCCTGAACCCTCACTACGATGGCCTCATCGCCTGCGTTGTGTCGGCGCGTTAAACATACAGTCAACTACACGCAGAAGCAAAAGTTGTCCCCATATAGTTTTGGTGTTTTTCCGAGTACAGCCCTTTAATGTCTCGAAAAGAAGGCGCTGCTCGGGAGACATTCTTAATGACGAAAAGCTCTTAGACTTCTTGAATTAGTTCAGAAACTTACAGAGGAGCTACAAGAACGTGATTTGGCTTCAAAAAAGTCGGTGATTTTGTTCAACCTTACCTTCTGCAGTACCAACAGCCATGCAAACCAGTCGAGAGGTGCATCGTCACCACGTATGCTTAAAAGCTATTACATCGTGATGCCCGAAGCCACAAGCTCTCCTTGTATCCATCTATTCGCGAAGAACGCCAGATTGTTGGGCCCACCGACAGTACTGGGAATATTATGTCCTTTCCTGAGAGCCGAAGTAATGTACACAGGGTGCGTCTGCTTTGCTCGATACTCAGAAACTATCTAACCCGGTCAGCTGTGAACAGAAAAACAATCACAGAGTATACAAAAAATGTGGATTAGTTGCAGCTAGGCAATTGTATAGGACACGTGAAACGTATTCAACACAGGGCCGTCACGCCATCAAGCTACTGGTAACCCCGTTCCTCCGCGACGTCATGCCACCTGATCCAATCCAATGCCAACTCCAATTCAATCCCATCCAAACATATTACGCGCTCACACCAAGCATGCATCATGTTTGACGTTTCAGGCGCCTGTATAACCGTAGTGCCCTTAACTCTGTCGGCAGCATGAATTATTTGCAGTCACAATGCTTCAATGCAAATAACTTGAAGCCACCTCTTCCGGAAGCTGTTCGATCAGACTCACCTGGTTTGCAAAACCACGTAAAATACATTTTAACAGTTCCGGGTTTGTGTTCTAGGGTAAAACTATAACCCTAGCAAGTTTAATTCCGCTTTTGCACTCGGAATTATGGGAAGTCCGTAACTATATGCAAGCGAACATGTTTAGCTTTTGGAACCCGTTTGCACAGCGTCCGGACAAACACGCCCGCTAAAACTAGTAATAATTCAAGTCAATTCAACGAATCGAAATCTATTCAACTCAATCTTATTCTAGCACAACCCGGTTCCATCAACGGAGAATGAACCGACACACGCCCACTACTAATGACGAGGCACTAGGTGAGTGTTCCAAGAAGGTTCCCCATTGAAGCTTTCTCCCCAAGTGACAGAAATACAAAATCAAAAATACTCGAATATCTGACGGCTTGTCTCTGTGACCATCGGATGGCCACACGCTGTAATTGAAGTTAGTCCCATTGGTCAACACGCCAGCTACTCGAGAATGGATTGCTCTCGTCCAGCTCGCTCATTTCAATCTTCCCTCCACAGGACTAACGTTCCCTCTTGGGACCGCGCGCTGACCCTCCCGTCAACGTTTGCCCTCTGGCATGTTTCTTCTTTTGCCTTCATTCTAAGTCCACCCGGCCTGGAACGCGAAGACACTCACTCTATCATGATACCCTGCAGTAGGCTCTGCAAAGGCATTTGCCCAATGGCTATCCGATGAAATGGTCTCTTCGGCGGTGCGTCCGAATCATGGAGCTCCGCCTTCTTATTCGTCAACGTCCCACGCTTCGCGAGTAGTTCCTTTTGTGGGGGAGATTTCCATTTGCGACATTGCCGCTCCAGAATGGTGGATGGTTAGTGTAGAGTACCCGCTCCAATTCCGGAATCAACGTGAGTGTAGCGGGACCCTTGCGTTTGTTTGCAATGAGAGAAACTGTAGCATCATCAGATTGAAGTAGCTGCGCTTTTTTTGTTTCCTTGTACACCCTGCTATGTTGGACACCTCTTTCTTGGTGCTAAGTTAAAATGTATTGGGCAGTGTCGGTTGATGCACGCGCGAAATAAGACCTGAATAGTTCTAGTTACGTCACTTAATCATAAATAGTACAAGGTACGGATACAAGGAGGATTACCATGTATTTAGAACGTGCTGATTCCAGCAGGAAACTAGAATAAATCGAAATAAACATACCAAATTTCAAGATACATACTATTTCCGATTCCCTCTAAAATGAGAGAGACATACGATTCCTTGCTCTTGTATTGTGTGAAAATATAAATTGTGGGCGGTTTAGTTGACCTCACAGCCTCTGGAAATTTACGAATCGGCCGTGAACTTACGGCGGCCAGCTGTCAACGCCACTGGCCAACCCGCCTATAGTTGGTATATGAGAATGTGTTGGGGTGACAGGTCTTCGTCGCAGCCAAATGATTAGGAATTAGGGTGGGGACAATTAGCCGTGAGCATCACAGGACAAGTTGCAATCATTATTAAACAACTGTTTTGCCTGGGTATGTTCAGCACGTTGTTAGGCCTATATTGAGCTTTAGCGGCAGGCTAACCTTAACGTTACCCTAACTGACGACCCAAGCAACGTCAGAATTATCAGACCTGAAGCTGCCGGCTACCGATTGACGACGTCGGACTTTTGACGCTGTGGCGGGCTGTAGCGGTACGCCTTCAAATAAAAAAAAAGGCTGCATCGGCGAGTTTTCAGCTATGTTAAATGCACTGTACACAGATCTACATATACGGGGGCACAATAAGAGGAAAGTTGGTGCGTGAATTTGCAACCCAATGCTGTCTTTCGGGTCTCGGGACGCAAAAAAATACTAGGACGCGAAAGTTTCTCCGAATAGCAGGGCGGTGGGGAACCCAATTTTGAGAAATGTGAGCCCTCAACATTCTCCTGTAGAAACGTTTGAAAAGTTGTCACGAACTTCGGGATGTCGCAGCTGACAGATGTCAAAAGAATCCCAAAGAATCCAACAGAATTCTAAATAAAGAATCTTGTTAAAGCAATGGCTGGGTCGAGCGTCCAGCGCTTTCTTTTTTCTTTTTGTGTTATTTCTCACCCACTCCATACAAAAAGAACAGCTCGTCGGCGAAATTACCTTCTATGTACCACGCCGTGGACTCTCACGCCTAAGCAAAGTACGAAGCCGTGCGGACTAGTCCTCAAAAACCTCACTTCCGGTATAGCGTTCGTTGCATCTTCTCTCCTCCACTCTTTCCACCATTCATTTTTATTACATTCAGGTCTTCCCTAGTGCATCTTCACGCAGGTTGAACACTCTAACCCGACCCCATGAAACGTCGTATTGCAACCATTGTTCTGCGACAATTCACAAACTATTTGAGCCTGCATTTGAGTCTCATTCACGCACAAAAAATGAAGAACATAACTAACATCGCCATTAAATGTACGAGTCTGAACGGTTTGACGGTTAAAAGGGGTCCTACTACCGTCCACATCTACTTTCGTAGGGCCGGGATGAATTTTATGACAATCCTCCAAAACACGTCTATTATTCACACTCTTATATCGCGAGGTTGAGACTTCTGAGAAATTCATGAAGACGCTCGAGAAATTATAAAGCTGCTGACACTGTACGGCGATTGATATCAGGTCGTTAGGTTGTCAAAGAGATATACACACCCTGTTCTATGGCTGAGGTATTCAGTGGCAGCTCTCGTCGTTATTTCGGTTACCCCTTCGTGTAAGATCATTTACTTAATTTAAAATATTTCTTAGGATCGAAAACTTAGTATTGCGTGTATTTTATTAGGTTTGACGCTTTTCCACGGTCTATTGCTATAGTAAAGGAGTTATTTTGAAACGCCCTGAAAGCCGTTGAGGAGTCGCATCTGGTTGCGCAATCTAGAAATTTGTGAGCGGATGTTTAGCCCTTAGACTATGCAGATAAGCAATGCCGCCAATGTGACGAGAATACCTCATGTGTGGAGAAGACAATGGAATAATGACTTTGAGCAGCCCTAATTTTTGAAGTGCTCGTTGAGACTGGTCCCCGATGAGTTCTGCACCGCGTGAGGCATTGTGTATATTTCTCGGTACTGCAAGAAGCAGAGTAAAACCCACGTGGTTTTTGTGCTGTACACCCCATGACAAAATATATTTTTCATAGATGGTCTACAAGTTTGTAGACACACACGCAGATTCATCCGCTCCAGACTACTTAAACTGATTGGAATGTTACCGCGTACTGCTAATCAGGATTAATGTACAGTTCGCTTGTGTTTGTAGTACATCAGGCAAGGTGTATAGTGGACTAAGGCCTGCTTACTATGAGAACAAGTAGAGCCTGCCACGCGAGGGATGCAACGGTTCATATACTTGTTGCACGCATATACGACTCATGTAAGCTGCCATTCGAAATGCTGAAATAGAACAAGGACCTTTTCTCACCAGTAATTGCTTTTAATCGTTCGTTCGCATGTGTAACTTAGTATCTTACGCACGTAACCAAGACTACAGGGATTTCGTTATTCCTTTCATTTCCTCGCAGTCGGAGCTGTGCGTGCCTGCCAGTGACAGCTCCAGAAGTCGTCAGCTTTTGCTTGCTTGCACGCCGACGAGACAGAAAGAAATAAAGAAAGAAAGAAAAGAAAGAAAGAAAAAAGTAGGAAAGGAAGAAAGAAAGAGAGAAAGAAGGAAAGAAATAAATGAAAAAAGAAAGAAAAAAGAAAGAAAGAAAGGAAGAAAGGAAGAAAGAAAGAAAGATATAAAGAACGAAAGAAAGAAAAGAAGAGCCAAGCGAAGTTAATTACCTACCTGCTGCTGCAATTAATTAATTACCTACCTGCTGCAAAAAAAAGAAAAAGAGGATGACGTCAAGCACGGTGAAAATAAGTCACGACAACAGCCAATAAGTTACACTCGTGGAAATGTACATCAGATAACTGACAACAAAAGTTCGAGATGGTAAATGATCCGATGTGAGGCTGCGTCAAGCTGAAAAAGACGCACAAATTTTTTCGTTGGGTATGGGTGCACAGCCACAAAAATGTTTATCGTTGTGGAAGCATCATGGTAAATGAGCTCGAGAATCTATTAACAGTGGTATGTTTGCAAAGACTACTCATGAGGAACTGCCTTTATGCTGCTCTGACTTGCTCGTAGATAAAAAATCAAATCATGAAAAATCACGTCGCGTGACAGGTGCAAGTGGCGGCGGCACTTAAGGACATTCGAGGTACCCCAGCCACGAAAAAGGCTAAGGGAGAGAATGAACTTCTTTATTAGAAAAGAAATTGGGGAGTTGTGTCCTTATTTGAGGAACCCGTTCGTGGTGCCAGCTTCGACGGCAACTTTCCACCAACCGAAGGTGGTCGTCCGGTCTGGAACTGGACAGCACGCTCTGATTTTGGAGAAACAGTGCTCACATTATAAGAACGCACTGCCTCCCACCTTTTTAATATGCTTGCACCACGACTGTGAGGGTGTGTGACGGATGCTACACCATGTACTTCAGCAGAACCATCTAAATACTTTCGCATTCACGGATGTGAGCGGTCTAATGTGGCTCTCTGAATTTCCACTCAAAACAACGAGCCTTTGATAACTTCCTTAACTCAACTCCAGCGCTATAAAGAGCGCTGATTCCATCAAAACGTCACAGCTGCGAACACAATTGGAAATTTCGCGCTTCGCGACGATACCAGCCGCGTCTTTGGGGAGTTATTAAAAATGTGGTTGATCCTTCTTTCAGAGAAATCGGTAAAACACGAAAGTGAAATGTGCCTTCGCAGGAGCATTTGAATGTTTAATGTGCATCGATATGAACTAGCAAATCGCTATTTATATTTCGTCCTTATGACACCGTTAGATGCATGAACATTAAACACTGGTTTACACGCACGTAAATACGATTGAAATCCAGGCGCTCGCACACCATCCGAACGAAACCGATCGGATTGTAAGCGAATAGCTTTGGTGAAGTCACGCTCCGCTACAGAGAAAGGAGCATTATTTGCGGGTCGGCAGCAGTCTTGTAGGTGTGCTTAGCGAGCGACGTCCTGCTGGCCGCGTTCCACAAGCTGAGCAGCGTTCCTTATATCGTACGGATAAACACAGCAGCTTCCGCTGCTACACGCTGCCCGATCGAGGCGCCGACTATCGGCGCTCATTAGCGTCGCGGCGCACTACTTCGCTTCACCTCATACAGACGGCATCATCATCTGAATGGGGAAGTTAGAAGGAAGGACATAAGGCGTGTTGGTAAAGCTATCCGGGCATGACTTCATGGCTCAGTTGGCACAGCGTTACACACCTCCCGTTGCTGGAGCGGGCGGGCTCGAAACCCAGCGCCGCAGCGCAATTAGAACTTTTTCTGGCGATGTCATTTCCGTGACGGATATGACGTCGGGGAGGTTTGTGTAGCCCGCCATAAAACACTTTTGTGTTAAAACAGCGTAATCGGGAAGTTAACACATGCTAGAATTCAACTGGTGCAACAAAACTGGGCCAGGGCACCACTACAACGCATGCACAGTCATGTTCATTGGCGGTAGAGTTTGCAGGATGCCACCTAAAGCACCTACTGCTCCTTGTGATGACGCTGAGGCAGTGTGAGAAAGTAGATGCTCAATGGCCACTGGTCCATGGAATTTCTTTATAATCGAATTTAACGGTCTGCATTCAAACTGGGGTGATTGTTATCTTATCTCAGTTTTAGTAATGAACCAAGCTTCATTTTTGCCTTCAAAATCCTTATTTTTCCTAGTTAAATTTTGTTTGTATGACACATGAAATGCAGAAGTCAGTATCAGGTTTGCTACATTAGGGCATTATGCCTCTAATGTGTACAGTGGAACCTCGTTAAATCGTACCCGCATAAGCCTTAGTTGCATTTTATACGTATTTAAAGGATCCATGAAGACAGAACAAAAGTTTGTTTTATTCGAAAGATTAGGTGTTTCATAGCACCCCAAGCGCTTTCCCGGAAGCAAACGATGCTTTATTCACTGAGAAATAAGGCAATTTAAGCAGAGTTTTTAAATCTCCCGCTAAATTGTGCATTTCCTGACGTGAACAGTGGCATCATTTGAGCCGGTACATGAAACAGATACTTAGTATGTCGACTCCATATAGCACCCACACGCGGGAATCAAACAGAAACCGGAACTCGTGCCGAAACCAAGACGGCGGCCATTTTGAAAAGACTAGTAAAACCTATACTACACCCGCAGCCCTAGTAATGGAATCGCCTTATCCGGACAACAAATCTCTCGCCGAGGAGCTCGGGCTTGCATTTAACAACCACACACCACTTGAACGCTCAATGCTTCTGCGTGCACGAGCCGCAGGAATTGTGGGTTTACTAGGATGGACCGGAAAGCGACCATTCCGCGATACCCACAACAGAAGAACGCCCAGCCGTCCGCGCCGCTGCCTCGTCAGCCCCGTCGCGACGGACGGATACATACTGGTACGTATGTGGCGTATTTTTATTACGGTTAATAATAGTTCAATTTTAGTAGCAGTATCGCTTATGCCAGTTGGCCGGTGTCGTGTATGGGAAAGCGTTTGCGGGAGCTCTCTGCTCCGACCAGAAAGATATGAGCGTCAATGCGCGGTGTGTACGGTTTTTTATTTTTTTCAAGCTCAGAGCGCTTTGACGGCGATTTGACGAAATCGGCGACGAGCAGCGGAATGTCCCAGGAGTGAGCTAACGTAAGGGTCCCTGCCGTAATCAGTTCGTCGGAAATGAAGCGAGCACACTCGTACTTCCTTTAGCTCCTTTTCTCCTCCATTTGCAAAGTTCACAAAGCGTGTCCACTTGCTTGAAAGGAGATCTCTTCAGCGGCGGGGATGTCGCACTCCCTCGACGATTTGCCCGTACTACAGGACGCATTTCAGGACGCAGCAACGAAATTGTAAAGTACTCGAACAAACTGAAGATTTCAGTGTTTGTAAACTGAAAACAAGCTCGTAACGTCCGCAGCAAGCCAACATCATTCCGAAACTTCTGCGACGAGTGGCACTATCTCGTCGATGCTTGCTGTTCCATACTCCCCTCGTTTCTATTCTTACCTTTGCTGGTTGAAGATATGACGCCAACCTCCTGTCAAGGGATTAAGATACAAAGCAAGGTCGCGGCTGTGCGTGCTGGAACGGTTCGTTGGCCCCGAAACGCCTCGAACCTGAAAATTCGTCTGCGCGACGGCGAGATGTCCCGGCCGGCGGTAGTTTCGTACACATTGGCGTGCATTTTGCGTGTTCATTCGGAGCTTCAACCGTTTACTCTACCGTTCTTAGGGTCATAAAGGGAATGTGCAGTATGTTTAACAGCCATATAGCTCACTATGCAAACTGGTAAGCCCTGCCTAACTTGCGTTTGCTTTTGTCGGCCTCCGCCAATCGCAGAGCATTCTAGTGTGACATCATAGGTTCTGTTGCGGGAAATGAGCTGGTGGGTCGCATGGTAATTCCATTTTTTCCTAATTATGTAGCTTATTTGAGCGAAGTTTGCGTTAAAAGTGGTGTCAGTATGGTTCTAACGAGGCAATCTTTCGAATAAACAAAACTTTTGTTTTCTCTTCATGGCTCCTTTAAGCCGAATCCCCGACTCGGTGTTCCTCTAACCGAATGCACTCGGACAAACCGTAGTGCCTGTTAACATGTACTTTCTCCGCATCCCCGTCAGGTACGGTCTAACGAAGTTTCACTGTTCTTGATTTTGAGTTCCAGGTACTCGAAGAAGACCGTATAAAGCTATGAACACTAATTAGTGCTGTAGGTCCCACTGAGGGTGACTGCTAACGAAAGGCACTTTCTTTGGAGACAGCTGTTGTCTGCATGCTGTCGGGTACCAAATGCCATCTCAGCGCTGTTATTTCCAGTGCAAGTAATACACTCGACTTTCATAATACATTAGCCATTGCAGTGTAAAGATGGAAAACATGCGGCCTAACCGGGGCATATTAGCATTCTAAGATATGGATGGCGTAGTCACGCTTTGCATGTTTCCTAGTGTGGGCTTTGTTACTTCGTCTTCTGACCTTTGAAGCGAAGTAAGCAGGCCGGCATAGGCGATTAAACAAAGGCATGCAAGCGGCCTTTTAAAGGCGTCTCGCAAAAATTGTAAACCGTTGTGCGCTCGCACGCATGACCTCGTGTGCCCCAGACTGTGACCCTGCAGGCCGCCGGCCACTCCACCCCCCAGATCACGCACAAAAGCGCCACAATAGCACAGAGTTTAGGTGCTTCTTCAGCTGACAAGGGTTTGTTGTGTCGCTGAATTATAACCAGTCTTCAGGGTAAGCGATATTGTTCCTACAATTTATTTAACGCTGCTGACCCGACCACACAGGAACGAACAAGCGAATCAATTAATGAAATTAGTAGAACGGAGAATAGGGCTAGTTGGTAGCTGTTCATCTTGAAGGTGGAAGCGCTCACAAAACAGGGACGAAAATAGAAAAAAAACATAGATGACACGGCGCTAATTCGCAACTATTTGTTATTGAAAAGAAACAGAATATACACTTTCAACGTGGTGCGTTCATCTCGCCCAAGACAAAGCCATGAAATTCACTTCTTAACATGATTAACACGTACGGGTGTACACGCGACAGTATAAGGGTAAGGGCATTACAAAAGAAGCCAAAACAATCCAAGAAACCGCTACGATCGCAATGAATTGCACAGAGAAAAATATTCTTTGAGAGTTATAAAAATTGATGGGGTATTAACACATCTCTTTCCTGACCTTTTAATATGAAATCTTCAATCAGCTGTCGAGTGGTTTTATCTCGATGCCGTGACAAAACTCTGGTATCGCAGAATATGGGCGAACAGCCGTGCGTGGTGCAATGTTCCCATAGTTGAGAGCCTTGCTTTGCGCCGTGTCGTCTATGTTTTTTTCTACTTTCGTCCCTGTTTTGTGAGCGCTTCCACTTTCAAGATAATGAAATTAGTGCAGGTAGAATGAGGGCTTTAAGATTAGCAGACTACAAAAACTAGCAAATCTTTGCACTCGCCTGGAAAAATTATCCCCGGTAGCAAGAAAGCGATTGCGAGAAAGCTGCAAACCGAAAATTGAACAAAAACAACAACTATGCCACACAGTGCGTCCTAGCAGCGCTATAACTTGCGAAGACATATTTCCTTTTGCGGAACAAATCGGCGCACGCAGAGTTACGAATGTCTGAGTGGGTAAACTTTCTAGAACCTCCCAAATTAATTGGGTAGAACCACATCCTCTAGGGTCGAAGGGGTCATCCCACGTGCCGCAGGCTAAACGTTCTCCTTAACACTAAATAACCAACCTAACGCACCTGGTCAACGACGCCGACTTCAGAGGCTCCAAACTCGTGCAACTCATTAACTTCCACGTACAAGGGTACAAAGGCACGGATGCGACCTGGGTGTACACAGTTGCAAATCGCACGTAATGCTCTACACCTATAAATAATGGCCAGGCGCTTACAGAACACGCACGCGCGAGGAACCATCGAAAACGAATTGACCGCCGATGCAGATGAGAGCTAAACAAGAAGAAACAGAGGAGTCAACACAAAAAGAATAGATATAGGCATGCACGACTCCACCTGCTCGAGAGCAACGCCGTAATGAAGCTAGGGGCCAGTTCAGAGATGAGTAATAGTGCACATAAATGACCCTAGCGTTACAACAATACGAGCGCAACTAAGACACGAAACTAAAAAGAAAAACTAAATGAGCTAGGCACGTTACGATGTGCGGACGGAAGTATTAAGCTGGGTGAAGAAAAGCAAAGCGTACTAACAATCCTCGAGAAGTCGACGTGGTAGTGAGCGAAATGGCGCTTCTCGGAGTTCGGGACCGCTATTGCGAGGAAGCGTTAAGGGAAGCGCGCGAGATGACGTTGCAGACTGCATACATTACGCACAAAGGGGAAAGGCGAAAAAAAAGGGATATATGAAAGATAAATGAAAAGCTCAGTATTAGGCAGCAGCAGACAAAGAACGAGACCGCTGAGGCCCAGGTCACGGCTCTGCTGTTTAGAAGTAAGAGGAGCAGGAGGACGGACTCGGTATTAGCAGGCCCTCAAGTTCTTGAAAGTAAAATTGCCATGGGATAAAGGCGGCATCACCCAGGAAACCCTTTTTCTTCTCCATATGGCCCGCGCGCAGTTACGAGACAGCAGCTGGTGCACGTAGCCGCCATAGCGTCTCTCTTTTCAGAGAGAGAGAGCTTCATTCCAACGCGCGCCTGGGCCTTGGTACGCCTGCTAAGGTAGGAGTTTGCTGCGGCACTTTTGGAGCTCCCGGCTGCTTGCGCAACGGATGCGAGTTCACGCGCTCCGTTCACATTTGCTCCGCACTCTCGCAGAATAGTCCAGAACAGCAACGCCCAGCGGCCTTTGCGACGATGAGACTGCAGCTCACATGACGCCGACCCCGGCTTGCACCTTGTTTGCCTCTTGCGCTTCACCTCAAGTTGTTGCCTTTGTTTCTAGTGGCGCACATCGGCCAGCGAGACACAAGTTCAAATTTGAGCTGCACACGCCGAGGCAACACCTGTACGGCAGTGATGGGCTATGGATAAAATTAGGTCGTGTGGCATTGTGTACCTTGCGCTGAAAAAAACATCAACGTTAGTGATTATTTCGACGTGAATAGCGCAACGCCTTGCATCGGCACAAAGATGCATAATGGGTGAAGGTAGGATGTTCTGTCGCAAACGGTGTAAATCTATATCATCGTAACAAACACTCGAAAAACAAAACAGGGCAATAGGTAGTATAACCAAACTAAACCAGAAGTCGTCCAATTTGGCCAACGATAGCCAAGACTGGTCACTTGGTATCTCATACTCAAAAGTAGCAACAATCTTCCGCGGCACTAAACAAAAGAATAACACTTTTAAGAAAAAAAAAACTGAAAATAATGTAACTAAGCCGAAAAGGACTGCCTAATAAAGAACCTGCGCGCGAAAAACTGTACAAATTAGTACAAATAAAATGAATTTACAAAGAATCCAAGACCATCCCAACAAACGGTAAACCTGGGATGGGGTGAAACATGCTGTGTATAAGTGTATTCTTGGTGCATTGGCGTTGTTACCCATGGAGATGAAACCGTTTGGTGGTGGAGATTGTTGGGAGCGCCTTGGCCCGACACCTTCTGGCCTAGGGGGTGTCGCCCGGAGCCCCTCGCCATGGGCTCCCTTCCCTCGCCCTCCTCGCCTACCGTGAGGCCCGGTCGCCGGAGAGATGGCGCGAGTGGACGGGTAGGAACGGGCGGTGGTGCTGAAGAGCCGCGCGCGGAGACTGGGACTCGGGAGGCAGAGTGTTTTGGTGTGTGCGTGTGTATGCCCGGACGGGCGACAGCGTGGAGGATGTAAGTAAAGAGTTCTTTCACGCAACCGCAGTGTGCCTCATTCCTTGGCATGCCGTAGAGAGAAGGCCCACAAGGTACAGAGCTTTGCTCTAAAAGTCTCTTGTTTTTGAAGCAGAAAGCGTTTAAACCCGAGGCGTTGGAAAACTAGTGCCACGATGTGTTCTTTTCGTACGTGTTTTTGCCCATGGAGATGAACCTTCTAGTGCGAGGCGTTCAAAAACGAGTGTTCCGGTGTGTTATTTCAGTAGGCGTTAAGTTCTAACGAGTGGCATTGGAAAACGAGCGTCCCGGTGTTTTAGAACCGTGACTACATGAAACGACGACGACGACAGGAGACGCAGACAGCCCCAGCAGTGAAAACGGCAAATCAGTTATCGAAATCACAAGAGCGTACCTAATCCAGCCCCTCGCGCTAATAACAAAAAGAAAACCAAAAATATACGCCCAAAAACTGAAAATGTACTCACGAAATGCAAATCTCTATCCAATGCTGCGTCCTCACACGAAAGACTAAAAAACAAACAAAAAAACGCACCCTATGGGCAGAATTGCTCCTTCAATGCCACCGAGGAAACGTAAGGTCGCCGCAACAGAGCAGCGGTGTAAAGGTGCTCGATTGTTAGTACTTAGAGACAGGCAGACAATGAACTTTATTGTTACAGACAATGAAATTTATTGTAGTACTTAGAGGATTCCCAAAATTTCTATAGCTTTGATTTTAAAGACGATAGTCTTTCTTGGGCTACTTAAAGACAGAAATTTTGGTCTGTCTGTGCGTATCTGTCTGTATGTTTGTTCCTCCATTCAGCCAGCCGGCCAAAGTGAACCAGAAGCTGCACAATACCCACAGCCAAATCTAAACATGTACGTCCAGTGTGAATGTTCATACTTGTCAACATTGTTGAACAAGAACAAGACATTACGCAAACATAACACAAAAAATCAATACACTAGTGACATTCGCAGTGTTCCTTTATTTAAAAGATTCACGGATGCTTGATTTTTGCAAATGCAAATAAAATACTACACCAAGTGCAGGAAACCGTCGCCTGCTGTTTCCCGTGCTCCCCGGCGGCACTTTAAGAAATCAAACGGTAACAGTAGCGAAAGGTTTCACCAGATAGGCTCCACGTTCTGCTTGGAACTCTCGCGGAGCAGGGCAACGTGATTCTGTATTTCTTCTCAATTCGAATGCAAAGCGCTTTCTGCAGGCACTTGGTCACACTTCATTGCCCGGGTTAGCAGCTGGTTTGAGTAATTGGAGAAAATGAAACTCCTATGACACCAGAGCATTTTTATGTGTTGCGAACGCGATAGCATTGAAGTCAGAGTGAATTGCGCTGAGCGTCCTATTCACTGTGATGTGAACGTACTGACCTACCATTCACATTCCTCCCGCCGCAGTGGATCAGTCGCTAATGCGTTGTGCTGCTGAGCCCAAGGACGCGCGTTCGCTTCCCGACCGCGGCGGCGGCTTTTCTGATGGAGGCGGAATGCGACAATGCCCGTGTGTTCGAGATTTCGGCGCACGTTAAAGATCACGTGTAGGTGGTCTAAATCGATCCGGAGCCCTCCACTCCCACCCGCCTCAGATCCAGGAGTAACGTCCGCGTGTTAAAGCCTATAATTCGAATTCACATCCCAGGCATGCTAACTCGGGTAGCCGCTGCTCCCACATTCACATTGGCTGAGACGCATCATATGGCAGTGAACCCTTGCATGCACGGCCTGGCGTCTTCATTCGGTATGCGAAGGCCCGTTGTTTGTCTTAATGCCACGGAATGAGGTCTAACGCTATCATCATCACCTTCACCATCACCGGCCTATCGACGCCCACTGCAGGGCAAAGGCCTCTCCCACAGATCTCCAATTACCCCGTTCCTTCGCTAACTGCGACCAATTTATCCCCGAAAACTTCTTGATCTCGTCTGCCCATCTAACTTTCTGCCGCCCCCTGCAACGCTTGCCTTCCCTAGGGTCCACTCTGTTACCCTTAATGACCAATGGTTATCTTGCCTTCGCATTACATGCCCTGCCCACGTCCATTTCTTCTTCTTAATTTCTACTAATATGTCCTCAACACGCATTTGTTCTCTGACCCACTCCGCTCTCTTCTTCTCCCTTAATGTTACGCCTATCATCTTCCGTTCCATTGCGCGCCGATTCGTCCTCAATTTAAGTTGAACCCTCTTAGTGAGCCTCCAAGTTTCTGCCCCGTAGGTGAGGTACGGTAAGATGCAGCTGTTCATAGACTTTCTTCTTCACGGACAATGGTTAGGATGCCATTCATTATTTGAGAATGCCTGGCGAATGCCACTTTAACCCATTCTTATCCTTCTAATTATCTCTGCCTTATGGTGGGATCCGGGGGTCACTACTTGTCTAGAATAGGTACATTCGCTTACCACTTCCACTGCCTCGCCACCTATCCCAAACCGTTGTGGTCTCCCGAGGCTATTGATCATTGCTTTAATTTTCCGTATATTAATTTTCAGTCCCACCATTCTGCTCTGCTTGTCCAGTGCGGTAATCATGCTTTGCGATTCGTCCTCAGGGTTACTTAGCCAGGCAACGTTATCAGCAAATCTGAGGTTACTGAGCTATTCTCCATTAACCCTCACACCCACCTGTTCCGAATCCAATGTTCCCAATACCTCTTGTAAACATGCTGTGAATAACATTGTAGAGATGGTATCGCCTTCTCTGACGCCCTTTCTTATCGATATGTTACTGCTCTCCTTAATGAGGACGATTATAGCTGTGGACCGATTGTAGATTTTCTCTAGTATTCTCACTTAATGTTCGCCTACACCGTGATTCTGCGATGCCTGAATTACTGCTGAGGTTTCGACCGAGTCAAATGCTTTCACATAATCAATGAAAGCTATATATAGGGGTTGATTATACTCCGCGCATTTCTATATCACCTTATTGATCCTGTGAATATGGACTGTTGTTGAATAGCTTTACGAAGCCCTGCTTGTTCATTAGGCTGGCTGAAATCTAAGGTGGCCTGATAAACAAGCCGCTTTAGATTTCAGTCAACGCTATACACCATATGAACTCCGTAGTCCTATAATTCTGTATACACGGAACTTTCCAGTACGATGCCTCCCTGATTTTTTTTTCATTTACTGCCAACGCAAACCCCACCTGTGAGCACGGGTGGAGCTGCTGAGCAGCTTCGACATCGCGGACCAGTGGCGACTGCATCTGGTGCCAAGAGCACCCTGAACTAAGGTCGCCTCTCTGCACCTTCATTCAGAACAATTAAAGATTGTTCTGTCAATTTTCCCCAACCATCTTTCCTCATTTTCTTTTCCAACGTCAGTGTAGAGAACAGAGGTAAAATTCTACGTATCATTTTCCAGGTTAAATATTCCAGGTAAATATTGGGTTCTTAATTCTGCATTCTTCCCTTTCAGGATTGGTGTTTTTTTTTTACTAGCTGCTCTCACTCACTCTCATTCGGGTATTTTTTTTTTTTTGGAGTGCGTAAATGTTCTTCCAGGTGATATTCGCGCTATTTGCGGCATTTGCCTCCTTGGAACAAGTTATTTAATCAGATGCAAGACGGTTGATATCCCTGCATCGATATCCGCGTACGTAGACGAAACGGCCCATACACTCCTGTATGTATTGTTAAGTTGTCTCCCTAGTGTTTAGTTAAAATTTTTACCGCGACTCGGACACGACCAATGTAGAGACTACGGGACAAGCGCTCAACAAATATGCACCAACTTTCCAAACTGTGTGTTCTACTGTCTACTGAAGTACATCTTTCTGACACGACTATTTCAGGTAGCCCAATAAAGATCTATTTGCGACGTAGCCCCCCTTAGTAACTGTAACTGCGTAGGGGGATACCAAAAAGAAATTAATTTTGTGCGGGCAGTTTGCAGTGACGTTTTTGCCTGTATTACGGCTAAATTGTCCATCCATAACTGCAGAGAAATTATAAACAGCATAGCGTTGTGCACGCGTTCCGTCATAATCAACGAGCTGCTGCTTGTTACCCGCTTGCGTAACTATGACAAGTATGTCCACCCTATAGCTTGCAGCTGTGGCCAGATCAATTTACCGCTGACATCGTTTGAGCGTTCTTGAATCACTGTGGAACAGTATCCATGATGGGTAAAGGCTTAAAAACTTAGACACGAAAGAACCCACGACGGACGTGTCTGTTCTGTGTTCTTTCCGGTTGTTCTTTCGTCCTGTGTTATTTCCTCTCCCAATTTCGGTAGTGCCTTTTCCCATCATGAAGCTATACCAACACGCCCAACTCGCAGTTCTTCTTAGTGAGATAACATGGGGCAAGATGCGGATCATACGACACAGGTTTAGTCACTATTTACCCATGGCACTTCCCGCAGACAGCGACAATTCTTTAGGGATACTGGATAGCAAGGCTAAGTTCCTTGCGTACTCACCGCGGCCAATGACAACGTTATGAGTGCCGGGCGGCAATAACCGATTGTGAAGCATCGCTTCCAAGCCTTCATTAAAAAACTTACCCTGAAATAGACGCCAGTGAAAGTATGTTAATCTGCGCGACGTAGCTACTTTTCTTACGCTCTGCGTTTCACCGCTAACAAGCCCTTCAGCCGAACCTATTTGTTTTTGTTTCCGCTTAACCCAAATGCGTAAATACGGAAATACGCGCGAGTGTAGCCACCACTGAACAAAGTGAAATTAGTAGAGCTTTTCGAGTGACAATAGCGAGATATTCCGTATGGAATCAATCTACGGGCTCGTCCTCGCACGGAACCGTGTATATTGGTTTGCCCTGAATGCCTCTTAACCAAATGCGGTTTATTATATAAAGGGTTTTGTTCTGAATAAAGGACCCTACGGCCATAATTAATGATCCCATATGAGTAATGTGTATTTATGCAAAACGTCATAGCCTGCATCATGCATTAAACCCCAAGAGACTGTACAAAATCGGCCGTGGAAAAAAGCGCTTGTCCGCAAGAAGTGTTAACAAAAAAATTGGCTTCCATCCGCGCTGTGAAGGTGGTTGAAAAGGAAAGCTGTAAACGACACCCACAGCAACATGTTGCCCATGCGACATCCCTTGAATTCACACTCGTGACTCTACAAAGAGTGAAACCCGTGATTTTGCCAGTTGTTACTTGGAATTCGTAAGCGCGGCGTCCCCAACGCAGAAGCGTCGGCCATGGCCGGTCTAGAGAGGTGGACACCGCCGCTGTAGCCCGGACGTGCGTCGGCAGAAAGAAAACAGCGAGGCGCGTCATTCGAAGGGTGAGAAAGCGGAACCTAGCCATCCGATGTGCTAGCTTAATTGGGGCTACACTACCGCGCGACACAAGCGCGAACACCGAAACAATTCGTCATGTGCGCTTAGGGATTCCCATTTATGCAGATTTAAACTAGTTAGTTTAGTGAGTTTGAGAATTCCGAGGAAGGTGAGGAAACTGAGGGAACGAGTTGCTCCTTTTCCGTTTTGTAATACCTGTTAAAACACAACCGAATCGGTATTCACCAATTTAGAAAACGGAGTGCAATTTCATGGCAGCGTGGGGAACGCTGGGTTTCTTTAGCGGCCAATTCGTATGTGCCCTCTACACTGTTTTCGCTCCGTGAGTGAAAACCAATCTTTAACGCCCTTCCCTCGCACTCAACGCGTGCCGGGTTACCTGGGAGTTTCGAACAATTAATTCAAGCCGTCGAAGGAAAGCCGCAATGACGCTAAGCTGCGCCAAAACAGGCCCAAAGAACCGTTGGCAGGTAGAGGTAGGAAGCTTTGCTTTAAAAACCCAACCATCAGTGTCGTGTCTTCAGGAGTCCCAGTTAACCCGCCACCGTAACGTCGCCCCGGCAGGCGCTCATCCTCAGCTTCATCTCGAGATGCCACGAGGAGAGAGCAGGAGGAGCGCCGGAAGTTCGTCTGTGACGTAAACGATCAGGCACGGGAGAAACCACTTACCGCTCGAATGGTGCAGCCTCTTCCACATCGGGCAACCTTCTTAGCACTGCCGATTGTATACATACACACGTGCGTCGGAGGATGACGTATGCCGACGCTCGTGGACGAGGAACAAACGTCGAGGGCATACGTCACCCACTGGCGCGCCTGTGGCAATCGCTGCGGTCCGAGAATAAATGAATGAATTTATTTAGGAGGGAGAGGTTGCTGCTAAGTTTAAGTTCCACACGTAACGTACTTCTGAGTCGACTGAGCTCACTTCCTGTGTTACTTATTAAGCTGGCTGAGTTTAGGTGACATAGAGGCCCTTCATTCGCTATTACGCCTCCTCTTTTTAAAGAACAGACGACTAATAACGTTACAGAGAAGCGGCGTGAACACCACTACGTCTTGTATATGGCCACTAAATTGTCGATGTCCTACTATGAAATTACGGCCAAGACAACGGAGCCAGATTCCTCAATCCGATTTGAATGTGCGCAATTGTAGAGCGAAGGCTCTATTACTTGACGTAAACGGTTCGTTCTGTAAACTCCTCGTATTGTCAATCTGGCCTCTAAGCTCAGCCAAGGCCAAGCAAACGCCGCGGCGGCTGCGAAGTGAAAGCTTTAAATCACTCGTTCGCTCCAAGGGGACGGGCGCGGAGAAGGGTGCATCACAAAATGGTACAAAGAAGCGTGCGCATCTAAGTTAGAGAGAAAGAGAGATCTTTAATGAATACTGGCAATGTTTGCGGGCTAAAATGCTTAATTTCCTACGTCAGATGCATCTACGTTTACTGCGCGCTCGCACCTACAGAGCCGAGCAGCGTATGTGTTTCCTATTGCGGTGTGGTTGCGTGCTCGTTCACTGCCCGCTCTCGCGAGAAAACCGAATGGTCGCTCGACAAACTCGGTCTAACCGCGTTTAGCCTTGGTGAAAATTTTTAATGTCGTGCTAAACTTTTCTCCCTAACTTGAAAAAAACAAACAAAAACAAACACAGGTAAGCCGGTAGCTGAAGGGATGACCGTGTAAAGGACGGAAAGTCAAGAGAAAGGTGGCCGAAGGCAGAAGATAAACTGTGTGGAGACCGGAGTTATTTCGAGCCATGGCGTCGGGGCGCGGTTGACAGGTATAGATAGTTCACCTAAGCCAACTAGGACGCTTCGGGACCAGCAGGAAGAGCGCTGAGGACGTACGCACACAGTCAGGGATAACCCGCAACTCGTCCTCAAGTGGCTCTGTTTACTATCGCTCATTCGCTCGTTGTGAGCATGCGAAGGGGTGTGTACCACTACGGCGCTTCCAGTTCTGGCCTGCTTGTTATTCATCGAGCATTATAGGGCTAGGGTTCCCTGTATTTTCCCTGTCTGCGTGCAAAAAAGTCACGAGGCTCTACGCATCTTTGAAGCGCGATGCATTCGAGGCGCTTGAAAACGATCGCGCCGGTGCGTGAGGTATGCACACTGTCACCACCAAAGCCGCACACCATTCAAAACATGACTCGGACCTGAAAATCACTTGTCTCATTACTCGGCTTTGCATTTTGAGAAGATCAGTCAGGAATCAGCACGGTTCTAAACATAAAAAAATGACTTAGCCATCAAACCTACACGCCCCATCCCTAAGGCGTGCATTTCGAGTATATTGGCTGCCTAAAGGCGCCATTTACAAGAGCACTCAAGTCGAAATAAAAGTGTGTACGTTTATTTGTGCGTCTTTCATAGGGATAATCACCGTCAACGGTCAAGGGAAATAAATTTCGCGACTCATTTGACCCTACATTAGTGTCACCTCTACGCTATAAGCTAAATTTCTTCGCTGGTACCACCTTCACAGAGTGGAACGCCTCATAATTTTTTCTCATGGCTGTCCTTTCGTGCTGCTACCTATATGGATGACCGCAATGAAGAAGTGTCTGATCTTGTACTTGAGTCATTGATTGTGGGGTTTTAACCGCGCCGACGCTTCACGCTTTAAGGCACATTCCCACTGCCGTAGAAAAGCGACGTGCAAAGCGACGAGCCGGCCGTCGCTTTTCGGCGTTTTGCGAGGGCTCCCTCGGTCCGATTCCTCGTCGCGCGAATTTGCAGCGGAGTCACCACCTTTCTTTACATCCGGGGCTGCGTGCGGGCGGGCGAGGACGAGCGCCGCCGCCACCGCCGTCTTCGGCCAGGCGGCCAGGCGCTTGGCCCGCTAACGTGCGCCCCATCGGTTCTTTGGTCATCTCTAAGACACAGTGTGGAGAAGCGTTATGGATTGTAAAAGAAGTAATCATTTGCTTGGACAGCGAGACGGTTGGCCTCCATCAGACGGATCGCCTCCTGGGGATTTGTGGGCCGTGATCGGGTGTTGTGGCGGAGTTGTGTATGTTGAAAAGAGCCTCTAATAACATTAGCAAAACTGTGTTTAGTTTGATTTCTTTCCGGATGATTTTGACGCACCAACGAGGTCTTAACTGTCCTCCATTTGAGAAAACCAATAAGAGAGAACCAACGAGAGTTCCCGCTCTCAAAGCCCCCTGTCAGTGAGCCTCTAATTTCCCGCAAGGGGAGCCCTCCGTGGGGTCAGTATTTGCCACCTACTGTTTACTCGCGGAAACGTTAACGAGTGTTCCCTTCGGAGGACGGTTTTGTTTGAAGCCGCCTGTAACAGCGCATTCGTTCCCTCCAGCGGAGATGCTCGCACCAAAATAACTTCACTACTTCTGCACTTGATTTGAAATTTAAACCAATCTATGTGGCGCTGTCTGATAGGCTCATAATGAACGCAACTGTGCAACGGGGAGAATTCAGAGGAACTCAAAACCAGAGGATGCGTCTGTCTTAAAGTCTGCATTTTCAAAACCGTATTGTCAGACAGACGGTTTGTCATGAACCATGTGCTCTCTAATCGCATTATCGGCCCAATCTTCACACAAGTTAAAATGATAGTCCAATCCGAAATAGTTTTGCAGATTAACAGTATCATGAACCTTGCCATCGAATGCCGCATTCCGTTTCCAGGTAGGTACAAGCCCTGCACTTCCTGCACGCCCTAGCACCGTCTATTAGCTCACTTGGAACGCCCCTACTATTCTTTTCAGCAACTGCTAAAAGAGTCCCCGCCGTTCAGCAGGGTAGGGGAAAAATCCCTAGTTTTGACGGGAGGTGCCTGGGTGCGATCTCCACCAGTGCTGATGTTTTTTGCCAAAACCAGAATTTTTTTATTGCAAAATGATCTTTTAGTTACTTCTGCGTGCCCTTTTTTGCAAAAAATGGTGATTTGGTATCTTTAAGGTTGGTTTGGGGGCGGTGCATGGCATACACCACGTTTACTGTAGCGTACTGCAAAGCAACAAGAAGTGTCGGGCTTGTACCTATCTGGAACGGAACACTGCCCCCCCGAATTCCTATACAGCACGCAAAAATGTTACGTTAGTATTTTCGTTCCCTATTCAATTGTGAAGTTTCCCCTCTTTCCCATTGGGAATTCCTTCTGGCAGTACTTCAAATCGTTAACGGGTAAAGCCACTTAGACACAAGGGAAACCCTCAAATCGCAAACATTGTCCCAGAGTTCAACCATCAAGAGCGAGCAGGCTTCAGCTTTCAATGGCCGACATTTAAAAAGCTGGCAGCTTATGTCATCGCAAAGGCAACTCCACACAGGAGCTACGCGGCAACAACAGCCGCCAGTGACCTCGACCTGCTATGAAAGAAAATAAATCACCCGACGCCGAGCCCCGCACGCCAGTCTAAAGAAAGAAGCCTCCAGCGACACAACGGATGCATCCACGCACAACACAAACACGAAAGCGCGGAGAAGAGGGGCGGGCGGAAGTGGGTTTGCAGGGGACGAGGTCGCACAAAGGCGAAGGGGAGGCAACCGCGAGTGCACAGCGGGTTCTCAACCGGGCCCAGCCGAAGAGGAGGGGATGTCGCGTAATTCTTGGCACGAAGGCACGCTGTTTAAAAGTCGCGCGTGAAGAAGGAAGTAAACAGCCAGCTTCTGCTACACCCAGATCGGGTAAGGGCGTGTAAAATCATGCAAGTGCCTGGGCGATGCCAGAGCGAGTTAAGGAGAGCCAAAAAAAAAAAAGGAAAAAAAGGCATGTCGCGCGCCTATGTGGCGGTTTGGACTTGTGCACTGATATCATTACCTGCGTGATTTTACGGTCGACTTATATTGCCTCGTTGTCGGAAACGTCACCCGGAACGCTCGCAACAATGTGTTGCACGTCAACCGTCACGTTGACGATTTCCCCTAGGACACTGAACTGACCGGCATGCATCATGAGGAATTCCGCTTGTCGCTTCTTGTTGTAGAGTTCATGACGCCGATCGTCTGTCGTGGTGACCACGCGTCGTCGCCTTGCCTCGCGTCTTAAATTCAGCATACATCCAACGTTTGCCCATTGATAAAACCCAGTGGAACGCCAGCACAGGGTGCAACAGCGGCAGCAGTCCCCGGAAGAAAGGCAGGAGAGGCCGAGGAAGCTTCGCTTTAAAAATCCTCGCATGACGGGCGTCAACCCCATGGCAGCTTACAGAGTGCAAAACAGTTTTTTATGTTCATGGAATATCGGTCACAGCGGGGTAAAGCTACCTGCGAAAAAATAGCGCATTGCTAGCCTGAAGCCCCATGAACGACACATTGATGAAGTCATACCTGACATTTTCCCTAATTTGCGCACGGAAAGACATCTGAAGGTGAAAATCACACGTTTGAACTTCCCAGCTGGTTCAATGAATGTGCAAGTGCTCTGCTTAGCATTGCAAGCGCTGCCGTCCCATTCGCGCATTGTGCGCACCGGAGATCTCAGGTGCACACGAAGGGAATAGTGAGCATTAATGCGGAGAAAAGGACACCCTCACCCAAGAACAAAACAAGAAAGAAGTCGCGGCACAGACGGAAATCCCACAGCCCCGTAGAAACAAGATAAAGAAAGAAGTAAACCACAAGATTGGTTAAGTAGAGGTAATATAAAGGACGTCAATCAAAGACGCACGTTCCGGTTTCATTGCATCCTCATCCTACACACCAGACTGTGCGAGCAACTCGAGTCATGCGATGATGCATGCGTCGGCGCCGCGCAATCAGTCAGATCGCGCAGCTACAGCAGCGATGGGGACTCCGACCTGAAACGTGAGACGACAAATCCGTGTCGTTCAAAAGCACGCGATTCTCACCCGCAGTAACCCCGGGATGGGTGAGGCCATGAAGAAATACCACGGGCCACTCGACGCGCCGTGAAATAACAACAAGATGCAAAATATGGAAGCCCACTACAGAAGGACTTACTGAATCGTCGACCCATCTTTCACGTGTGGACATTTGGTTGTAGCCGGATATCCTTCAACAACCCTAGTTGTAAAGGCAGCCCCACGGGGATTGGTGTCGAGATGAGTGCTGCGTGAAAAGGTTGTTTGCCACCATCCTGAACTCCGGTCCTTTTCGGTGATGTTCGTAAGCGGTGAAGGCCACAAGTGCGTGGGAGGCGCAATATATGTGTCAAAAGCAACACGGAGATCTTTCTGTGCGAGCAACTTTCATTTTATATTCATTCGTAATCTTTGCTATGGAAACATCAGGGCAAATGACGCTCGAGAAAGCTTGTGGTAAAGCGATCCACCAGTCCGACTGGCTCATTTAAGAATGCTATAAATGTACGCCTATAGCGTACCGGAGAACCCGTACAAGGGGTACTAGTTGAACAGCTTTAACAGCTTTAATTTTGTGAGGAACGGGCGACATACCCTTCAATTTTTTAAATACATGCTTACGATATTGTACCGAAGTGGTGATAGTTCGTTAGCAGCGCGTCTGACGAAAGCCAATGTTCTCGATCATCGCATTAGCTTGTTTGCCAGCAAATTCAGGAAATCATCTGCCGCGACAACATACGGCCTGTGATTTCAGCGTCAGTAGTATGCGACATTAGCCTCTTGCCGCCTTCTGTTTTCCCGCACCGCGTGCTTCTAGGGCCATGAAATCTTCTGTAGGCATTGCTTTCCGTCAGCAGTGTCTCCGAGCGACAGAGCGCTGAAAGGACACCTAGGCACAGGACCGTAGGCAGGAGACGCACGACTGAAAGCGAGTGGACAAAAGTGAACTTAGTATAATAAGGCAGTGGTATTCTCTGTTTTGGACCGCTAGCACAGAACAAACTAATGCTCGACTCAACCTTCGTAAGCGACATGTGCAAGAATGCAGGCGACGCAACGCAACCTCCACTGAGATGCATGTCTTCTCGCACCTGAAGATGAATTGAAAACAACTCGCCCTTCTGCAGCTTTGCACCGCACGACTTGTCGGTATTTTCCGCAAAACACGCCTTGTACCTTTGTGTATAAATGTTTGTTACTAGCGCGTGCTGGCGCACTCGGGTACCTATTTTCCTATAAAAAGAGCGCCTTTTACGTCTTCTTTCGCATGCCGCATCGGCAAATCTTTTTGATCGAGATAGGGAGCACTTTACGGGGACTATCCTAGACCGTTCTTGACTGATCGAATGGTTCTATAAACAAGAGCACTCCAGATCAGATCAGATCAGATTAAACTTTCAGGGACCGTTTTCAGGTCGACTTCAGTGTCCTTCCGGCGACGGCAGAATTCATGTAGATCTCTGCGGCACCTTCGGCCACCTGGGCTAGTGAGACCTAGGTCATAGGGTCTGTGCTGAGCAGCGCGGCCTCCCACTGCTCCTCGTTCGTAATTTGTAATAAAATGGGGTGCTTTTTAAGAGTTTGGAGGGGTTTTTCTTCACAGGAACAAACTCCAGAAAAAAATGCGTAGAGAGCAACCGGCGCAGCGTTCGAATCGCCGACAACTGTCTGTGCACGTCACTTTATTGACTACTTCTTCGACGTTTGTGTAATATTTAAGATCTTTGCGGATAACAAGGTTGGTCCAATAAAGTTAATTCCTTAAAGAAGCTGCCTCGTCCTTGGCTACATGACAATATTTTACGGTCTACGATAGAGATGAACGGAGATAAGCTGCGTTAGGCTCCATTTCAATGCAATATGCCGTCCAGAACCAGTTTCATGTTCTTGCTACAGGTGCCGTAGCCGGGGTCCACAAAATTTACTCGCGAGTGTTACACTCGCGAGTATTACACTTGCAAGGGACATCATTGTGTTGGTCCTATGGTTGGTTGCCATGCGACAGGCGCCGGCCACCCGCGCTTCCATCCCAAAGCAACCGAAATGCAGTCTGCAGCCTATCGGGGACTGAAAAGAGTGACACATGTTGCGCAAGGACGCTGCGTTAATTAAACAACGCTTGCACGTGGCGGCACGACGGGAGTGGGCGGGTAGTAATTAAAGGCGCGCTGACGGGCACAGCGTCGCGTCCGCGGAATGAACGGCCGTAACGGAGCGTTCGCCACAAAGGCAAGGGAGAGACAGAGAAGGAGGGAGAGGGAGAGAAAAGTCACAGACAAGCAGGAAAAAGCGTATGCCCCCAGTTCCCCTTTTATAGTGGATAAAAGGGCAGGGAGAGTTCACACGGGTGAATGAATGAATGAATGAATGAATGAATGAATGAATGAATGAATGAATGAATGAATGAACTGCTACAGAGCGAAAACAACAGCCATTCGGCAACTCTGTTTTTGCAAGCAGTTTCTAGAGCAGGAGCCAACAGAGACAGTTCGCGATTTCCACAGCACGGAAGCCCCTTTTATGGGCTTCGAGACTGGCATGAGCATATACCACTAAACCGTAAGCGAGCTCATTGGGAGGACTTTGATAATGCCAGGTTTTTATAAACCGGGGCAAAGACATAAAAAATGTGACCGACTTTCCAAGTTATCTTATGTGTGTACGGCAGTGATAGTTGACGCGGACACTTCGTGGTCCCCTTATCCATGATTGTTCTTAAAATGAAATAACACTATTTAGTTGAACACTCTAGTACAGAAAGCGAGCGATGCCAGTGAAGCAATGCAGCACGCAAATGAACGAGTTCCGCGGAACAGGAGTCCATCCCACGAGAAAGCAGACGTTAATTGCATAGCTGCGTGGCAGCGCTCGACCCTGGCGGCAGTTAAACACCGCCTCATAGCAAAGCCCGGCCACCGTCTCCTCATATTGTCGTTGCTGTCGCGTGATAACTCTTGATGGTCTACTCAGTCGCACAATGACGAGCAAAAAAAAAGGGAAGGCTATGATATAACGAGCCTTAGTCACACCTTTGAAGTGACACCCTCCCATGACATCGTTTTCAGGCTTTGTCTTCTGGATGGCGTCGGCAGGGGAAGATGATGAGACGGAGACCGCAGGGGAAACGAGTGCTGTGACTCTGTGAAATGGAGCCGGTCTCCCCCTTCCTCCCCCTCTCTCTCTCACCCCCCACCCCATTCACGCTTCTCGGAAACATTTCCCCCGGCAAAAACACGTGACCTGATTCGTCCGAGTGTTCTGGACGTACTTGCGCGCGGCTCTCCTTCCCACTAATCTCTTCCGCTGGTGCTCGGCATTTGTAAGGGCGTTGTGCGATGTGGCAACGTGTTATTTTGAGGACCGGGCAATTTGGAGCCTGAGCAGACGACGGGCGCGCGGCGACGGGAACGGCCAGCTTATTTAATGCAACCGCTGAGCCCACCTTGGGACGGGCTATTGGTTCATTTTACAGGCCAATCAAGAATTTATGCTATTCTTCAAGAACACGCCATCCTGTGCCACTTACACTTGTGGCCAAATAGAGTACCACAAATGGGCTGGTTCATTACGAGATGCTTAGAGCACGTGGTACATACTTGAGTGCTGCCTTCCCAGAGCCTCAATGGGATTAAAGCCGAAAAAGCATCAGCCTTAAAGTTTGTCGTATTTTTGAAAATAACAATAAGCGTCCATATAAAGTACACAAGTGTAACAGCAACCACGACCTCCGCAATGTGATAATTTTATACCAGTCCTCTAACACTGGCCCGACTCACTAAAGCAATGCTACCAGTAACCCCATTTATTCGTACAGTGTGGGCTATGAGGTTGAATAGGTGGTTGGTGATATCCCATTCCGCCACAACCTACTAACACACGGCAGCCCAAAATTGATGACCCCCCACGTGACTCATAACAAGCGGGGCACTCGTAATACGCAAGAAAAGACGGCACATGTCAAGTTTGCGTCAGCAGGGAGAGGTCGAGTGCATCGTGTTAACTCTGAAGCCGGGCTGGAGCTGCAACGGTCCCTACAAGCGGGTGCTTCCACTTAGCACCTCGCGGATCGCGCCGTGCCACTGACAAGGCGGATGCAAACGCGAGCCCTCAGCCCGTGCGCGTGGTTTCTTCTCCCGAGCACAAAGACGGGCTGCTGGCAACACCAGAATCGATTAACGAGCTGCTCGTCGTGCGCCCGTCACAACCTGCGCTGTCCGCTGAGTGGTATCATCCCTTCCGGCCTCCAGGCTTGTCAGCAGCCCTCGCGGTTCGCTTTGCAAGGTGCAGCGTATTTTCGACGTTTGTTTAATGTTTCGGAGAAATTATTGTTTTCACGTTATACCTGAAACTAGGGTTTCCAGTATGACTAATGCGCCATCCTCCCGTGCTCGTCTACAGCTTTTGGGCATTCAAGCTGCTAGGAAGCCTTGCAGTGATAGCTAGGTGCAGAGCGTTGTGTGAGGCATATTTTAAACTTTAGAGCGGGTGCGGGCTAGAGGCATACGGAGCTCGCACTCAATAAAGAACAGCGAATATTCGTCTTCAGTCTCCACTATCAAGCATTCCGAGCCCTGTGTTTCATTTTTCCAGAACCAGCATTGAGTTTTGCCATTATAAAGGAAGGCATACTTAGTGTACAGTGACTGGGATGATTGTCATTCCAATCATCAAAATAAATTGTTTTCTGATGTCTTCTCTGTGATGGAGGCGTCTTCCGTGTACGTTCAAGTGCCCTATTTGTCTGCTCATGAGTCAAGAGGACGAATCCTTCGCCCCTGAATTTTCCAATCTCTCTTCTATGAATCCTTCAGTGCTTTTAGTTCTACGGACACCACTTATTTCTCGCCTACGTAGCCATTTTGTTCATCAGATTGTCGACCTGCAGTCTGTCTCTTTGGACGTGTCTATGTGCAGCACGCCTCCACAGCAAGTTGTTTTCCCAAGGCAGCGGTCAGCATTTATGCTCGTTCCTTCAGCACGATGCTTAACGCATACAAGCTGCTGAGCTGCCTCAAGTGAACAGTTACCAATCGCTACGGCTGGCTTTGCCTGGAGCAATACCGTGATGGAAGGGGCTTGTGGCAGCGGCCTCCCTTTGTAGCGACATCTGAAACCTGCACTTCTACGTTTAGAGTTATAGCCGCCCAACGCCTCTTTCCATGTCATCTGAGTGAGCTACTGCTCGACTCGAGCCCCGTGCCGCGAAACAAGACAAGCAGTCACGTTAGTTTAGTACCGATGGTTATTCTGTACACCTAGTAACGTCCTCTGGGTAAAACTTGAGGCCTGTAAGAAATACCACAAAGAAATGAACACAGTTGCACGGCACAATATATAAACACACTTGATATCCTTCGTCGCCTTCGAATTAAATCTAGCTTCGCTTGAGCTGAAGTGTATGTCAATACAAATAGAGGCTTGCCAGAACTACCAAATCGTGCCAATCGAATCGGTAGCTAATAGCGCAGTTACATTCATCCACCATTAATGTACAGTCCAACTCAGCAACAAGTGCTTATGATTAGCGTCTAATACCGTCTGTCTGCATAGCCTCCCTCGTGCCCTTCACTCAATCTTATCGGCGGCATTAGACACGCCGGGTGAAGACAGGCAGGGTAAAAAAATATCGGGGCCATCCCCCCGAACCTTCTAAACCCCCTTCAAATCTTTCCCCGTCCGCAATTATGCTTTAACGGAGCTGAAGCTATATTCCATCGCCGTGGCGCGCTTTCTACAGCGTATAACTAAATGACAGTATTCAAAGAGTAAAACGTTTGCGCAACTAAGCAAATTGGCAATGATGTTAGCGAAAAGCAGACGACTTAGAGACAAAGCCCGCGTATACGAAACACGAGAAAGGGAATCACCAGACGTCCTAATTACCCGAGACGGCTCACTAGACGCACTTAATGGCGAAGTGAAAGCGCGTACGAAGTGCACGTCACGGCGCAGCAAAACGGACGTTCAGAACCCAGTTGTATACAAGAGGGCCCATCAAGTCGACACGGAACCTCCATTAGTTAGAGCGATGTCCTTGTGGTAGGACGTTAGGCAACAGTCCGCGGAGCGTAAACAATCCACCAGCTTTGTCTGTTGCACCAATACCGAGACATGTAGACACAGTATCAAAATATACTGTTCCGCTCGAGCTGCGAATGCATGGGCATGTCGAAAACCATGTCCTTTTTTTTCGTATTCTCAGGCAATGTTCTATGGGTTGCTTCCACTTGTATATAATTATGCTCCGAATGATTGGGGGGGGGGAGCAAATATATGCAACGACAAAGTTTCGTAGACACTTCCTTGATGTCGTTACCGTTTAACTAGCATTCAAAGTAACCGCGGTTGTAAGGAAGACAAAATATGAAAGATGCCATCAGTACAATGCGTGGTTACGTATTGATCAAAGCTGCCATGTATTAGAAGAGATGAATTCTGTGTCCTACTCTGGGCGGCCTTCAATATCCCTTGAACGAATCCAGAAAACCTTAGCTGAACTTTAGGAATGTACTCAAGTGTGTACTACGAGTATACTACAGGAATGCTACTACAGGATTGTGCTACAAGCATAAAATTGATACGACAAATCACTTCTCCAGCGTAAGTCAGCGGCCGCCAATCGCAGAATGAAGATTCTGTGACGTCGTAGGAAAATCGCCGTTAAGTGGTGCGCGATCGTTACGCTTCATGTATATTCTTTACCATCTATATTAATAGTTGTAGTTGCGGTAAAGTTGTAGTCACCATTATCGGGGCGAATCAGGACCCTTTAAGGAAAAATAAGCAACACCAAACACACTTGCCAACATTGAAGTTCCCCTCGGTATTTCCAAGTGAATAGTATCTTTTTCTGGCTGCAGGACAGGTTACCCACCCTCGTTCCCATTCACTCTCTCTCCGTCGAGGAAGAAACTCATCACTCTTGCCACCCTTCCACAATGATCGGTTCCTGTCTTGCGTTCTATGCAACACACAAACGCATGCACTCGGACCGCTCTCGATCACTGGAGAGGAGGTCTACGGTGCGCAACTCCCACGTAAGTCTTCGTATTTTTGCATTCGCTTCATCACTCCGTCGGCGTAATCTCGGGAGCTTGCTTCGGTAGCTTCCACTGGTTCGCCCACGGCGAACGATTCACGGCAACATGTGGATCGATGACCGTCGCATTCCGCGGTGGGCTCACTTGCTATCCCGATGTTATCGTCAGGTCTCCGATTCCAATCATTACAAAAAAGGGTTTTAAAGGGACACTGAAGTGAATTTGTCAAGCTCCCGGTTCTGCTTGCACTGCGTAGACTAGCTCAAATTACCCCACTTATAATTGTTTATCCGGTTGATAAGTCGGTAACTATTTAAAAAAGCGGGAAAGAAGAAAAGCTACCATGCGCGGTCTGTAGGAGCACCAACTAAACGCTGGAAAGGAGGCGCAGCTTGATTGGGCGAAAGGTGAGAAGTTTCGGTTTTGGTTCTGAAAACAGCTTGACCACGGCATGTTGGATGGGCATTCTCGATATCTCAGTAATTTAACCTTCTGCCATGTTGCCGGCTGTAAAATGCATACGAAGCCTCCCAGGACGGCTTGGAAATCAAGTCGAACTTGAACGTCCGTTCACCGCAGACGCTCAAATGTTTGAATTCGGAGCTTCCCTCAACTAGCCTCTATCGTAAAAAGTAACTCATTTGTCAGCCCGCAAGTATCCTTGTTGTAACAGAACGCCAACGAGAACTCGCCGCGTCAGTCCTGCGCGCGTTCTGCAGCGAAGCAGTACGTTACGGCCCAAAAATTTTTTGAAAACATCGGCCCCAACTCAACTTACAAAAAAAAGAAAAAAATTTCCCATCGGCCACGAGCCAGCGCTTCCAGTTTACGTTTTTATTTAGCTTTCGCATTTCGAGTACCTTAGGTGAGTCGTGCAGTAAACGTCCCCCAAACTTCCACAATATCTCACGTCGAGCAATTGCAGAGAAACGCGACGTGCTGCTGAGCTGTGCTTGTTCACCCAGCGCAAAAAGTGCCTCCTGCTTCCTAGTTCTGCGCTGTACGGTAAACTTTTCAGTTGATTTTATTTCCTTAGTACCTATATTGACTCCGCTAACTCTTCTCCCGCCTTTAAGTGGCCTTATATTTTCCTACTAGCGTAGCAGTCAGGAAGCCTCGCATGTGCAGGCGTTGTGTGGAGCGACCCGGACAAAAAAATTAAAGAAATGTACATTCTTACATTCACGAACTTCGCCGAGCGAGCGAATTCCGAATAGGTCGGAAGGTCGGCGAGCCGTGCCGTAGCGCAGCCAATTGCCAGCTCATCTCCTCCTGACGTCACACGAAAACGCCAGAGAAAACTTGGGGAGGGTGCAGATAGGAGGACATCATTTTCGAATTGGTTTTTCTACCAAATAAATTTGCGTAAACGCGTGTTTACTACGATACAATTTGCGCTAGTAATCCCGCAATGTTTACAAACCACTTCAGTGCCCTTTAAAGAACCTAAACACAGAAATGGTGTGCTCAGTGTTCGTGTACGTTGACAACGGTAAACCATGGGGTCAGTAGGAGCACCGGGAAAGGTGAGCCGACAGGCCATGCCATAATGTTTAACGGGTCAGGAAGACGAAATACAACTTCGTTTAGTTTGAAGAAACTAGCCTTTGGTAACTCATTTGTCAGTATCCCAATCCCATCCAGCGAAGTACCTTTTTTTAACTGAAAAAAATTCCCATCCCTTCCTAAAGAAAGTTGAGAGAAACGCGACAGCTGAAAGTGCGTCCAACCTTCCCTAAATGTTTAGAAGAACGTGTTGTTGGGCGAGTTGGTGCATCTTTGGTGAACAAACACGGGCTGTGCGCGAAGACAGCCCATACAGAACGAACGGGACAAGCGCAAACTCTCAACTGACTCTCAACTGAGCGCAAACTCTTAACAGTCGGCATTCGTGCAGGCCAAACGAGTGGCGAGTGTGTACCACTGCTGAAAGAGGTTTAGGCTCTGCGAAGATACAGCGACACGAAGGCATGGGAAATTCTAGAGGCGTACCGTATAAGAAAGGAGAGAGAAGATTGTGTGAGTGGCACATCGGTGTTCCTTCACAAACAAGAACTTTTATATCTTGACCCGGGTCTGCAGAAACGGGATTAAGCTGCTTTCAGAGATTGCCTTTGTTTGTATTAGGAGTGCGTCAGTGACCTGATGATAATTGTACTTATATGTCTGTGGTCTGTCCAACAAAAGTTACTTGAGAGTTTGTGCTTGTCCCGTTCTTCCTGCATGTGATGTCTTTTTCGCGCAAAGCCCGTGTTTGGTTACCATTGCTAAAAGTGCGTCCAATCGATCGCCAAACCTTCAAAGGCACAAATGGCAAACGAAGAACGACCCCATGCGACGGAATGTCGCGCCCTAAGTAAACTCATTTACGAACGATCTAAATGCATACCGATACGTGGTTTATGAGATAAAGGTACATTACTGTACTCTTTTTCATGATCGCTGCGAGTATTGTCTTATCTAGAACGGTTCCTTTTTCACGATTTTCAAGTAACCGCTTTGACGGAACGGAATCCCAGTTTTACGCACGCGTCGTGTGTTCAGAGATCTCATGAGAGCTTTCCGGTCGACCAACCGGCATATAGCGAAATGCAATAGTTTTCTGACAAGATACCATCGGCCCCACTAAGTGTAAGCTTTCGCATTAGAAAACGCAAGAGATAATAAAAAACGTTCGAATTTGACGCTACAGTGGCACATAATTGGCCGGAGCGACGTAATGTTGGCGAGTACAAAAACATAGTTATCGATGTATTAACGCGCGTTAGAATTCACATGCACTACAGGCCCCATTCGAACCACCCGGCCATGTTTCTTGGTGACGGCTTAGGTCGGAAGCCGACACTCGAACAAACAATATCCTGTGACGTCATATAGAACTCACCGTAGAGTGGGTCAGGAGTCGTCGTTGCGTCATCCCTTTTATTTAATGCCTAGATTAATTCTTTTAAGTTTGGGATAAATTGACATACTTGTTACCGGTACAAAACAGCCTCTTTATTGAACCAACTTTATGACCCCATTAAAGCAAATACGGGATTCAAACAGAAACGGAAGTACACTTTGTTGGAACTTCCACGCGCGTTGATTAGCTGCCCGGGCATTCTGACCACCCTCCTTTACAGGAGCCCGATAGGCTTAGTTATGCGCAACTGCTGGCTCGTGTAGAGTGAGCGGCTAGAAAATGCTCTCAAATAACTTAAGCCTCCTTCCCTGCCATGAAATGAGGCGCCGAGAAATCAGTCGTGGGTATTCCCTTCTTAGCATGCCGTTTAAGGTGCTGCTGTGGATTACGAAGTTCACGAAATACTGTATTATGTATAGACAGTTGTGAAATTAGACTGTAACAACTGCTTCTAGAGGAAATTATAAGTCAAGCTTGCGCGCAAAATCCAACCTTAAATATTCCATTTATCTCTTTGTAAACAAGCGCGCGTCAAGTAACCGATCCAGCTATTGTCGAGTTGGCATTTAGTACATTGGGGACGCAGGTGAGCCCCATAAATACCTAGTAAACATGATCAACGGAATCTGAGCATCGTTATGAGCGCTTATTAGTTTCAATAAACTTATTTCGGACAGGACTTTGCATGATCGACAGATGCATTAAAGAGGGACACTGTATATAATTTCTCAGGAGGTATATACAGCAGGAAATGTGGAAGGCATGGGAACACACAGAGGTCACAAATGCCATCGTCCACGCCTCCTACACTTAACACTGCTTAGATTTCGTCATCGCGCACTGAAACGATGTGCCATGTGCTGGGGAAGGATAACAAGTACAAGTCCACGCGCAAAGGAATTTCTTTTAATGAGATTTAAAAGAACTGGGGCAGCTTTTCCGAAGTCGCGCAAGGCTTGAACTGTACCGAAGTTGCAGGATTTCTTTCTACGTGAGCGGCGGACATGTCACGACTGCGCGAGCCGGGGACGCTTGATGGTCGCTTGGCCTTTTCTCGCTCGTCAGGATTTTCGCCCTTTTTTTTTTGCTAAAGCCATTGCGCGTGCCGGGGGCGCTCGGTGCTCGCCGCGAGGCACGCGCTCACGAGCGCTCGGCATTTTCTTGATAATTATAACGTGTTACGCGTTAGGCGCCACACATTACGGCCAGCTACAACAGGTCCGCTGTTAAAAAGTTTTACTACGAAAGAAAAAGTACCACCAGTGAAATGACTCCTCAAGAGCGCGAGTAGGCTGCCATGCACAATTTTTTATTAGAAGGACACTCAAACGAGCTTTATATTTTTATACTTGAGAGACCATTCATAATGGCGACGAACTCAGGGCTTCGGAGGCACTGCACTATAGGGACCCCTAAAAGGTCCTGGATTCCATTTCCTTTGCTTCGTGGTTCTTGCGATGTCGTGACTGGGCATGGAGTCGGAGAAAGCAAGTGGTTATTGAGAAGTAAGGCATTGGGCGAAATCTTGCCTCTGGGCAGAGGCCGCAGGTCTGGCCGGAGAGGAGGAAGACAGGGAGAACAGAGGAAAGGTACGGGTTAAAGGGTAGGGGAAGCTAGCGTTGAGTGTCTCTTTCGAATATGCGAGGAGGCGCACTATCTTTGGGTTCAGCGTACTACAGCAGGTGAGGGACCAGTGCAGCAAATGTGCTCCGTGGTATCCGGGTTCCGGCACACGGGACAGAAGACGAGGGCCCTGGGCCTAGCTGCTGTGTTTCAGCAGCGGGTGCAGAGCAGTGGAAAGGTATGGTCCGTTTTCGTTTCAGTAACCGCACCTGTAAACAATGGAAGCAAGTGTTTAGTTCCGGTACATTGAACGGTAATGTAGCCTTCATCTACGTTTTGTAAGTACGTATAGAGCCAACACAAATGAGCCACATATAGAAGGAAAACAGGGGACCAGGGTGTGGGATCTTGAGTAAGGTGGAGAATTTTAACACGCAAGTATTTTATTCCTGGATACACGAAGATTTCGCTGACGCCATATCCGTCACGGAATTGACGCCAGTAACGAAGCAAGCGGCCTGTAAAGGGTGCACCCCTGCACACAGGATCTTCTTGCGGGCAAGCAACCTTTAGTACTAAAGAGTACGTTATACTTTTAGTTCTGTTCGTTTTTTATATTAACACGAAAGTGTTTTATGCCATACACCCGCAATACTCAGATTTCACTGACGTCATATCCGTCACAAAAATGGCGCCAGTACACCTTTCCCGAAGCGACCCACCAGCAGGACGTCGCTCGCCAAGCACACCCACAAGACAGCTACCGACCCGAAAATCATGCTCAGCTGCAGATTTCGTCGCACATTTCACTTTCGTGTTTTACCTTTTCCTAAGACCGAGGAATCAACCACAGTTTTTATACAGGTATTGCTAACCACGTGACGTCAATGGGAGCTTCGCTCATACGTTCTCATTGACAAAGTTCCCCCTTTCTTGCGCTTCTCTTTGCTTCACTCCCTTCTCGTAAGTTCATATTTTTCGCCGGCTTACTCTCGGTGTTAAAGTTCTGCTTTCGCATCTCTGCACTCTTCCAGTCTCTTAATCCTCTAGTTACATTTCTGTGCGGATGGGGGGTAACTCTTTCCGAAAAACGACAAACCTGACAAGTGAACCAAACATTGCTACGTCGCGCGGAGAAAATGGATGGAGGGGAAAGCGGTTACGCAGGCCGACGCTGCATTGTTTTCCACGGTTTTAGTGACAAGCAGAAACCAACTGTGAATATAAAGCCCCAAAGGGTGTGAATCATTTTTGGAAAAATGACCTTTTTTTTTTCTGATTCCCAGCGATCCGGAGCATTAGCGACGGTAAAATATGTGGCATGCGAATCCGCAGATAACATCTGTCCAGTTTCTTTTTCTTCCTGTTTGTGTTTTTGTACACTGCTGGGAACAGTCAACAGTCGATTAAAAAGCTCCTCTGGGAAGGGCAGTCATTAAAAAGAGATCATAAATATTCCAGCGGCTTTTGTTCTAGGACCCAGTATTCTACCCGTGAGATGAAAAGAGAACTCGTTGGTTGTTTCTGAATAGGTTGGTTCGGGGATTTCTTTTTTGGGTGTGTGAATGGGCAGCCTGAAACAAGAGAATTCCGAAGTTCAGTTTCTGTTTTACCGCTTTTAATTTGGAAATAAAGTTCGGAATCATTTATCAGGCAAGCTGGCCCGTCTGAATCCTCGAGGGCAGACGAACCTACAGGTACAGAGTACCCCTTCACAAGTTCAGTCACGTGCCATTTCAGTCTCGCGCCCTAACTTCAAGCTGCTCTCCAGTGAAACAGGAACTTGTTTGAAAACAGCAGGCGTTACAATCAGCAAGGTGTTCGGAAACACCAGGAAAAATGTGAGAAGAGTAAACTGGAAAAAAGGGGTTTTCTAGGGCTGACAGCTAAAGAACTAATCGCTTTGCAGCATATCTAGTACCGGCAGCCACCTGTCAGCGTTTCTCATCAAGGTGACTACGTTTGCGCATTTTGGACACGAAAAACTAGCCCATTATGGAGTTCGTAGCCGCCTCCATACGAGTATTTATCTCACCGGGCGACAAATGTTAGCTTGCCGAAATACTACCCAGAGACTTCCAGACACCAGCCCGAGCAATATTGAAGAGAACACACATTCAAAGAGAATTTTTGCTTCGCTATATCCAAAAGCTAATGTGAACAATCCAAATAACGAGCAACAAAGACGAATCACATCATATTCATTAAAGGAAGTATACTTTGTGAACCTGTGACGAAGCAAACATTGGCCACTGTAGCACCAGGAACTCGACTGAAAGCTGCCCGTGAAAGTACGTGGAAGCCCCAGCTGCCGATAACAACCGTAAATATCAGCTGACTACAAACCGTATTTTCAGCTGCAGGAACCCTCTCCCGCCCGTTACATCGCGCAAATACACTGCCCCAGTCACCTGTCTATAAGCGCAGCAAGTTGGAGGCTAAAACCCAAGTTTCTTTATCCAGCACAGATATTGCTACTGAACATTCCTCTTGCTTGAAGTTCCTTGAAGTTCTTATCCTGGACCACCCATACTCGGTCATTGAACAGCAGGAGTAAGACATGGTAGTGAGCTATGAGGGCTTAGTTATTACTGGTGACGCCCGTGTCATACCGTTAGCGAGCCGAAACATCATAATGCGTGAGCGCTCTTGCGTTGTATACTTTTCAAACGCCCAAGAACGCAGTCAGTTCTAGTTATGACGGCGTGTGAAACAGCGGGTCACCGCAGGCTGCCAGGCGGCAGTCAAAAAGTCTTTGACCGATTCCGGGTTGCATTTTACAATGGCGTCTTGCTTCTGACAAATTCGCTCTGAATTAACTTCCCGGATATGCCTTTTTCTCAATACGCACTTCTCAATTTTCTCAACACGTCAGTTGAGCTGACCCCGTCTTTACTAGAGTGAAAAGTGGCGAAGATAATTTGATACTGGAGAGAAAAAGAGGCTCATAAGCTGTACAACTTTTTACTGCGTACCTTATCGCACGACATGGGTGTGTTGAAATATGCATGTTCGCCGGCTAGATTTACTAAATGCTGTAGCACTGCACCGGGCGGGGTACGCTACGACGTAATTTAGAGTTGAAAGCCGTTCTCCCTTGATACAAAATGTGCAGAACACCACGTCGAAAGTGGTAGGCTTCTTCTTCAAAAACGAAAAAAAGCGCACTGCCTGTGAGCGTGAAGTGATATCAAGCGCATGTAAATAAAACTTGGCGATTTCGATGCTGAGGCGGAGAGTAATGGGTTTTAGAAAGCGATCCGTAAGATATCAGCAGAGATACTCAAGCCCAAGATAAATACGGATGAGTTTGACCTCCAAGAGAATTCCGATCTCATCCTGCGTGCGAACGGGCATCGCTTAGGGAAAGAGAAAAGTTTAAGTCCGAATGCATCTTCATGCACGTAACATCGGTTCGACTCGCCCAAGTAGGATCCAGCACGCACAAATTGGTACTTCACCCAAGACACGTTCCCACCATATCCTGCTGCACGTAACTTCGCGACACGGGAGTGCTACAGTAGCCGGGGGTCATCCACCCAGCGTTCTCGCTCGGAAGCTACTTGCGCACGTCAGGTTAGCCGACAGACGTAATGGCTTTCCTGCGGACATCCACCGCAGCCGTCTTACCTGGGTCGCCCTTGTCTCGTCTTGGTGCCGCACATTTACGGCCACCGCTTCATCGTCGCAGCTTTCATCGCGTGCCCACGCGCCTGTCCTACAGAAGAGGTCGGCGTTCGATCTTCCCCGGCCCAGGTTCCCCGCGGAAGCTAGGTAGTCTGCAAGGGAGCGTTAATGGACGCGTCGCTCCCTTCTGTCGAATTCGCACATCTAGCGCGGGCGTGCCTGCTACTCCATGATAGAGCACACATCCGCGCAAGCGGGATGATTGCGTGCAGGTTCTTTGCGAGCAGGCACGCCCGCAAGCAGCCACTCTGCTTCTTGAAGTGCTCCATTTGTTTATCAACATAGTCTTTGTGATGGCAACGGAAGAGGCGATAATGCACGCTGGTTCCGTTTACTCGACTCGTTTCAATCATTGCGCCTGTTGAGCTCTTGTTGCACGCTCACTGGAAAAGATACCTTGTGCTTGCCTTCTTGAGGCTGTTTCAGCAGAGCACTTAAGACTAACAAGCTGTCGGATGCCACTGAGTGTAGATAACTCAAAGGAGAAAGGCAGAATCTGATCCCGTATGGTGGGGCTTGTAAGCAGCAGTTACCAATGCCACACTGGCCACTTTGACTCACGTTTGGTTTGCCCTTTTCTTTCTCTTTTTTTTTTTGCGGACTGCGGATGCCGCAACGAGCCAAACCAGATGCGTAAAATTTCAGTATATTTTCGCGCTCTAGAATACCTTTCGCCTGTTGTGTCACTCCATTACAAGAAACTCCCTCCAGATGACATTCTCCCGCTGTTATCGATAGATTAATCTAACTCCAACCACTGCCTCTGAATCGTCAAACCTCATACCTCTACCTATAGTTGACGTCCCAACACCACCAACAACTACAAAAAACTAGTATAAGTTCGAGGCTACGACTGCTTTACGACCACACGGGAAACCGTCATTTGGGGTTAATCTTTCTTTTTTTCACACAGGAAGGTCGACCTAGACCCTACGACTTGCCACAGCAGCACGGTCGGATTCTTTCACGCGTCCCAACATAGAAAGTAGTATTAAGTGGTCTCACCAACTCCCGCCTTAACTAGGAAACCGTACCGCGTAGCGGAAACGATCGATCACCATGGACGCCGCCGCCGACCACAATGCCAGCCTGGCTCCGTGAAAATGATGCGCCTGCAAAGAGAAGCGATTTTTTTCAATGCTGAAACATTTATGTGTGGACTGAACGAGAAAACTTTCCTTTCCCTCTGTTTAATATAAAAATGTTTTTTTAAGAAGGGTGCTAGTGCCTTTGATACCAGACTTCTTATATGGCCCCTTCAAAACATATCTTCAACAACGCTTTATACAAATGGGAGGAGCCTACTTTAAAAGGATTTGTTGTATAGCGCTTTATACGAATATGTGAGGTCTTTTGGAGTCACTTAATCAAAGTTGCAAGGGCCCTAAGGCCCTCTGGTATCTAAGTATGAATTCACATTTCGATATCAGGCTTCTTATAAATCTTGTGACAAAATGTTGTCCAAGTAAAGCAGCTGTTTATGGCCCTGAAGCCGGCCATAGAGGTTCTGAGTATACAGTGCTTCAAAGGGATGCGTGGGGTCTCAGGTACATATTCAATAAAAAAAGCCCCTCGTCCTACCTCCTCCGGCATCACAGAGCTTATATGGTGCCTTGAAAGGTCTTCCCAGCAATGATACTGCGTAATGTAAATATTGGAAAGGAACTCGGCTCAAGGAACTTTTAATCGCATCAGGCTTACAAATTTATATATCAACAAATTTATATATTCAACCCCAGGAGTTTCTGTAATTCTTCTAACTGCGGAGCTGTTTAATCTCAAGCTTGGTCCGGTGACGTTAGCAAAAAATAATACTAAGGAAAAAAAACTGCGCCACCTGTTAAGGGTGCACCACCGCAGATAGGGTGTTATAACAGTGAAGCCGGCATTCGCTCTGCTCGAGTGTGAGGACAAGGGGCATATGCATATGCGTATGCGCATCCCTTACTATACCATTTTAGAGGTGATGGCCTTTCTTAGGCTACTAAAACGCAAAAGAAAATTACCGCAGGTTCCACTAGTTGTGCAAGGCTGGAGAAACCATAATGCTGGGGTTCGGCCTAGCTTGTGCCCCCCTGGGTTCCACTGCGAGTGTGGGGGACACACTGGAACAGCGTTGTAAAGCCTAGCTAAACTTGGCCTCACCCTACAGCACATAGTCTACCCTAGCAAGGGCATCGCAAAAGCTAACCAAACTTAGCAAAGCCTAGCAAAACCTAGCAACAACTTAGCAAATCCGGAAGACGCAAGGTCAACCCCCAGCTCCGCTGTTTGTTTGCAACTGAACACCTATTTCACACCCTTTCAACACCCTACAGAAAGCCAAGCATGTTGCATTCGGTCAACGCCCTTTTTGCCACAGAAATACAGATTTTTAATTTTAAAAGTTCAAATTTATGTTTCACGTGCCAAACATAAACTTGGGCAATGAGGCGCACCGTATATGGAAACGAGCGATTATTGCCCGCGAACATTTTTTTTTTGCTTTGAGCATTTCTGACGAGGTGGAGAGGAGAATATGAGGCGAGCTCTTGTAGATCACAGTGCTATTATACATGCATGCATGGCGTTAATCAATCAAAATCTGAACGCCTTTTGCACACCCTTTCAACACCCTGCAAAAAAACAAAGGGTGTTGAAGTTGGTCAACACCTTTTTTTTCAGCACAAAAAGGGTGTAAAGCTACGAAAAGGGTGTTGAGATTCCAGAAGAAGGGCGTAATGGCATCCGAGCACCTTTTTTCCACTTATGGTACTCCCTTTTTGGTTAAAAAAGGCGTAAAACAGTTTAGTGTGATGTATTATGCATACATTGTTACAATTCTAGATGGTGGGACATCCTTTTTTTCTTACTAATTATCGTTATTGTGTCTCACCACGAATTTCCGAGCCCAAATTATATCATCACAAGTGATTCTGACGTTGAACAGCTAATCGCCGGTTCTCTGAGCTAAGCTCGAAACATAAGAACATAAGGCACCTGTCCAATGGATTGTGTCCCTGCTTTCATAGTGTAGCTAATATCACTGTTCGGTTTTTGTACGTCCTCACAGCTTCACAAGGTCAATAAGGACAATCGAGATTTTGTCCGATCTGCATGTCACGGTAGAGTTTATCCATTTTAGGTTGAGCAATCCAAAATGCCTCGCAACTGCTTTTCTAACCTAACAAGGGGCTAACACTGAAGAATCCGGTATGTCATGACCGGCCGTTGAGAACAGCGCCCGTCTTGGATCGGCACCCGGTTGGCAAACCAGGCTCAAGCCGTCAAAACACATATCCATCGTACAAGAACATCCGGCTACCACGCAACGTCAAGTGTCAGAAATAATGTGGTGACGCGAAAAAAATATTTCTATAGCAATACCCTCTGCTTCACGTTCCGTATACTTGTTTATTCCCCTGCGGCTAGCGCCGCCATAAGGATCTCCCAGTGTATTACTGCTGCGATCCCTGAACGAGACGGATGTCGTCTCGTCTTTCAACCAGACCCCACGTCTCATCCGAAGGCTTGTGAGGCCTCAAAACGGATTGACAGATGTACCATGACTGATTGCATGCCCCCGTCCGCAGGCAGCGAAATATGGTCTGAATGCCTCGAGTCGCCCGTTGTGTCGTTCCACAGGAGAGCCATATGGAACCACCGGAATGCGGTACTTTGCGTGTTTATCTCGTTTGGTGGAAATGCAACGTTCGTCCGACTCCATTCCCCGGGCATATTGGATTGCCGCATCTGTCATCTACAAGCTCTATTCTCGATGTTCCTTTCTCTTTACCGCGTTTATTTCGAGGTGTTTCTTTTTCATTCATTTCTACGTCTGGCTTGTCTATAACGCAGCCATGCGCCCGCTCAACAAACAACAATGCTATGGGGCACACTTCCAAACTTTCATATCGCAAATGTTCAGGAAGCAAGCTTGTGCTTCTAACTCAACTGATTAGTGGTCGGATTGCAATACATTCGCTATAACATTCTGCAGGGTTCAAGAAACAAAACAGACATTCACCTCTTTTTTCACTGGAAAGGGAAAGTCACGGGTTGAAGCAAAGACCATCTTCACTCTTAGTTACCGGAAACAGCGAGGCTATCACTCCCAAGCGCAGGATGCGCATACATTGGGGTAAATACCCTGGAAAGGGGCAAAGAAGTCCGCCGCCTGGGTGTTTGAGTGGGTAAGACATTGGAAGCATTGTCCGAGGGTTGGTGCTCTGGGCTTCACCATGGGAGCGTTTTTTCGTGTTTTTTCTTTTCTAACGTTTGAAAAATCGGCCTCCTCCATTCTAAAACCGTATTGCTAATCTTATCCGGAGAAGTGGGGGGCCCCGACCAGTGGCGGCATGTTTGGGCAGTGACGAGAGCCCTGAAGGTTCCTGAAAGACTCGGCCTGGTGAACAATAATCCCCTTCTTTATCCTCTCTTTATGATATTAAATTTTCTCCTCCACCATCTACCCTATCATACTTACGAACATGTGCACTACTTGAACGGGCGACATTCGTTATGAACCTATGACTCAGTGCATGCCTGAACAGTGCGAATTCTCTTCTACCTCAACCAGTATACGCCACAGTGAAGGTTACGAAGAGTGGAAAATACTCGCGTCGTGACAACTTTATGATGCATGTGCAACATACAGGCGAAAAATATTCTTCTGAATACAGGCATATCCGACATTATATTCGATAAAATAGCACGCTTATAATACACTGTTTACTGCACTGCTTTATTGTACGGTACGACCATGCCATGAGGGAAAGAGGAGTAAAAGTAGATAATGCAGGCGGGGCCACAATGCAGCCCAAAAGAGCCTGGTGACCGCGATAGCCCTTGGTCCCAAGACAAGGAATGCGTATGGTGGTAGAAGAAAATACGCAAATGTGTTCTGTTGGCCGGAAGTTGGCGATATGCACTCCAACACCCTGTCGAGAACAAAAGACAAGATAAGACGAAACAGCACTGATAAATGTGTAAAGCTTTTCTGACGTGAACACGTAGTCTTACGGTTGCGAGATCGCGAGAAAGTGTCGTTCTGGTGGGTGCTTTGCTTGACGTACTGATTTTTATGAGAGAATGCTAACATTATAACTTGAAAACACTTGACGGGGCATATAGTGGTTTTCCGATGACGCCCTACACGCACGAGAAGCTTGACGATATTCAAGCTCGTCAATGACTCGAATACTTCGGAATCTCGCATTCATTATATAATGTTGTTAAAATGTTCGGAACCTTTCACTTTTTATGCAACGCTGTTTGAATTATTGAATACAGGTGGTCATTAACGCATATGTGTAGTGCACATAGAAAGTGCTGAAAAATAAAAATTGCACTAGGGTGAATGGGCATTCGTCCACATACCAGTTTTCTTAACTACCGAAAAAGTGTTATAGGTCTACCTACTCTTCATTCCCTTGCAGGAATGGCAGTACAGTGGCGGTAATAAAATGTCTGCGTGCGTAAGCTAAATGTACTTGCAAGGAAAGAATACCGGAAATGCATGGTTTTTGATGTTTACATAACTAAAATATATCATGCAATGTTTAAGGCCTTATGTGCTTCCTATCACTAATTTATATCTGGTATTTAGGTTACATAATAAAACACCCACTCAGGAACTACATTATTTCTACAAACAGGTTGGCAAACTTTCTGTACTAATGACGAGCCTTGTATGCTCTCTCGCCCCACCGCTATCCCGTCTGCTCACAGAAGTGATCCCCTAGCAGCACGTTTTTGAGACGTCTTGTGTGTAAAACGGTGTTTTATGCTGTCTATTTCAATGCAAAGAGCACCGCAGTTCTTCCGAGTTATCAGCAGAATTCGCTTGGTCACTCAATCTCTGGCCACTCAAACAAATGAAGTACTCCAGCTACAGCCCGAGATCATAACTCAAAATCTGAAGCATGTGTGCCCAAGAAGTGCGTTCATCTTCGTCCGGAAGGAGGAAGCCAGAGGTATAAAGAATGCCGGGATCGAATCTTCCGTAGCCGACCACATCATCGCTGCGTGAACGCACCGGCATCGATCACACGAGTGCACAGACAGAGCGATAGGAACCGGAACAGAACGTACTATACCTTCGACATTGCTCTTCTTATAGACAAGTCAGTCCGCACCGGAGGATGCCGCAACGAGTGTGCGCTTCGTCATTTCTCCGGAACTTGACCAGGATATTACCGAATGCGCAGACAGTCCATCGTAGGCTGAATGAAAGCAACTGCTTTGATATTGTGTATCTTCAAGCCCTGGACATGCCAGGATGAAAAAATGCTTCTTATTTTTCTTAGGGCCTCTTTCATAGAAGGCAGTTTGCGTAGTTAATGCTGCTGTTTTTGCGATGAAGCCAGGCTCAGAAAAGCAGAGAAGACACATAAAGTATAGAAGGCTGACATTGATGACTCTGTCGCTTTCTAAGAAAGAGGAACCATTCAAGCACGCTGATGTTTCTTCGTCGTAAATGATGTTGCGCAATCGGGGTGAGTTCACGTACGAAGCAGGGGAGACGAAGCGATGTTATCAAAATCGCTGCCGGTGTCCAATGTTCAGAGGAACTGCGTGCGCGTCTAAGCATAGGACGCCCGAACTCTCACAGCTGTTTTAACAATTACAAAAATTACGAATTGAGATCGTGTTGTGCGAGCACACACGGTGAGATCACACAACCAACGTTGTTTTATGCGCATGCCGCTGGTACCTGCAAACCATCTTATTCGGACAGTCGTTGGTCAAGCCACTTGAAGCCTAGGACGCTGCGAAGCTTAGTTAGGAGTTCTGCACCAGATGTTCTTTCAATCAAAGGTCTACGCGCGGCGCCACCAACTTTATTTGAGAGATTTTCGGGTTGCTGTGTCATCACCTAACAGAGTATCGTACACCGTGGCATCACCTCCAGCTGAACCAGATAAGCGAACGTATGCATGGCTTCAGAGAGAGCCGGAATATTGACTTTCAAATTTTTTTCATTTTACTGTAAGAAATTGTCTGTATAAAAAGATGACCAGAAAAGATAACCTTTTCCCCTCAAGGCGGTTTGGATTGCAAGCGCGGCAGCGGCCTATTTTCCTTTTTCGCTGCTGTTTCCCTTCCCCGGCACGCGCTGCCTCGCCCTTTCTTGGTGTCTTTCTTCGAAGCTCCTCACCCAATGCTTTTTCTTTCTCCTGCGCGTGATCCTGGACTCGCTCTTGCTCTCATTCCGACCGCAACTTCAACTGCTTTTCTGCCACAGATTTTCGGTGACCAGTTCCGAGCCTGAGAACCAAATTCAGCCACGGACTGGGCTTTGGAAGTCGCCATGAAGCAAGGTCTTCTGGCCACCTCGCGGAGTCAAGAAGCAGCTCATCAAGAACCTAACAACTAAATGATTGTTGACCAAATAAGGTTGTTCCTCCTCATCCTGTGTGCCTCACGACGCTCCTTAAAAATAGATTCTCGTATATTGTCCCATATTTTCTGCTTGTTTTGTTTCAACGTACAGAAAGGCGTTATAGCATTACTTGCAAAATATCTACTTGTGTATGATTTGTGTGAGAACCGGTATATGTCTCACCATGAGTGATCATTTTATCTGACTCAAGGCAAAGCTGAAGCAAGGGTTCAGGACGCTACCCTGCGTGTTCGAAATTCCATTGCTTGATGAAGCAATGCTGTTTTGCTTGCGCGGAAGGAACTTGCAATACATTGTCTGTAAACTTTCACTTTGCTCCGTCTGGATACTTACGCAACAGAATAAATTCGTTATACCGTGTTGATATACTCTCTGGCCGTTGTAGCAGAAATTGTTGCTACAAACGTTTTTAATTCTATACCTAATCAACAGTGCTACAGTCACCATGGCGTGCACTCCAACTGCACCTCAGAGCTGACTACTTCTGCGAATTATTGCTGTTATGGTCGCGCTTGTCGAAGTGTAGATAGTTTAAATTAGCTTAGATTGGAATATTTTGCATATGTTTCGTATTAGTCTGTCGTTATGTCTATTCTTTGCTTTCGATATAACTTGAGTATGCGTGGCTAGGTGTCCGTTCAGCCGGAAACTTGAGTGTTTGAGCTCATCGGTTGTGGATGTTCTTTTATTACTAAGTAAAAAGTGTTATAATTATTATTCTTTATATGTTCAAATGCCAACCTGTTTTTGTTTTGTTCTCGTAGACAGACGAATTCTCCAAAATGCAACAATAGTGGCACTTAGCGTTTCATTTAGATTCATGATTAACTGTTGGCTGTGAACCGCCTACATTTGGCCGATGTTTCTATTCTATTCTATTCTATTCTATCATTCTATACTATTCTTATATTCCATTCGAATTCTATTGGTGCGTCAGGCACTAAGCATAACACCGACAATCAGCAGCTATCTGAAGATCACCGCTATGTTTTTGACCGCACTACACGAACGAGTCCGTTCCCCCACCACGCAACGCGGACTACATTTCAACGATGCGCCACCTCACTTGAACCTCGGCCAAAACGATTGTTTACCTTCCCGGTCTGTGATATGGAGAAGTACGAAAGCAAATAACAGGGCAACGTGAAGAGGTTCGGAGCTACGCATCCATATCTTGCGCGTGCACGCTTGGTATCAATTGAGACCAAAGGCCCCTCGACCTGCTCCCCGCCCCTCTTCAACGAATGCCCCCCAAGGGAGATTGGATGTAAATAACGTGAGTGATAGCCGCTGATCTGGGTCGCTAGTGCGCAGGGGGGCTGGAAGGGATAAGCGACCGGGGCTGGCTGCACGCCGTGCAACGCAGCTGTAAAAATATTCGTGAAGGCGCAAACAAGTGAGTGATCTGTTTGCGACAAGGGCCCCACGTGACAGCGACGCCGGAAATAGGCTGAACGCCGAGGTGCCGAAAACACAATGTACGCACAGAAGAAAACAATGTTTACCCGCGGAACAATACGCGGCAACTTGAAGCATTTTTTTCTTCGGATATCATCACTTCACCCTAACGTACGGCAGACACGTCAGAATACAGATATCTTGTTTTATAGATGTGCCTGTCTCATAAAGGTAGAAGCTTCAGCTGGGCGGTTGTCTGAGTGTGTCGGCCTAAGTTTCAGCCTATTTAAGATTTTCGCTGCACATAAAGTTTTCACGCGAAATTCTACAAAGTTTTCCACCACT
>CM023452.1:202463831-202761985 GCA_013339765.2 Haemaphysalis longicornis | reverse complement strand
CTTCTTTCCTTCTCCTCTGTGGACCCCGCCCGTCTGCAGGCCAGCCGCGTACTCCGGCTCCGACTCTTCCTGCAGCTGCATTCGTTCTTCTCGCGCGTGCGCTCGCCTGGGCGCCTGTCTTCGCGCGACCTGCGGTGGTTGAGTTCGCAACTGCAGCGATGGCTGTTGTTTCAGCGACATTGTTGCCGTTGTTGTAGCTGATTGAGGATCATGTCCATTTTGGCACTGAGTTCCTGTATTTGCCTGTCTTTTTGCGCTAGCTGCGCCTTGAGACGTGCAACTCGTTCGTCTCGCCATTGGTTGATGTTGTTGTTGCAGTTGCCTTTGCTGCGGCCTCGGCTGCGGCGGTGCTGGCAGCGGCGGTGGTACCGGCCGCTGTTCTGCCACTGTCCTGGCCCACGTGATTCCCTCTTGCAGCTGTCCGCCACCGCCGCTGCTGCTCCCTCCGCGGTTTCCCGCGTTGCCGGTTGACCTTTCCGCCGCCGGAGCGCTGCCATCTGTTGCGTTTGTCGTTGCCGTTGCGGCTGCCGTGACCTTTCGAGCGGGCTTCGCTCCAGCTGGCCAGCCGCCGCCTCTCTGCCGTTATTGACGTCAGCCGCATTCCTTCGTGGAATCGACTGCCTTGGCTGCTGCATTTTCGCGCCTTTCCGGGTGCGTGCTGTTGCTGCTGCTGCAGCTGCGGGAAGTCAGCTAGGCCTAACTCGGCGCGTGTTGCTGCCGCTGCTGCCTTTGTACCTCCTTTGCACGCCGGCGCTCCCACCTTCGTTGCTTCACCAAATGGGGGGTCTTATATCGTTCTTACAAACCCGCCTCCCCGGTGGGGTGAGCCCCGCCGCATAGCTTGCAGCGGGGGTTGCATTCCCGCTCGTGCGCGGGGCCCGGGTTGGACGCTCCGCACGCAAAGCATATCTTAGTGTTTGGGTAAGGGCACACGTCCGCGCGGTGCCCCAACCTGCCGCAGCACCGGCACACTTCGTAGTGCTGCCTGTATAGACTGCATTTGGTGATTGCCACTCCGAACTTTATGTATTTGGTACCTTGGTGCCCTCGAAGGCTACGATCACCGTGGTGGTATTGCCTATTCTGTGCGCTTCGAGCGCCGTTGGATTCTCCTCGCTGACTATAATTTCCTGCAGGTCCTGCTCCGTATACACGGTCGGAATGCCCCTGATGACTCCTTTCACGGTGCCCTCGGGTGCCGGTGCGTACGCGAATACTTCGTGCATCCTGCCCGCTATCCTGAGCGAGCTGATGCTTGAGTACTTCTGAGCTCTCTGCTCGTTCGGGGTGCTAATATAATATTCTGCGAGTCGTTGGTGCAGATCGCGTCCTCCCTAGACTCTTGCAACGTGGTACCCACCATCTCGAAGATGGCCTCCATGAGTATCGGGCCGCCGTGCGAGCTACGTTAAGCCCGCCACGTGGCCGGAGTATTACTCTAAAATCACCCTTCGGTAGCTCGCGCGGCATGCGCGCTGCCTTCGTTAGCCTGGCCGCGACCTGCCTAACGAACTTTGCCTGATTCTTAACGGGGGCTGCGGCGGGCGCGGGAACGGACGCGACCGCGGCCGCGGAAGCGGCAGAAGAAGTGGGGACCGACTTACCGCCGGCCGCTTCCTCCCCGGTCGTCCGCCGCCGCATCCTTCGCCTCGCTTCCTGCCATCTGCCTTCTCCGCCCTCCTTCGGTGTTGGATCCTCGCCGGCAACTGTGACCGACATCCTCCCTTGCGTGTAGTTGACTTGCATCGTTGGCGCTTGCCGGTGGTTGCCGTCCCTCTCGAACTCGGGAACCTGGGTGGTTGTAGTAGCGGTGGTGGTAATGGTAGTAATAGTAGCATTGGTGTCCTCGATGTCGGTGTCCATGGAGGTGGACATCTCTCCTTCCAGGATGGTCTCCGTCTTCGCCGCAGCGGCCGTCAGGGAGGCGCCAGAAAGAAGATCGGTTTGCGCCAGTGGAAGGGGTGCGCTAGCGGCCACAGCCGCATCACACGCACTGTCCAGCATGGGGCACGTGCCGTCGGGCGCGACGCTCGTGCCGTCGAGCATGGGGCCACCTCAGCGCTCTCCTTTTGTATATGCAGGAACGCAGCAGCCCGTTTTGTTTCCTTTCTCACACATTCGCTACAACTCGAGGGTATATAGTGAACGCGAGTAAGCTTGCATGGTACAGCCAACGAGATCACAACGACGCATCACACCTATTTGCGCTATGCTAAGGCCAGGTTATAGTAAGAATGAAACGTGTTAGCGAGATGATACCCGTGTGCGTATTACGTAAAGTTTGGAACAAACGCAGCCCGTTCCGGTAAAGTTTCTTTGAACACAAATTCCATAGCTGCCGCCGCTTAGTTTTCCGTAAGTAGGCTAGGTTTCAACGACGCTCATGCTGGAATGCCAACCACAAAGAGCGTCTTTGTTTCATTTTGTTTTGCTTTGTTTGCGCTCTGCAACGTTCAACGAGTGAGTGCCTTTGGCGAGCCATTTAGTCCGCTATCTGCCGTCGGTTCACTCCCAAACGATGCGTGCCCCACACACCACGGTCATTTATCGCCCGCGTTGTTTGCGGTGCTCTTCCAATTGCGACGACCCTCCAGCGCACATACAACAGCCAGGTCATGTGGTCCGGGCGCATGCCCACTATGCCACGGCCGCGCCTTGATTGCCCGCAGTGAGGCCGCTTGACGTTCGCTGTACACGCGCATCTCGACTATTATCTCTCTCTAGCTCTGTCTGAACTTTTCTGAAATGGATTCCTCCTTCTTGATGAGGCTTAAACACACCGGAAGCGGCTTGCCAGTGCCCACGCGTTGGTCGTTCTTAAATGTCCTGCTCGCGATCTTGTGCAACTCTGTTGCAACACTGCCGCGGACACAGCTGAGCGTGCGCGTTTAAAGCAGCAGGGGGTCACGTCGAAATGGTTGGATGGTTGGAACGCTCAGAATAGGTCATGTATGGTTGGAACGCTCAGAAAGGGGCTTGCCCGCTCCAGACATGTAAACAATCCAACGTTGCTTAGGCCAACGGTGCATCAATGGTTTTTTTTTTTTTCAGCTGCATGGTTGGCTTTCTGTAGAATTTCGTCCAGCGCGACAAAAAAATCGCGTTACGCGCCGGCAAGTACGGTACCCCGCAATGCTCTACATGCGTTTGCCCATCTGCCGTGATGGGTGCACTGGCGCCTTTGAGGAGAAAGCTGCCGCGAGGCACGTGGTGCATCAACCTAATAGAACGGGGTTGAGAGGGCGTGGCACGCTCGCCTTGCTGGCTTTTCACTCGGCTCTTTTTCTTCCTTCGTTCGCAGTGCGACAACGCAACGGCCTCGACCTGCATGCGATTCTCGAGTGTGCGAAATGCCTGACGAGCCTCGGCTCTGCTGGCGTCGCCGAGCTCATCCCGAAGCAGAAGGCTGAATGTCGTGCGCTGGTTGTCGTGACTGATGGGGTGACTGTACGGTTTGCCGTCGGGGATGCACGTCGCCGATTCAACTGTCCAAGGGAACACGAGAGTGGACCGGGGCCAACACGGCGCAGTGGGGGACTTTAATGGACATCTATGTTGTCAACGTACAGATTTGATGGAATGTTATTCTCTGCCTTTTTGCGATATTGCAGTGTACAACATTTTTTAAGTTTCAGGGGTTTTGTGCACAGAAGCTAGATTGTGGCCAACTGAAGATCTTTAACGAGCGCCGAAATCTCCGCACACGCACGCGCGTTTTCTTTTCTCGCCTCCATCTGAACAGGGGCCGCTGCGACTGGGAACCGAACCCGTGTCATTATTCTCAGCACCGCAACGCCTAAGTAGCTGAGTCCACACGCCAGGTCAGTCAGTGTGCGCCGTTACGAGCGATATACACTCTGCTGGCACACAAATATGGCAGTTCTACTAAGCTGCAAGAGAATTATGTGTCTCGTAAGTCGAAAAATTCGGCGTCCTTGTTGTCCGATGGCGGGAAAAATTATCTATGCCGCAAAGAGAACAAACAGGTCAGAAAAAGCTCGGATGAAACCAAATGTAGAATGATCGCCTATAAAAATGTGAAAATTTGCATTTGGAATAGCGCTATAAAGGAATCACTATCCACCGGAAGTTATTTAGAGTATGTGCGAAACGCTTTGCTGGGATGAATAAGTAATCCGAGTAAATCAGAAATATGTGAGCTACCTGAGATTTTCAAAAAACATAGTTTTGTTCATCGAGTCCGGATAAGACCTCTAAAGTGTAGTTCAGGTACTAGACCTGGATAGCTCAGTCGTGGGTTTAAAGATAAAAAAGAAGAAATAGAACTATAACGTTAGACACCCAAGCACTCAGCTAGACCAACAGCCCCATTAACCAAAGTGATGAATAAATAAGAGCGTCTAAACGTCAGGCACTAAAATTAAAAAAAAAAAGACACAGCAGTTCTTCCGGGCAGAACCTTGCCTTTTCAGGCTATCTTATCAATCCCCAACTTCAAAAAACGTACCCAGATTTCTCTTTTAGTCCAGTATGGGCTGGGCGGCAAATACGGAGCAGCGTCAAGTAATGTGTGTCTGGTTAGATGCTTGATTCCTATCTGAAAAAAATACCCCAGCTTTACTGACTTAACGTCGCGAACGCTGATGTTAACAGAGCCGCTACCTGGCGATCCCGAATTGCAAGGCTAAGCTTCATAGAACTTTTCAAATCTAGCACAACGATTTCCGTTCGCCCCAATTTTTGCTGTGTTCCACTGCTCGCGCCATCTACCGAAACAATTTTGTTACTTCTGAACTTCGAACACTGCCACTGCGGGGCACCGCAAGCGCTTTTTGTTTTTCCACGACGAATTCCTTTATTTGACATCCCCAAAATCAAGGTACCTTGTATTTCTAATCCCAAGAAGAATATACAAATAACGCACATGTTGGTTGCTTGGTTGGTCCCAAAAATCAATGGCGCGTACCCACTATAGGGGATTGGCCAAGTCAGATTGGTAAACTGGTTAAGAATTGAAACTAAGGGTAAAATAGAGCTGTGGAGAATGTGAGGGAAGTGATGTTGCCAATTTTGAGAATCCAAGAAAAAAAATAACATACTGATGTAAAAAAACGATACTACACGTACCAGAAAAAGAAAGTACGAAATGGGTTTTAACATGGTAGGCGACCGGATTGTGAAATAAAAGCGTGCAGGGCGCGACACCGTTAGATGCATCAACATTTCACACTGGCTTACACGCACCGGAGTATTGCGTAAATACGATTGAAACCCAGGCGCTCGCACACCATGCGAACGAAACCGATCGTGTTGTCCGCGAATAGTTTTGGTGAATTCACCCTCCGCTACAGCGAAAGCAGCATTAGTTGTGGGTCGGCAGCAGTCTTGTAGGTGTGCTTGGCGAGCGATGCCCTGCTTGCCGCGTTCCACAAGCTGAGCAGCGTTACTCATAAGCGGCGGACGGATAAACACAGCAGCTTCCGCTGCTACACGCTGCCCTATCGAGGTGCCGACTATCGGCGCTCATTATCGTCATGGCGCACTACTTCGCTTCACTTCTTATAGACGGCATCATCATCTGAATGGGGAATTTAGAAGGAAGGACATAAGGCGCGTTCGTAAAACTATCCGAGCATGACTTCATGGTTCAGTTGGTACAGCGTTACACACCTCCCGTTGCTGGAGGGGGCGGGCTCGATACTCAGCGCCGCAGCGCCATTGGAACTTTTTCTGGCGATGTCATTTCCGTGACGGATAGGACGTCGGGGAGGTTTGTGTAGCCCGGTATAAAACACTTGCGTGTTAAAACAGCGTAATCAGGGAGTTAACACATGCTAGAATTCAACTGGTGCAACAAAACTGGGCCAGGGGCACCACTACAAGGCATGCACAGTCGTGTTCACTGGCGGTAGATTTTGCTGGAGGTGGCCTACAGCACCGACTACTCCTTGTGATGACGCAGAGGCAATGTGAGTAAGTAGATGCTCGGTGGCCACTGTTCCATGTGATTTCTTTATAATCGAATTGAACTGTTTGCATTCAAACTGGGGTGATTATTATATTAACTCAATTTTAGTAATGAACCAGGTTTCATTCTGGCCTTCATAATCCTTACTTTTTCTATTTAAGTTTTGTTTGTATGACACTTGAAATTCAGAAGTCAGTATCAGGTTAGTTACATTAAGGCATTATGCCCCTAATGTGTGCAGTGGAACCTCGTTAAATCGTACCCGCATAAGCCGTAGTTGCTTTTTATACGTAGTTAATCCGAATCCCCGACTCAGTGTCCCTTTAACCGAATGCACTCGAACAAACCGTAGTGCCTGTTAACATGTACTTTCTTCGCATACCCGTCGGGGTTTCCCTGTTCTTGATTTTGAGTTCCAGGTACTCAACGAATATTGTATAAAGGTATAAATAGTAATTAGCGTTTAAGTCGCAATGAGGGGGACTGCTAAACAAAGGTCCTGTATTTGGAGACAGATGTTGTCAGCATGGTGTTGCGCACCAAATGCCGTCTAAGAGCTGTTATTTCCAGTGCGAATAATACACTCCACTTTCCTAATACATTAGCCATTGCAGTGAAAGATGGAAAACAAGAGCCCTAACAGCGGCATATTAGCGTTCCGAGACAATGACGGCGTAGCCACGCTTTGCATGTTTCATATATAGTGTGGCCTTTGTTACTTCGTCTCCTGACCGTTAAAGCGTAGCAAGGAGGCCGAGAGAGGCGATTAAACAAAGGCGTGCAAGCGGCCTTTGAAACTCGTCTCGTAACAATTGTAAACCGTTGTGCGCTCGCACGCATGACCTCGTGTGACCCAGACTGCGACCCTGCAGGCCGCCTGCCACCCCACGCCCCAGATCAAGTACAAAAGTGTTACAATAGCACAGAGTTCAGGTGCTTCTTCAGCCGACAAGGGTTTGTGTCGCTGAATTATAACCAGTCTTTAGGGTAAGCGATATTATTCTTGAAATTTATTTAACGCGGGCTGACCCGACCACACAAGAACGAACAAGCGAATCAATTAATAACATTAGTACAGGTAGAAAGAGGGCTTTAAGGTTAGCAGAGTACAGAAACTAGAAAATCTTTGCATACGCCTGGAAAAATTATTCCTGGTAACAAAAAGCGATTGCGAGAAAACTGCAAACCGAAAATTAAACAAAAACAACAACTGTGTTACACAGTGAGTCCTAGCAGTGCTATAACTTACGAAGACATATTTCATTTTGCGGATAAATCGGCGTACGCACAGTTACGAATGTCTGAGTGGGTAAATTTTCTAGAACCTCCCAAATTAATAGGGTACAACCACATCCTCTAGGGTCTAAAGGTCATCCCACGTGCCGCAGGCTAAACGTTCTCCTTAAGACTAAATAATCAAACTAACGCCCCTGATCAACGACGCCGACTTCACAGGCTCCAAACTCGTGCAGCTCATTAACTTCCACGCACAAGGGTACAAAGGCACGGATGCGACCTGGGTGTACACAGTTGCAAATCGCCCGTTATGCACTACACCTAGAAATAATGGCCAGGCGCTTACAGAACACGCACGCGCGAGGAACCATCGAAAACGAATGACCGCTGATACAGATGAGAGCTAAACAAGAAGAAACAAAGAAGTCAACACAAAAAGAATAGATATAGGAATGCACGACTCCACCTGCTCGAGATCAACGCCGTAATGAAGCTAGGGGCCAGTTCAGAGATGAGTAATGGTGCACATAAATGACCCTAGCGTTACAACAAAATGAGCTAGGCACGTTACGATGTGCGGACGGAAGTATTAAGGTGGGTGAACAAACGCAAAGCGTACTAACAATCCTCGCGAAGTGAACGTGGGAGTGAGCGAGATGGCGCTTCTCGGAGTTCGGGGCCGCTGTTGCGAGGAAGCGTTAACGGAAACGCGCGAGATGACGTTCCAGACTGCATACATTACGCGCAAAGGAGAAAGCCGAAGAAAAAAAAAAGAATATACGAAAGATAAATTAAAAGCTTAGTCTTAGGCAGCAGCAGACAAAGAACGAGACCGCTGAGGCCCAGGTCACGGCTCTGCTGTTTAGAAGTAGGAGGAGCAGGAGGACGGACTCGATATTAGCAGGCCCTCAAGTTCTTGATAGTAAAATTGCCATGGGATAAAGGCGGCATCACCAAGGAAACCCTTTTTCTTCTGCATATGGCCCGCGCGTAGTTACGAGACAGCAGCTGGCGCGCGTAGCCGCCGTAGCGTCTGTGTTTTCAGAGAGAGAGAGAGAGAGGTAGGAGTTTGCTGCGGCACTTTTGGAGCTCCCGGCTGCTTGCGCAACGGATGCGAGTTCACGCGCTCCGTTCACATTTGCTCCGCACTCTAGCAGAACAGTCCAGAACAGCAACGCCCAGCGGCCTTTGTGACGATGAGACTGCAGCTCACATGGCGCCGACCCCGGCTTGCGCCTTGTTTGCCTCTTGCGCTTCACCTCAAGTTGTTGCCTTTGTTTCTAGTGGCGCCCATCGGCGAGCGAGACAGAAGTTCAAATTTGAGCTGCACACGCCGAGGCAACACCTGTACGGCAGTGATGGGCTATGGATAAAATTAGCTCGTGTGGCATGGTTTACCTTGCGCTGAAAAAAACATCAACGTTAGTGATTATTTCGACGTGAATAGTGTAACGCCTTGTATCGTCACAAAGATGCATAATGGATGATGGTAGGATGTTCTATCGTAAACTTGTAAATCTATATCATAGTAACAAACACTCGAAAAACAAAACAGAGCAATAGGTAGTATAACCAAACTAAACAAGAAGTCGTCCAATTTGGCGAACGATAGCCAAGACTGGTCACTTGGTATCTCATAATCCCAAAAGTAGCAACAATCTTCCGCGGCACTAAACAAAAGAATAACACTTTTAAGAAAAAAAAAACTGTAAATAATGTAACTAAGTCGAAAAGGTCTGCCTAACAGAGAACCTGCGCGCGAAAAACCATACAAATTAGTACATATAAAATGAATTTACAAAGAATCCAAGACCATCCCAACAAACGGTAAACCTGGGATGGGGTGAAACATGCTGTATAAGTGTATTCTTGGTGCATTGGCGCTGTTACCCAAGGAGATGAAACCATTTGGTGGTGGAGGTATAGAGCTTTGCTTTAAAAGTCTCGTGTCTTTGAAGCAGAAAGCGTTTAAACCCGAGGCGTTGGAAAACTAGTGCCACGATGTGTTCTTTTCGTACGTGTTTTTGCCCACGGAGATGAAACCTTCTAGTGCGAGGCGTTGGAAAACGAGTGTTCCGGTGTGTTCTTTCAGTAGGCGTTAAGTTCTAACGCGTGGCATTGAAAAACGAGCGTCCCGGTGTTTTAGAACCGTGACTACATGAAACGACGACGACGACAGGAGACGCAGACCGCCCCAGCAGCGAAAACGGCAAATCAGTTATCGAAATCACAAGAGCGTATCTAATCCAGCCCCTCGCGCTAATAACAAAAAGAAAACCAAAAATATACACCCAAAAACTGAAAATGTACTCACGAAATGCAAATCTCTATCCAATGCTGCGTCCTCACACGAAAGAGTAATAAACAAACAAAAAAACGCACCCTATAGGCAGAATTGCTCCTTCAATGCCACCGAGGAAACGTAAGGTCGCCGCAACAGAGCAGCGGTGTAAAGGTGCTCGATTGTTAGCACTTAGAGACAGGCAGACAATGAACTTTATTGTTACAGACAATGAACTTTATTGTAGTACTTAGAGGATTCGCAAAATTTCTATAGCTTTGATTTTACAGACGATAGTCTTTCTTGGGCTACTTAAAGACAGAAATTTTGGTCTGTCTGTACGTCTATGTCTCTATATATGTTACTCCATTCAGCCAGCCGGCCAAAGTGAACCAGAAGCTGCACAATACCCACAGCCAAATCTACATGTCTACGTCCAGTGTCAATGTTCATACTTGTCAATATTGTTGTACTAGAACTACGCATTACGCAAGCATAGACAAAAAATCAATACACTTGTGACATTTGCAGTGTTCCTGTATAAAAAATTCACGTATGCTTGATTTTTGCGAAAGCAAGTAAAATACTACATCAAGTGCTGCAAACCGTCGCCTGCTGTTGCCCGTGCTCCCCGGCGGCACTTTAAGAAATCAAACGGCAACAGCAGCGAAAGGTTTCACTAGATAGGCTCCACTTTCCACTTGGAACGCTCGCGGAGCAGGGCAACGTGATTCTATATTTCTTCTCAATTCGAATGCAAAGCGCTTTGTACAAGCACTTAGTCAAACTTCATTTCCCGGGTTAGCAGCTGGTTTGACTAATTGGAGAAAATGAAACTCCTATGACACCAGAGCATTTTTATGTGTTGCGAACACGATAGCATTGAAGTCAGAGTGAATTGCGCTGAGCGTCCTATTCACTGTGATGTGAACGCACTGACCTACCATTCACATTCCTCCCGCCGCAGTGGATCAGTCGCTAATGCGTTGTGCTGCTGAGCCCAAGGACGCGCGTTCACTTCCCGACAGCGGCGGCGGCTTTTCTGATGGAGGCGGAATGCGACAATGCCCGTGTGTTCGAGATTTCGGCGCATGTTAAAGATCACGTGCAGGTGGTCGAACTCGATCCGGAGCTCTCCACTCCCACTCGCCTCAGATCCAGGAGTAACGTCCGCGTGTTAAAGCCAATAATTAGAATTCACACCCCAGGGATTCGAACGCGGGTAGCCGCTGCTCCCACATTCACATTGGCTGAGACGCATCATGTGGCGGTGAACCCTTGCATGCACGGCCTGGCGTCTTCATTCGGTATGCGGAGGCCCGTTGTTAGTCTTAATGCCACACAATGAGGTCTAACGCTATCATCATCACCATCACCGGCCTGTCGACGCCACTGCAGGGCAAAGGCCTCTCCCACAGATCTCCAATTACCCTGTTCCTTCGCTAACTGCGACCAATTTATCCCCGCAAACTTCTTGATCTCGTCTGCCCATCTAACTTTCTGCCGCCCCCTGCAACGCTTGCCTTCCCTAGGGGTCCACTACCCCTAGTGACCAATGGTTATCTTGCCTTCGCATTACATGCCCTGCCCACGTCCATTTCTTCTTCTTAATTTCTACTAATATGTCCTCAACACGCATTTGTTCCCTGACCCACTCCACTCTCTTTTTGTCCCCTAATGTTGCACCTATCATCTTCCGTTCCATTGCTCGCTGAGTCGTCCTCAATTTAAGTTAAACCCTATTAGTGAGCCTCCAAGTGTCTGCCCCGTAGGTGAGTACCGGTAAGATACAGCTTTCGTACACTTTCTTCTTCCCGGGCAATTGTCGGATGCCATTCATTATTTGAGAATGCCTGCCCAATGCACTTTACCCCATTCTTATCCTTCTCATTATCTCTGCCTCATGGTTGGGATCCGGGGTCACTACTTGTCTAGAGTAGGTATATTCGCTTACCACTTCCACTGCCTCGCCACCTATCTTAAACCGTTGTGGCCTTCCGAGGTTATTGATCAGTACTTTGGTTTTCTGTATAATAATTTCCTGGCCCACCATTCTACTCTGCTTGTCCAGTTCGCTAATCATGCTTTGCAATTCGTATTTAGGGTTACTTAGCAAGGCAACGTCATCAGCATATCTGAGGTTACTGAGCTATTCTCCATAAACCCTCACACCCACCTGTTTCAAATCCAATATTCTGAATACCGCTTGTAAACATGCTGTAAATACTATTGTAGAGACTGTGTCTCCTTCTCTGACGCCCTTTGTTATCGATATTTTACTGCTCTTCTTAAGGAGGACGAGGGTAGCTGTGGGGCGATTGTAGATATTCTCTAGTCCTCCATTTGAGAAAACCACTAATAGAGAACCAACGAGAGTTCCCTCTCTCAAAGCCCCCTGTCAGTGAGCCTCTAATTTTCCGCAAGGGGAGCCCTCCGTGGGGCCAGTATTTGCCACCTGCTGATTACTCGCGGAAACGTTAACGAGTGTTCCCTTCGGAGGTCGGTTTTGTTGGAAGCCGCCTGTAACAACACATCCATTCCCTCCAGCGGAGATGCTCGCATCAAAATAACTTCACTACCTTTGCACTTGATTTGATATTTAAACCAATCTATCTGGCGCTGTCTGATAGACTCATAATGAACACAACTGTACGAAGGGTAGAATTCAGAGGAACTCAAAACCAGAGGACGCGTCCATCTTAAAAGTCTGCATTTTCAAAACCGTCTTGTTTGTCAAAACGGACGGTTAGTCATGAACCATGTGCTCTCTAATCGCATGATCGGCGCAATCTTCACACAAGTTATATAGTCCAATCCGAAATAGTTTTTGCGGATTAACAGTATCATGTACCTTGCCATCGAATGCCGCATTCCGTTTCCAGGTAGGTACAAGCTCTGCACTTCCTGCACGCCCCAGCGCCATCTATTGGCTCGCTTGGAACGCTCCTACTATTCTTTCCAGCAACTGCTAAAAGAATCCCCGCTGTTAGGCTTCAGCAGGGTAAAGGAAAAATCCCTATTTTTGATGGGAGTTGCCTGGGTGCGATCTCCACCAGTGGTGATGTTTTTTGCCAAAACCAGAGTTTCTTTATTGCAAAGTGATCTTTTAGTTATTTATGCGTGCCCTTTTTGCAAAAAATGGTGATTTGGTATCTTTAAGGTTGGTTTGGGGGCGGTGCATGGCATACCACCACGTTTACTTAGCGTACTGCAACGCACAAGAAGTGTCGGGCTTGTACCTATCTGGAACGGAACACTGCCCCCCCGAATTCCTATACAGCACGCAAAAATGTTCCGTTAGTATTTTCGTTCCCTATTCAATTGTGAAGTTTGCCCTCTTTCCTATTGGGAATTCCTTCTGGCAGTACTTCAAATCGTTAACGGGTAAAGCCACTTAGATACAAGGGAAACCCTCAAATCGCAACATTGTTCCAGAGTTCAACCACAAGAGCGAGCAGGCTTCAGCTTTCAATGGCCGACATTTAAAAGCTGGCATCTTATATCATCGCAAAGGCAACTCCACACAGGAGCGACGCGGCAGCAACAGCGCCAGTGACCTCGACCTGCTATGAAAGAAAAAAAAATCACCCGACGCCGAGACCTGCACGCCAGTCTAAAGAAAGAAGCCTCCAGCGACACAACGGATGCATCCACGCACAACACAAACACGAAAGCGGGGAGAAGAGGGGCGGGCGGAAGTGGGTTTGCAGGGGACGAGGTCGCACAAAGACGAAGGCGAGGCAACCGCGAGCGCACAGCGGGTTCTCAACCGGGCCTAGCCGAAGAGCAGTGGATGTCGCGTAATTCTTGGCACGGAGGCACGCTGTTTAAAAGTCGCGCGTGGAAAAGGCAGTTAACAGCCAGCTTCTGCGACACCCAGATCCCGTACGGGGGCGAAAAATCATGCAAGTGCCTGGGCGATGCTAGAGCGAGTTAAGGAAAGCCAAAAAAGAAAAAAAAAAAGGCATGTGCCGCGCCTATGTGGCAGTTTGGACTTGTGTACTGATATCATCACCTGCGTGATTTTACGGTCGACTTATATTGCCTCGTTGTCAGAAACTTCACCCGGAACGCTTGCAACAATGTGTTGAACGTCGACCGTCACGTTGACGATTTGCCCGGGGACACTGAACAGACCACCGTGCTTCAAGTGCTTAACCTTCATGAGGAATTCCGTTTGTCGCTTCTGGGTGTAGAGTTCATGACGCTGATCGTCTTTTATGGTCACGAAGCGTCGTCGCCTTGCCTCACATCTTAGATTCAGCATGCATTCGACGTTTGCCCAGCGAATACGCTACAGCTGGTCAGCACTCCTTCTTTGAACGCCGACAGCTCCAAGCGCAGATGGCGTGGTACACAAATGAAATGAGGCTCCCCCGCCCCGCAGACGCGACGCGCGGAGGCCAGCGTTATCTGGCGTTAGATAAAACCCAGTGGAACGCCAGCACAGGGTGCAACAGCGGCAGCAGTCCCCGGAAGAAAGGGAGGAGAGGCATACGAAGCTTCGCTTTAAAGATCCTCGCATGACGCACGTCCACCCCACGGCAGCTTACAGAGTGCAAAACAGTTTTTTATGTTCATGGAATATCGGTCACAGCGGGGTAAAGCTTGCGAAAAAATAGCGCATTGCTAGCCTGAAGCCCCATGAACGACACATTGATGAAGTCATACCTGACATTTTCCCTAATTTGCGCACGGAAAGACATCTGAAGGTGAAAATCACAGGTTTGAACTTCCCAGCTGGTTCAATGAATGTGCAAGTGCTCTGCTTAGCATTGCAAGCGCTGCCGTCCCATTCGCGCATTGTACGCACCGGAGATCTCAGGTGCACACGAAGGGAATAGTGAGCATTAATGCGGAGAAAAGGACACCCTCACCCAAGAACAAAACAAGAAAGAAGTCGCGGCACAGACGGAAATCCCACAGCCCCGTAGAAACAAGATAAAGAAAGAAGTAAACCACAAGATTGGTTAAGTAGAGTTAAAATAAGAGGACGTTAATCAAATACACTCACGTTCCGGTTTCATTGAATCCTGATCCCACGCACCCGCCTGTGCGAGCAACTCGAGTGATGCGATGAATGGGTGCGCCGACGCCGCGCAATCCGTCAGATCACGCAGCTACAGCAGCGATGGGGGACGCCGCCTGAAACGTGCGACGACAAATCCGTGTCGTTCAAAAAGCCGCGATTATCACCCGCAGTACCCCGGGATGGGTAAGGCAATGAAGAAATAACCACGGCCACTCAAGCGGCCGTGAAATAGCAAACAGATGCCAAATATGGAAGCTCGCCACAGAAGGACTTACTTTGCATCTTCGCACTCATTCACAAAGTGACATTTGGTTGTAGCCGGATATCCTTGAACAGTCCGTGTTTTAAAGGCATCCCCTCGGGGAGTGGTGTCGAGATGGGTGCTGCCGTGAAAAGCTCGTTGCCACCATAAGGAACTCCAGTTCCTTCACGGCGATGTTCGTAAGCGGTGAAGGCCACAAGTGCGTGGGAGGCGCAATATATGTGTCAAAAGCAACACGGAGATCTTTCTGTGCGAGCAACTTTCATTTTATATTCATTCGTAATCTTTGCTATGGAAACATCAGGGCAAATGACGCTCGAGAAAGCTTGTGGTAAAGCGATCCACCAGTCCGACTGGCTCATTTAAGAATGCTATAAATGTACGCCTATAGCGTACCGGAGAACCCGTACAAGGGGTACTAGTTGAACAGCTTTAACAGCTTTAATTTTGTGAGGAACGGGCGACATACCCTTCAATTTTTTAAATACATGCTTACGATATTGTACCGAAGTGGTGATAGTTCGTTAGCAGCGCGTCTGACGAAAGCCAATGTTCTCGATCATCGCATTAGCTTGTTTGCCAGCAAATTCAGGAAATCATCTGCCGCGACAACATACGGCCTGTGATTTCAGCGTCAGTAGTATGCGACATTAGCCTCTTGCCGCCTTCTGTTTTCGCGCACCGCGTGCTTCTATAGGGCCATGAAATCTTCTTGCAGGCATTGCTTTCCGGCAAGCAGTGTCTCCCGAGCGACACAGCGCTGAAAGGATAGCTAGGCACGGGCCGTATGGAGGAGACGCACGACTGAAAGCGAGTGGACAAAAGTGAACTTAGCATAAGAAACCTGGTATTTTCTGGTTTTCGACCGCTAGCTATAGGAACAAACTAATGCTCGACTCAACCTTCGTAAGCGACATGTTCAAGAATGCAGGCGACGCAACGCAACCTCCACCTGAGATGCATGTCTTTCAGCACCTGAATATGAATTGAAGACAACTACCCCTTCTCGCAGCTTTGCACCGCACGCACTTGTCGGTATTTCCGCGAACGACGCTTTATGAGTTGTGTAGAAATGTTTGTTACTAGCGCGTGGGCGCGCTCGGGTACTCTATTTTTAATAAAAAGAGCGCATTTACGTCTTCTTTCGCATGCCGCATCGGCAATCTTGTTTGATCGAGATAGGGAGCACTTTACGGGGACTATCCTAGACCGTTCTTGCCTGATCGAATGGTTCTATAAACAAGAGCACTCCAGATCAGATCAGATCAGATTAAACTTTATTGTTGCCACGGGTGGGACCGTTTCAGGTCGACTTCAGTGTCCTCCCGTCGACGGCAGAATTCATGTAGATCTCTGCGGCGTCTTCGGCCACCTGGGCTAGTGAGACCTGGGTCATAGGGTCTGTGCTGAGCAGCGTGGCCTCCCACTGCTCCTCGTTCGTAATTTGTAATAAAATGGGTGCTTTTTAAGAGTTTGGAGGGTTTTTCTTCACAGGAACAAACTCCAGAAAAAAATGCGTGCGTAGAGAGCAATCGGGAGCGTTCGAATCGCCGACAACTGTCTGTGCACGTCACTTTATTGACTACTTCTTCGACGTTTGTGTAATATTTAAGATCTTTGCGGATAACAAGGTTGGTCCAATAAAGTTAATTCCTTAAAGAAGCTGCCTCGCCCTTGGCTACATGACAATATTTTACGGTCTACGATAGAGATGAACGGAGATAAGCTGCGTTAGGCTCCATTTCAATGCAGTATGCCGTCCAGAACCAGTTTCATGTTCTTGCTACAGGTGCCGTAGCCGGGGTCCAAAAATTTACTCGCAAGTGTTACAGTGGCGAGTATTACACTAGCAAGGGACAGCATTGTGTTGGTCCTATGGTTGGTTGCCATGCAACAGGCGCCGGCCACCCGCGCTTCCATCCCAAAGCAACCGAAACGCAGTCTGCAGCCTATCGGTGGACTGAAAGAGTGACACATGTTACGCAAGGACGCGGTGTTAATTAAACAACGCTTGCACGTGCGGCACGACGTGAGTGGGCGGGTAGTAATTAAAGGCGCGCTGACGGGCACAGCGTCGCGTCCGCAGAATGAACGGCCGTAACGGAGCGTTCGCCACAAAGGCAAGGGAGAGACAGAGAAGAGGAGGGGAGAGAAAAAAGCCACAGACAAGCAGGAAAAAGCGTATGCCCCCAGTTGCCCTTTTGTAGTGGATGAAAGAGCAGGGAGAGCTCGCACGGGTTAGTGAATGAATGAATAAATGAATGAATGAATGAATGAATGAATGAATGAATGAATGAATGAATGAATGAATGAATGAATGAATGAATGAACTGCTTCAGAACGAAGACAACAGCCATTCGGCAACTCTGATTTTGCAAGCAGTTACTAGCGCAGGAGCCAACAAAGACAGTTCGTGATTTCCACAGCACGGAAGCCCCTTTTATGGGCTTCGAGACTGGCATGAGCATATACCACTAAACAGTAAGCGAGCTCATTGGGACGACTTTGATAATGCCAGGTTTTTATAAACCGGGGCAAAGAGATCAAAAATGTGACCGACTTTCCAAGTTATCTTATGTGTGTACGGCAGTGATAGTTGACGCGGACACTTCGTGGTCCCCTTACTCATGATGTTCTTAAAATGAAATAACACTATTTAGTTGGAACACTCTAGTACAGAAAGCGAGAGATGCCAGCGAAGCAATGCCGCACGCAATGAACCAGTTCCGCGGAACAAGAGTCCATCGCGCGAGAAAGCAGGCGTTAATTGCATAGCTGCGTGGCAGCGCTCGACCCGGCGGCAGTTAAACACCGCCTCATAGCAAAGCCCGGCCACCGTCTCCTCATATTGTCGTTGCTGTCGCGTGATTAACTCTTGATGGTCTACTCAAGTCGCACAATGACGAGCAAAAAAAAGGGAAGGCTATGATATAAACGAGCCGTAGTCACACCTTTGAAGTGACACCCTCCCATGACATCGTTTTCAGGCTTTGTCTTCTGGATGGCGTCGGTAGGGAAGATGATGAGACGGAGACCGCAGGGGAAACGAGTGCTGTGACTCTGTGAAATGGAGCCTGTCTCCCCCTTCCCCCCCCTCTCTCTCTCTCCCCCCACCCCATTCACGCTTCTCGGAAACATTTCGGCAAAAACACGTGACCTGATTCCGTCCGAGTGTCTGGACGTACTTGCGCGCGGCTCTCTTTCCCACTAATCTCTTCCGTTGGTGCTCGGCATTTGTAAGGGCGTTGTGCGATGTGGCAACATGTTATTTTGAGGACCGGGTAATTTGGAGCCTGAGCAGACGACGGGCGCGCGGCGACGGGAACGGCCAGCTTATTTCATGCAACCGCTGAGCACACCTTGGGGCGGGCTATTGGTTCATTTTACAGGCCAATTAAGAATTTATGGTATTTTTAAAGAACACGCCATCCTGTGCCCCCTACACTTGTGGCAAAATAGAGTGCCACAAATGGGCTGGTTCATTACGAGATGCTTAGAGCGCGTAGTACATACTTGAGTGCTGCCTTCCTAGAACCTCAATGGTATTAAAGCTGGCAAAGCATCAGCCGAAAGTTTGTCGTATTGAAAATAACAATAAGCGTCATATAAAGTACACAAGTGTAACAGCAACCACGACCTCCGCAATGTGATAATTTTATACCAGTCCTCTAACACTGGCCCGACTCACTAAAGCAACGCTACCAGTAACCCCATTTCTTCGTACAGTGTGGGTTATGAGGTTTAATAGCAGGTTAGTGATATACCATTTCGCTACAACCTACTAACACACGGCAGCCCAAAATTGATGACCCCCCACATGGACTCGCAAGAAGCGGGGCACTCGTAATACGCAAGTTTTGCGTATTGCGTAATACGCAAGTTTTACGCAAGTTTTGCGTAATACGCAAGTTTTGCGTGACCAGGGAGAAGGTCGAGTGCATCGTGGTAACTCTGAAGCCGGGCTGGAGCTGCAACGGTCTCTACAAGAGGGTGCTTACACTTAGCACCTCCTCGGATTGTGCCGTGCCACTGACAAGCGGGTGTCAACGCGAGCCCCCTAGCCCGTGCGCGTGGTTCCTTCCACGAGGGCACAAAGGCGGGCTGCTGGCACTGGCAACACCAGAGTCGATTAACGAACTGCTCGTGGTACGCCCGTCACAATCTGCGCTGTCGCCGAGTGGTGTCATCCCTTCCGGCCTCCAGCTTGTCAGCACCCTCGCGGTTCGCTTTGCATGGTGCAGCATATTTTCTACGTTTGTTTAATGTTTCGCAGAAATTATTGTTTCAACGTTATACCTGAAACTAGGGTTTCCAGTGTGACTAGTGCGCCATCCTCCCGTACACGTCTTCAGATTTTGGGCATTCATGCGGCTAGGAAGCCTTGCAGTGATAGCTAGGGGCAGAGCGCTGTGTGAGCATATTTTAAACTTGAGAACGGGTGGGGCATGGAGGCATACAGAGCTCGCAGTCAATAAAGAACAGGGGATACTCGTCTTCCGTATCCACTATCAAGCTTTTCGAGCCCTATGTTTTGTTTTTCCAGAACCAGTTTTGAGGTTTGCCATTATAAAGGAAGGCATACTTAGTGGACAGTCGCTGGGACGATTGTCATTCCAATCATCAAAATAAATTATTTTCTTATGTCATCTCTGTGATGGAGGCGCCTTACGTGTACGTTCCAGAGCCCTATTTTTCTTTTCATGAGTCAAGAGGACGAATCCTCCGCCCCTGAATTTTCCAATCTCTTCTTTCTATGAATCCTTCAGTGCTTTTAGTTCTACGACAGCACTGATTTTTCGCCAACGTAGCCATTTTGTTCATCAGATTGTCGACCTGCAGTCTGTTCTCTTTGTGACGTGTCTATGTGCAGCACGCGTCCACAGCAAGTGGTTTTCCCAAGGCAGCGGTCAGACATCTATGCTCGTTCCTTCAGCACAATGCTTAACGCTATACAAGCTGCTGAGCTGCCTGAAGTCAACAGTTACAAACGCTACGGGGCTTTGCCTGGACAATACCGGATGTAAGGGGCGTGTGGCAGCGGCCTCCCCTATGTAGCGCTATATGAACCTGCACTTCTACGTTTAGATTCATAGCCGCCCAGCCACCTTGTTTCATGTTCATCTGGTTGAGCTACTGGCTCGAATCGAGCCCAGTGCCACGAACCAAGACAAGCAGTCACGTTAGTTTAGTACCGATGGTTATTCCTGTGCACCTAGTAACGTCCTTGGTGTAAAACTTGAGGCCCGTAAAAATACCACAGAGAAATGAACACAGTTGCACGCGCACAATATAAACACACCTTGATATCCTTTGTCGCCTTCGAATTAAATCTAGCTTCGCTAAAGCTGAAGTGTAATGTCAATAAAAATAGAAGCTTTCCAGCACTACCAAATTCGTGCCAATTTAATCGGTATCTTAGCGCAGTTGCATTCATTCTACATTAATGTACAGCCCAACTCAGCAACAAGTACTTATGGATTAGCGTTTAATGCCGTCTGTCTGAATATCTCCTCGGGCCCTTCACTCAGATCTTCTCGGCGGGCATTAGACACGCCGGGTCGAAGACAGGCAGGGTAAAAAAAAAAATATCGGGGCCATCCCCCGAACCTTGTAAACCCCCTTCAAGTCTTCCCGCCCGCAATTATGTTTAACGGAGCTGAAGCTATAACCCATCGCCGTGGCGCTGCTAAATGACAGTATTCAAATTGGCAATGATGTTAGCGAAAGCAGACGAGTTGGAGACAAAGCCCGCAGTTTACAAAACACAAGAAAGGAATCACCAGACGTCCTAATTACCCCGAGACGGCTCACTATACGCACTTAATGGTGAAGTGAAAGCGCGTACGAGTGCACGTCCCGACGCAAGCAAAGGACGTTCAGACGCCGTTGTATACAAGAGGGCCCATCAAGTCGACACGGAACCTCCATTAGTTAGAGCGATGTCCTTGTGGTGGACGTTAGGCAACATTCCGCGTGCGTTAACAGCCACCGCTTTGTCTGTTGCACCAATCCCGAGGCACGTAGATACATATTAAAATACACTGTTCCGCTCGAGCTGCGAATACGTGGGCATGTCGAAAACCATGTCTTTGTTTTCCTGTTCTCAGCAATGTTCTATGGGTTGCTTGCCACTTGTATATAATTATGCTCCGAATGATTGGTGAGGAAGCAAATATATGCAACGATGAAGTTTCGTAGAGACGTTCCTTGATGTCAATAACGGCTACCGTTTAACTAGCATTCAAAGCAGCCGCGGTTGTAATGAAAGCGAAATACGAAAGATGGCATCAGTACAATGCGTGGTGCGTATTGATCAAAGGTGCCATGTATTAAAAGAGAGGAATTCTGTGTCCTACCCTTGGGGCTTCAATGTCCCTTGAACCAATCCAGAAAACCTTAGCTCGAACTACAAGTATACTACAGGAATGTACTACAGGGAGTGTGCTACAAGCATAAAATTGATACGACAAATCACTTCTCCAGCGTAAGTCGGCGGCCGCCAATTGCAGAATGAAGATTCTGTGACGTCATAGGAGTAGGAAAATCGCCGTTAAGTGGCTGCGGGGTCGTCACTGCTTCATGTATATTCTTTACCATCTCTATTAATAGGTTGAAGTTTGCGGTAAAGTTGTAGTCACCATTATCGGGGCAAATCAGGACCCTTTAAGGAAAAATAAGGAACACCAAACACACTTGCCACATGAAGTCCCCTCCGGTATTTCCAAAGTGAATAGTATCTTTCTGGCTGCAGGACAGGTTACCCACCCTCGTTCCCATTCACTCTCTCTCCGTCGAGGAAGAACTCATCACTCTTGCCACCCTTCCACAATGATCGGTTCCTGTCTTGCGTTCATGCAAACACAAACGCATGCACTCGGACCGCTCTCGATCGCTGGAGAGGAGGTCTACGGTGCGCAACTCCCACGTAAGTCTTCGTATTTTTGCATTCGCTTCATCACTCCGTCGGCGTAATCTCGGGAGCTTGCTTCGGTAGCTTCCTTCGCCGTTAGAACGAAATGCTGCTGACTGTGCCTGCGTCGCCCACGGTTCGCCCATGCGAACGATGCACGACAACATGTGGATCGATGACCGTCGCATTCCGCGGTGGGCTCACTGGCTCTCTGACCGATGTTATCGTCTGGTCACCGATTCCAATCAGTGCAAAAAGGGTTTTAAAGAACCAAAATTTGTCACAGAAATGGTGTGCTCAGTGTTCATTACCCCACTTATCATTGTACGTTGACAACTATTTAAAAAAGCGGGATAAACCATGAGGTCAGTATGGCAGCACCAACTAAACGGGACGACGGGAGGTGAGGCGCGACAGGCTATGCCACAATGTTTAACGGTCATGAGGACAAAAGAAACTTTCGTTTAGTTTGAAGGAACTAGCCTTTGGCAAATCATCGACGTCAGGGCATTCCATTCAGCGGTAAGTACCTTTTCTGATGTTGCCGGCTGAAAAAATAAGCCTCCCATCCCTTCCTAAAGAAAAGTAGAGAGAAACGCGACAGCTAAAGTGCGTCCAGCCCCTCCACTCATGCGCGGAAGCTCGAGTGGTTAAGGCGTTGTGCTGCTGCCTGTGCCCAGCCCGCAAGTTAATGCTTGTTGTAACGGCCAACGGGTTCAGTGTCATTCCTGGAAGAGGGGGGCCGCGGCGTTTGCAAACTTGCTCGTAAGCAGTGGAGGCCCAAAAATGAAAGTTTGAAAACATCGGCCCCAAAAAGCCCGCCTCAACTTACAAAAAAAAGCATATACTCTAAAGATACCCGTGGTCAAAATTATCCGGAGCCCTCCAACCCTGATGACTCTGGATGCGAAAGCATCATGGCTTCAGACCACTCGGCCACGAGCCGTGTAAAAAAAAATAAAGGTGCATCCATTGTGTTTACGTTTTTATTTAGCGTTAGTACCTTAGTTATTTGTTGTAGCGATGTGGTGTCCCCCAAACTAAAAACACAGGCTATCTCACGTAGCAATTGCATTTCTTAGAGGGAAAAGCGTTCCGCGTGTGTGGGTCGTGCTGCTGACCGGTGGCGCGCAAGTGCCTCTGCTTCCTAGTGTTGCGCTGAGTAGGCGGTAAAAGGTTCAAAAGAGTGCTGAATACTCGTCCTTCATCTTCTTGTCGAAATGAACCTTCTCCCACCTCACTCTCTCCTTTAAGTGGTTATATTTTCCTACTAGAATCGGTAGTGAAGCTCCGTCAGCAGCGTTCATGTGGAGCGACCCGGACTGAGGTTGAAACACACTAAAGTGTTTCTAAATATAACAAATTAAAGGTTGTTACATTCACGACGTTTCCACTGCTCCAGGCGGGGTTCCTCGATGCCAGCCGGCTGCAGAGCGGAACGTACCCGCGGCTGGGCCGACTCTCTGTCGGATCGGCGAGCCGTGCCGTCGCAGCCAATTCCAGCTTCTCCTTCTTCTTCTCAGCGGTTCACCCTACAGAAGATACGCCAGAGAAACGGTGGTTGCACGCGTTTCAAGCAATCTCGTGAACCTAGGAATCTTGGCTGTTGGCGAATCCCTAGGGGATTTCTGCCACAATCATCGTATCAGAGGCGCTGCGGCCAAAAGAACAGGGCACGGACTACAATTTGCAGGCATCCCCCCGAAGAGAGATGTTGCATCAAAAAACCAAGCATCCAGGAATTTTAAAAAAGAACCTAAACACAGAAATGGTGTGCAAATATCCCTCAGTGTTCGTTTTAGTATTTACGGTCGGGGTCAGTAGGAGCGTTCTTGTTAAAGGTGACCCACGTAATAAAAAGACGAAATACAACTTCGTTTATGAAGAAACCCTTTGGCGCCCTCCACTATTTGTCAGACACCCTTTACATCGCGAAGTACTTTTTTTAACTGAAAAAAATGTGGGTCGTCGGCACATCCCTTCCTAAAAAATAATTGCGCAGCGTCCAACCTTCCCTAAATGTTTTAGAAGAACGTGGGCGAGTTGTTCAACTTTGGTGAACAAACACGGCTGTGCGCGAAGACAGCACCATACAAAATTTCATGACGGGACAAGCGCAAACTCTCAACTAACTCTCAACTGAGCGCAAACTCTTAACAGTCGCCATTCGTGCAAGGCCAGACGAGTGGCGAGTGTGTACCACTGCTGAAAGAGGTTTAGGCTCTGCGAAGCTACAGCGACACGAAGGCACGGAAATTCTAGAGGCGTACCGTATAAGAAAGGAGAGAGAAGATTGTGTGAGTGGCACATCGGTGTTCCTTCACAAACAAGAACTTTTGTATCTTGACCCGCGTCTGCAGAAACGGTATTGAGCTTTGATTGATTGTGGGGTTTTAACGCGCAACCGCATGGGACGCAGGCGATGAGGGAGCACCGTAGTGGAGGTGCTCCGGATTAATTTTGAGGGGGATTATTGAACGTGTGCCGAAATCTCGTACCACACGTTTTTGAATGAGCTTTTTCGCGCCATCATGAAAAAGCGCCCGCCGCGGCCGGGAATCGAATCCGCGACCTTGTGCTCAGTCGAGTTTCTTTCAGAGCATGCTTTGATTTGTATTAGGACGGCGACCTGATGATAAGTGTACTTATATGTCTGTGGTCTGTCCAATAAAAGTTACTTGAGAGTTTGCGCTTGTCCCGTTCTTCCTGCATGTGCTGTCGTTTCCGCGCAAAGGCCCGTGTTTGTTTACCCTTGCTAAAAGTGCGTCCAATCGATCGCCAAACCTTCAAAGGCACAAATGGCAAACGAAGAACGACCCCATGCGACGGAATGTTCGCGCACTAAGTAAACGTCATTTACGAACGATCTAAATGCATACCAATACGTGGTTTATGAGATAAAGGTACACTAATTGTACTGTACCTCTTTTTCATGATCGCTGCGAGGATTGTCTTATCTAGAAGCGTTTTTTTCACCCTTTTCAAGTGATTTTCAAGCTTTGACGGAACGGAATCCCAGTTTTACGCACACGCGTCGTGTGTTCAGAGATCTCATGAGAGCTTTTCGGTCGACCAACCGGCATATCGCGAAATGCAATAGTTTTCTGAAAGATACCATCGGCCCCACTAAGTGTAAGCTTTCACTTTAGAAAACGCAAGAAAAATTTAAAAAAACGTTCGAATTTGACGCTACAGTACCGGAGCGACGTAATGTTGGCCGGAGCGACGTAGTTAACAAAAACATAGCGGTATTAACGTTAGAATTCACATTACAGGCCCCATTCGAACCACCCGGCCATGTTTCTTGGTGGTGGCTTAGGTCGGATCCGGAAGCCCACAAACAACAAACAAGATGGGCAAAAGGATGTGACGTCATATAGAACTCAGCGTAGCAGGCAGGAGTCGTCGTTGGGTCATCCCTTTTATTTAATGCCTAGATTAATTCTTTTAAGTTTGGGATAAATTGACATACTTGTTACCGGTACAAAACAGCCTCTTTATTGAACCAACTTTATGACCCCATTAAAGCAAATACGGGATTCAAACAGAAACGGAAGTACACTTTGTTGGAACTTCCACGCGCGTTGATTAGCTGCCCGGGCATTCTGACCACCCTCCTTTACAGGAGCCCGATAGGCTTAGTTATGCGCAACTGCTGGCTCGTGTAGAGTCGCCACTTGTGATAAGAAGCAGGTGCGCGGTTAGAAAATGCTCTCAAATAACTTAAGCCTCCTTCCCTGCCATGAAATGAGGCGCCGAGAAATCAGTCGTGGGTATTCCCTTCTTAGCATGCCGTAATTAAGGTGCTGCTGTGGATTACGAAGTTCACGAATACTGTACTATGCAATGACAGTTGTGAAATTAGAATTTAAAAACTGCTTCTAGGGGAAATTATTAAAGTCAAGCTTGTCGCGAAATCCAACCTTAAACATTCCATTTCTCTCTTTGTAAACAAGCGCGCGTCAAGTAACCGCTCCAGCTATTGTCGAGTGGGTATTTAGTACATTGGGGACGCAGGTGAGCCCCATAAATACCTAGTAAACATGATCAACGGAATCTGAGCAGCGTTATGAGTGCTTATTAGTTTCAATAAACTTCTTTCGGACAGGATTTTGCATGATCGACAGTATGCACTTAAAGAGGGACACTATATATAATTTCTCAGGAGGTATATACAGCAGGAAATATGGAAGGCATGGGAAGATACAGAGGTCACGAATGCCATCGTCCACGCCCCCTACACTTAACACTGCTTAGATTTCGTCATCGCGCACTGAAACAATGTGCCATATGTGCTCGGGAAGGATAACAAGTACAAGTCCACGCGCAAAGGAATTTTTTTAATGAGATTTAAAAGAACTGGGGCAGCTTGCCGAAGTCGTAACGAAGCGCTGAACATATCACGACTGCGTGAGCCGGGGACGCTTGATGGTCGTTTGGCCTTTTCTCGCTCGTCGGGATTTTCGCCCTTCTTTTTTTTTTTTTTTTTTTGCTGGAGCCATTGCGCGTGCCGGGGGCGCTCGGTGCTCGCCGCGAGGCTCGCGCTCATGAGCGCTCGGTATTTTCTTGATAATTATAACGTGTTACGCGTTAGGCGCCACACATTACGGCCAGCTACAACAGGTCCGCTGTTAAAAAGTTTTACTACAAGAGAAAAAGTACCACCAGTGAAATGACTCCTCAAGAGCGCGAGTATGGCTGCCATGCACAATTTTTTATTAGAAGGACACTCAAACGAGCTTTATACTTTTATACTTGAGAGACCATTCATAATGGCGACGAACTCAGGGCTTCGGAGGCACTGCACTATATTGACCCCTAAAAGGTCCTGGATTCCATTTCCTTTGCTTCGTGGTTCTTGCGATGTCGTGACTGGGCATGGAGTCGGAGAAAGCAAGTGGTTATTGAGAAGTAAGGCATTGGGCGAAATCTTGCCTCTGGGCAGAGGCCGCAGGTCTGGCCGGAGAGGAGGAAGACAGGGAGAACAGAGGATAGGTACGGGTTAAATGGTAGGGGAAGCTAGCGTTGAGTGTCTCTTTCGAATATGCGAGGAGGCGCACTATCTTTGGGTTCAGCGTACTACAGCAGGTGAGGGACCGGTGCAGAAAATGTGCTCCGTGGTATCCGGGTTCCGGCACATGGGACAGAACACGAGGCATCCCGCCCTGGGCCTAGCTGCTGTGTTTCAGCAGCGGGTGCAGAGCAGTGGAAAGGTATGGTCCGTTTTCGTTTCAGTAACCGCACCTGTAAACAATGGAAGCAAGTGTTTAGTTCCGGTACATTGAACGGTAATGTAGCCTTCATCTACGTTTTGTAAGTACGTATAGAGCCAACACAAATGAGCCACATATAGAAGGAAAACAGGGGACCAGGGTGTGGCATCTTGAGTAAGGTGGAGAATTTTAACACGCAAGTATTTTATTCCTGGATACACGAAGATTTCGCTGACGTCATATCCGTCACGGAAATGACGCCAGTAACGAAGCAAGCGGCCTGTAAAGGGTGCACCCCTGCACACAGGATCTTCTTGCGGGCAAGCAAACTTTAGTACTAAAGAGTACGTTATATTTTGGTCTGTTCGTTTTCGGGTTTTATATTTCAACACGAAAGTGTTTTATGCGCAATACCTCAGCATTTCAGTGACTTCATATCCGTCACGTAAATGATGCCAGTACGCCTTTCCCGAAGCGACCCGCCAGCAGGACGTCGCTCGCCAAGCAGAACCACAAGACAGCCGCCGACCCGCAAATCATGCTCAGCTGCAGATGTCGTCGCACATTTCACTTTCGTGTTTTACCTTTTCCTAAGACCGAGGAATCAACCACAGTTTTTATACAGGTATTGCTAACCACGTGACGTCAATGGGAGCTTCGCTCATACGTTCTCATTGACAAAGTTCCCCCTTTCTTGCGCTTCTCTTTGCTTCACTCCCTTCTCGTAAGTTCATATTCTTTCTCCGCCTTCCTCCCGGTGTTGAAGTTCTGCTTTCGCATCTCTGCACTCTTCCGTTCTCTTAATCGTCCAGTTATATTTCTGTGCGGATGGAGGGTAACTCTTTCCGAAAAACGACAAACCTGACAAGTGAACCAAACATTGCTACGTCGCGCGGAGAAAATGGATGGAGGGCAAAGCGGTTACGCAGGCCGACGCTGCATTGTTTTCCACGGTTTTAGTGACAAGCAGAAACCAACTGTGAATATAAAGCCCCAAAGGGTGTGAATAATTTTTGAAAAATTACCATCTTTTTTTCTTATTCCCAGCGATGTGGCTCATTAGCGATGGTAAAATGTGTGGCATGCGAATCCGGAGATAACGTCTGTTCGGTCTCTTTTTCTTCCTGTTCGTGTTTTTGGATACTGCTGGGAACAGTCAACAGTCGATTGAAAAGCTCCTCTGGGAAGGGAAGTCATTAAAAAGAGATCACAAATATTCCAGTGGCTTTTGTTCTAGGACCCAGAATTCTCCCCGTGAGATGAAAAGAGAACTCGTTGGTTGTTTCTGACTAGGTCGGTTCGGGGATTTCTTTTTTGGGTGTGTGAATGGGCAGCCTGAAACAAGAGAATTCCGAAGTTCAGTTTCTGTTTTACCGCTTTTAATTTGGAAATAAAGTTCGGAATCATTTATCAGGCAAGCTGGCCCGTCTGAATCCTCGAGGGCAGACGAACCTACAGGTACAGAGTACCCCTTCACAAGTTCAGTCACGTGCCATTTCAGTCTCGCGCCCTAACTTCAAGCTGCTCTCCAGTGAAACAGGAACTTGTTTGAAAACAGCAGGCGTTACAATCAGCAAGGTGTTCGGAAACACCAGGAAAAATGTGAGAAGAGTAAACTGGAAAAAAGGGATTTTCTAGGGCTGATAGCTAAAGAACTCATCGCTTTGCAGCATATCTAGTATCGGCAGCCACCTGTCGGCGCTTCCCATCAAGGTGACTACGTTTGCGCATTTTCGACACGAAAAAATTAGCCCGTTATTGAGTTCGTAGCCGCCTCCATACGAGTGTTTATCCCACCGGGTGACAGATGTTCGCTTGCCGAAATACTACCCAGACACTTCCAGACACCAGCCCGAGCGATATTGACGAGAACACACATTCAAAAAGAATTTTTGCTTCGCTATAACCAAAAGCTAATGTGAACCATCCAAATAACGAGCACCAAATGTTAATAACATCGTATTCATTAAACGAAGTATACTTTGTGAAACTGAGACGAAGCAAACATTGGCCACTGTAGCACCCAGGAACTCGACTGAAAGCTGCCCGTGAAAGTACGTGGAAGCCCCAGCTGCCGATAACAACCGTAAATATCAGCTGACTACAAACCGTATTTTCAGCTGCAGGAACCCTCTCCCGCCCGTTACATCGCGCAAATACACTGCCCCAGTCACCTGTCTATAAGCGCAGCAAGTTGGAGGCTAAAACCCAAGTTTCTTTATCCAGCACAGATATTGCTACTGAACATTCCTCTTGCTTGAAGTTCCTTGAAGTTCTTATCCTGGACCACCCATACTCGGTCATTGAACAGCAGGAGTAAGACATGGTAGTGAGCTATGAGGGCTTAGTTATTACTGGTGACGCCCGTGTCATACCGTTAGCGAGCCGAAACATCATAATGCGTGAGCGCTTTGCGTTGTATACTTTTCAAACGTCCAATAACGCAGTCAGTTCTAGTTATGACGGCGTGTGAAACAGCGTGTCACCGCAGGCTCCCAGGCGGCAGGCAAAAAGTCTTTGACCGCGTCCGTGTTGCATTCTACAATGACGTCTCGCTTCTGACAACTTCGCTCTGAATTAACTTCCCGGATATGCCTTTTTATCCATACGCACTTCTCAATTTTCTCAATACGTCAGTTGAGCTGACCCCGTCATTACTTGAGTGAAAAGTGGCGAAGATAATTTGATACTGGAGACAAAAAGAGGTGCTTAAGCTGTACCACTTTTTACTGCGTACCTTATCGCACGACATGGGTGTGCTCAAATATGCATGTTCGCCTGCTAGATTTACTAAATACTGTAGCACTGCACCGGGCGGGCTAAGCTACGGCGTAATGTAGAGTTTAAAGCCGTTCTCCCTCGATACAAATGTGCAGAACGCCACGTCGAAAGTGGTAGGTACTTGTTCAAAAACGAAAAAAAGCCCAGTGCATGTGAGCGTGAAGTGATATCAAACGTATGTAAATAAAACATGGTGATTTCGATAGTGAGGCGGAGAGTAATAGGTTTTAGGAAGCGATAAGTAAGGTATCAGCTGAGACACTCAAGCCCAAGATAAATACGGATGAGTTTGACCCCCAAAAGAATTCCGGTCTCATCGTGCATGTGAACGGGCATCGCTTAGGGAAAGAGAAAAGTTTCCGTCGGAATGCATCTTCATGCACGTAACATCGGTTCGACTCGCCCAAATAGGATCCAACACGCACAAATTGGTACTTCACCCAAGACACGTTCCCACCATATCCTGCTGCACGCAACTTAGCGACAAGGGAGTGCTACAGTAGCCTGGGGTCATCCACCCAGCGTGCTCGCTCGGAAGCTACTTGCGCACGTCAGGTTAGCCGACAGACGTAATGGCTTTCCTGCGGACATTCACTGCGGCCGTACCACCTGGCTCGCCCTTGTCTTCTCTTGGTGCCGCATATTTACGGCCACCGCTTCATCGTCGCAGCTTTCATCGCATGCCCACGCGCCTGTCCTACAGGAGAGGTCGGCGCTCGATCTTCCCGGGCCCCTTACCCAGCCCAACTTCTCCGCGGAAGCTTGGTAGTCTGCAAGGGAGCGTTAATGGACGCGTCCCTCCTTTCCGCCGAATTCGCACATCTAGCGCGGTCGTGCCTGCTACTCCATGATAGAGCACACATCCACGCGATTGTGATGATTGCGTGTAGGTCCTTCGTGAGCAGGCACGCCCGCGAGCAGGCACTCTGCTTCTTGAAGCGCTCCGTTTGTACATCCACATAGTCTTTGTGGTGGGAACGGAAGAGGCGATAATGCACGCTGGTTCTGTTTACTCGACATGTTTCAATCATTGCGCCTGTTGAGCTCTTGTTGCAAGCTCACTGCAAAAGATACATTGTGCTTGCCTTCTTGAAGCTGTTCAGTAGAGTACTTCCGACTAACAAGCTGTTGGATGCCACTGAGTGTACATAACTCAAAGGAGAAAGGCAGAATCTGATCCCGTATTGTTGAGCTTGTAAGCAGCAGTTACCAATGCCGCACTGGCCCCTTTGACTCTCGTTTGGTTTGTCCTTTTCTTTCTCTTTTTTGCGGACTGCAGTAGCCGCAACGAACCAAAACCGGACACGTAAAATTTCGGTATATTTTCCAAGCCCTAGAATGCCTTTCGCCTGTTGTGTCACGCCCTTACAAGAAACTCCCTCCAGATGGCATTCTCCCGCTGTTATGGATAGATTAACCTAACTCCAACCACTGCCTCTGAATCGTAAAATCTCATACCTCTACGTATAGTTAATGTCCCAACAACAACAACTACAAAAGAACTAGTATAAGTTCGAGGCTATGACTGCTTTACGACCACACGGGAAACCGCCATTTGGGGTTGATCTTTCTTTTTTTCAGACAGGAAAGTCAACCTAGACCCGACAACTGGCCACAGCAGCAGGGTCAGATTCGTTCAGGCTCCCCAAGATAGAAAACAGTATTAAGCGGTCTCACCCACCCCCAACTTCACTACGAAACCATACCGCATAGCGGAAACCATCGATCAATATGGATGCCGCCGCCGACCACAATGCCAGCCTGGCTCCGTGAAAATGATGCGCCTGCAAAGAGAAGCGATTTTTTTCAATGCTGAACCATTTATGTCTGGACTGAACGAGAAAACTTTCCTTTCCCTCTGTTTAATATAAAAATGTTTTTTTTTAAGAAGGGTGCTAGTGCCTTTGATACCAGACTTCTTACATGGCCCCTTCAAATTATATCTTCAACAATGCTTTATACAAAGGGGAGAAGCCTACTTTGAAATGATTCGTTGTATAGCGCTTTATACGAATATGTGAGGTCTTTAGAGTCACTTAATAAAAGGTGCAAGGGCCCTAAGGCCCCCTGGTTTCGAAGTATGAATTCACATTTCGATATCAGGCTTCTTGTAACTCCTGTGACAAAATTTGGCCCAATAAAGCAGCTGTTTATGGCCCTGAAGCCGGCCATAGAGGTTTTGAGTATACAGTGGTTCAAGGGGATGCGTGTGGTCTCAGGTACATATTCAATAAAAAAGCCCCATGGCCTACCTGCTCGGGCATCATAGCGCTTATACGGCGCCTTGAAAGGTCTTCCCAGCAATGCTTCTGCGTAATGTAAATATTGGAAATGAACTCGGCTCAAGGAACTCGGCTAATCGCGCACAGGCTTTTACGTATATCAGACAAATTTATATATTCAACCTGGGAGTTTCTGCAATTCTTCTAACAGCGGAGCTGTTTAATCTCGAGCTTGATCCGGTAGCGTCAGCAAAAAATAATACCAAGAAAAAAAAACTGCGCCACCGGTTAAGGGTGCACCACCACAGTTAGGGTGCTATAACAGTGAAGCCGGCATTCGCTCTGCTCGAGTGTGCGGACAAGGGGCATATGCACATGCGTATGCGTATCCCTTACTATACCATTTTAGAGGTGGTAGCCCTTCTTAGGCTACTAATACGCGAAAGAAAATTACCGCAGCTCCCACTAGTTGTGCAAGGCTGGAGCAACCAGAGAGCTGGGGTTCGACCTAACTTGTGTCCCACTGGGTTCCACTGCCAGTGTGGGGGACACACTGGAAAAACGCTGTAAAGCCCAGCTAAACTTGGCCTCACCCTACAGCACATAGTCTACCCTAGCAAGGGCATCACCAAAGTTAACCAAACATAACAAAGCCTTCCAAAACCTACCAACAATAAGAAAATCCTGAAGACGCAAGGTCGACCCCCAGCTCCGCTGTTTGTTTGCAACTGAACACCTATTTCACACCCTTTCAACACCCTACAGAAAGCGAAGCATTTTGCACTCGGTCAACGCCCTTTTTGCCACAGAAATACAGATTTTTAATTTTAAAAGTTCAAATTTATGTTTCACATGCCAAACATAAACTTGGGCAATGAGGTGCACCGTATATGGAAACGAGCGATTATTGCCCGCGAACATTTGTTTTTGCTTTTGAGCATTTCTGACGAGGTGGAGAGGAGGCAATGAGGCGAGCTCTTGTAGGTCACAGTGCTATTATACATGAATGCATGGCGTTAATCAATCAAAATCTGAACGCCTTTTGCACACCCTTTCAACACCCTAATAAAAACTAAGGGTGTTGAAGTTGGTCAACACCTTTTTTTTTTCAGCACAAAAAGGGGTGTACAGCTACGAAAAGGGTGTTGAAATTCAAGAAGGGTGTAATGGCATCCCAGCACCTTTTCTTCCACTAATGTTACTCCCTTAATTGTTGGTCAAAAAAGGCGTAAAAAGTTTAGTGTGATGTATTGTGCATGCATTGTTACAGTTCTAGATGGTGCGACATCCTTTTTTTCTTACTAATTATCGTTATTGTGTCTCACCACGAATTTCTCAGCCCAAATTATATCATCACAAAGGATTCTGACGCTGCACAGCTAATCGCCAGTTGTCTGAGCTAAGCTCGAAACATAAGAACATAAGGCACCTGTCCAATGGATTGTGTCCCTGCTTTCATAGTGAAGCTAATATCACTGTTGGGTTTTTGTGCGTCCTCACAGCTTCACAAAGTCAATAAGGACAATCGAGATTTTGTTCAATCTGCATGTCACCGTAGGGTTTATCCATTTTAGGTTGAGCAATCCGAAATGCCTCGCAACTGCCTTTCGGACCTAACAAGGGGCTAGCACTGAAGAATCCGGTTTGTCATGACCCGCCGTTGAGAACAGCGCCCGTCTTGGATCGGCACCGGTTGGCAAACCGGGCTCAAGCCGTCAAAACACATATCCATCGTACAAGAACATCCGGCTACCACGCAACGTCAAGTGTCAGAAATAATGTGGTGACGCGAAAAAATATTTCTATAGCAATACCCTCTGCTTCACGTTTCGTATACTTGTTTATTGCCCCGCGGCTAGCGCCACCATAAGGATCTCCCAGTGTATTACTGCTGCTGTCCCTCAACGATACGGATGTCGTCTCGTCTTTCAACCAGACCCCACGTCTCCGCCGAAGGCTTGTGAGGCCTCAAAAAGGATTGACAGACGTACAATGACTGATTGCATGCCCCCGTCCGCAGGCAGCCAAATATGGTCTGAATGCCTCGAGTCGCCCGTTGTGTCGTTGCACAGGAGAGCCATATGGAACCACCGGAATGCGGTACTTTGCGTGTTTATCTCGTTTGGGCGAAATGCATACGTTCGTCCAACTCCATTCCCCGGGCATATTGGATTGCCGCATCTGTCATCTACAAGCTCAATTCTCGGTGTTCATTTCTCTTTACCGCGTTTATTTCTGGGTGTTTCTTTCTTTTCTACGTCTGGCTTGTCTATAACGCAGGCATGCGCCTGCTCAACAAACAAGAATGCTATGCGGCACACTTCCAAACTTTCATATCGGCAATATTCAGTAAGCAAGCTTGTGCTTCTAACTCAACTGATTAGTGGTCAGATCGCAAAACATTCGCTATAATATTTTTCCCAGGGTTCAAGAAACAAGACAGACACTCACCTCTTTTGCCATTGTAAAAAGAAGGTCACGGGTTGAAACAAAGACCCCTTTCACCCTTAGTTGTCGGAGAAGCGAGTCTATCACTCCCAAGCGCAGGATGGGCATACATTGATGTAAATACCCCGCAAAGCGACAAAGAAGTCCGTCGCCCGGTTGTTTGAGTGGCTAAGACATTGGAAGCATTGTCCGAGGGTCGGTGCTTTGTCCTTCACCATGGGAGCGTGTTTTCATGTTCTTTCTTTCCTAACGTTTGAAAAATCGGCCTACTCCATTCTAAAACCGTATTGCTAATCTTATCCGCAGCAATGGTAGGTCCCGACCTGTGGCGGCATGTTTGGGCAGTGACGAGAGCCCTGAAGGTTCCTGAAAGACTCGGCCTGGTGAACAATAACCCCCTCCCTATATCCTCTTTTTATGATATTAAATTTTCTCCTCCACCATCTATCCTCTCATACTTAGGAACATGTACACTACTTGTACGGGCGACATTCGTTATGAACCTATGACGCAGTGCATGCCGGTACAGTGCGAATGCTCTTCTACCTCACTCAGTATACGCCACAGTGAAGGTTACGACGAGTGGAAAATACTCGCGTCGTGACAACTTTGTGATGCATGTACAACATACAGGCGAAAAATATTCCTCTGAATACAGGCATATCCGACATTATATTCGATAAAATAGCACACTTATAATACACTGTCTACTGCACTGCTTTATTGTACTGCCCGCCAATGCCATGGGGGAAAGAGGACAAAAAGTAGGCAATGCAAGCGGGGCCACAATGCAGCCCAAAAGAGCGGGTGAGCGCGATAGCCCTTGGTCCCAAGACAAGGAATGCGAATGGTGGTAGAAGAAAATACGGATATGTGTTCTGTTGGCCGGAAGTTGGCGATGATATGCTCTCCAACACCCTGTCGAGAACGAAAGACAAGATAAGACAAAACAGCACTGATAAATGTGGAAAGCTTTTCTGGCGTGAACACGTCGTCTTACGGTTGCGAGATCCCGAAAAAGTGTTGTTTTGGTGGGTGCTTTACTTGACCTACTGATTTCAAAGAGAGAATGCTAACATTATCACTTGAAACACTTGACGGGGCATATAGTGGTTTTCCGATTACGCCCTACACGTACAAGAAGCTTGACGATGTTCAAGCTCGTCAATGACTCGAATACTTCGGAATCTCGCATTCATTATATAATGTTGTTAAAATGTTCGGAACCTTTCACTTTTTATGCAACGCTGTTTGAATTATTGAATACAGGTGGTCATTAACGCATATGTGTAGTGCACATAGAAAGTGCTGAAAAATAAAAATTGCACTAGGATGAATGGACGTTCGTCCGCATACCAGTTTTCTTAACTACCGAGAAAGTGTTACAGTTCTACCTACTTTTGATTCCCTTGCAGGAATGGCAGTACAGTGGCAGTAATAAAACGTCTGCGTGCGTAAGTTGAATGTACTTGCGAGGAAAGAATACCGGAAATGCATGGTTTTTGATGTTTACATAACTAAAATATATCATGCAATGTTTAAGGCCTTATGTGCTTCCTACATAACTAAAATATATCATGCAATGTTTAAGGCCTTATGTGCTTCCTATCACTAATTTATATCTGGTATTTAGGTTACATAATAAAACACCCACTCAGGAACTACATTATTTCTACAAACAGGTTGGCAAACTTTCTGTACTGATGACGAGCCTTGTACGCCCTCTCGCCCTGCCGCTATCACGTCTGCTCACACAAGTGGTTCCACCACAGCAAGTTTTTGAGATGTCTTGTGTGCAAAACGGTTTTTTATGCTGTCTATTTCAATGGAAGGAGCGCCGCAGTTGTTCCGAGTTATCAGCAGACTTCGCTTGGTCACTCAGTCTCTGGCAACTCAAACAAATGAAGGGCTCGAGCTACAGCCCGAGGTCATAACTCAAAATCTGAAGCATGTGGGCCCAAGAAGTGCATTCATCTTCGTCCGGAAGGAGGACGCCAGAGGTATAAAGAATGGCGGGATCGAATCTCCCGTAGCCGAACACATCATGGCTGCTTGAACGCACCGGCATCGATCACATGAGTGCACAGACAGAGCGATAGGAACCGGAACAGACCCTACTATACCTTCGACATCGCTCTTCCTATAGACAAGTCAGTCCGCACCGGAGGATGCCGCAACGAGTGTGCACCGTCATTTCTCCGGAACTTGACCAGGATATTACTGAATGCTCATCCAGTCCATCCTAGGCTGAATGAAAGCAACTGCTTTGATATTGTGTATCTTCAAGCCCTGGGCATGCCAGGATGGAAAAATGCTTGTTATTTTTCTTAGGGCCTCTTGCATAGAAGGCAGTCTGCGTAGGTAATGCTGCTGTTTTTGCAATGAAGCCAGCCTCATAAAAGCAGTGAGGAGCACATAAAGTATAGAAGGCTGACATTGATGACTCGGTCGCTTTCTAAGCAAGAGGAACCATTCAAGCAGATACATTATGCTGAAAATGAAGGCGCACAGGCCGCGAATTGCGACGAATCGTGGAAGTGAGACAGTAAAATACATCTATTTTAACTTCTGTGCCCATCAAAGAGAAGGTTTGTATACTCGAATGTGTCAACTACTGCGCTACGTGAAGTTCTAGCAGTACTAGGAGGAGAAACCAGTGCGCTAAACCTTCGTTTTCTTCTATTAGTGACGTGTGGTGTTTGATAGCTGCCGGAACTTTTTCTGCACAAAGCGTATTTATCAATACCATCCCTCGTTCAAATTTGTGTGCGCACCTGTACGTAAACATTGATGCCTGTGGCAGAAATGTCAAAATAAGATGCATTTCCAGTTTATAATGGCGGTACAATGAACTCCTACCACCTGTCTTCCTAAACGGAAATTGTGACGACTCGGCGATCATCTTTTTTTTAAAAGTGGTCCTTACTGCACGGGGGCGAACTGACATCAACAAGAATTATTTACAAAAGTAGAGCATTGAAGAAACGTGTCAGTTAGGGCATTTGTGGCTTACGTGCCAGCTTTAATAACAGTAACCAGTACATAGGAGCAGACAAAGATACAGTGCAGCAGGCAATCGTTGTGATCACAGCCCTGTTTCTGGTACATTATGGTTTGATTGAACTTGCATTTAGAGGACACGAATGGTCCAACATGTCTGTCTAGGATTAATGTTTAAGGTAGTCCATGTATATTTATTAGAGAAAAGAAGTCATAATAAAATAATCGTCCATTTGCTCTACACCCTGTGAGAGTTAGATTCGGAGTCGTTTTGTGAAGCTCTGTTAAGAACATACCAAAACAATATATGTCTGCAATTTATGAAATGGTGCCGCAGTGCTTTTCTGGAACATAAAAAAGACAAATTCCCTCGGCCCAGACATGCCTTAAGCTGCAGTGCTTCGGTGGGAAGCTTGATGAAATTGCTTTTGCACACTGGGGTAAGTTCACGCACGAAGCAAGGGAGACGAAGTGATTTTGTCAAAGTCACTGCCGGTGTCCAATGTTCAGAGAAACTGCGCGCGCATCTAAACATAGGGCGTCCGAGCTCTCGCAGCTGTTTTAACAATGCAGTAAATTACGAGTTGAGATCGCGTTGTGCCAGCTCACACGGTGAGCTCCACAACCAATGTTTTTTTACACGCATGCCGCTGGTGCCAGCAAACCACCTTACTTCGGACAGTCGTTGGTCAAGCCACTTGAAGCCTAGGACTCTGCGAAGCTTAGTTAGAGTCCTGCACCAGATGTCCCTTCAATCAAGGGTCTACGGGTGGCGCCACCAACTTTATTTGACAGAGTTTCGGGATGCTGTGTCCTCACCTAAAAGTGTATCTTACACCGTGGCATCACCTCCAGCTGAACCAAATAAACGAATCTATGCATGGCTTCTCGAGAGAGCGGGAATATTGACTTCGAAACATTTTTCGTCCTACTGTAAAGAAATTGTCAGTAAAAAAAGATAACCAAAAAAGATCTACTTCCACCCTCAAGGCGGTTCGGATTGCAAGCGTGGCAGCGGCCTATCTTCCTTTGTCGCTGCTGTTTCCCTTCCCCGGCACACGCTGCCTCGCCCTTTCTTAGTGCCTTTCTCCGACGCTCCTCCCCCAATGCTTTTTCTCTCCCCTGCGGGCGATCCTGGGCTCGCTCTAGCTCTCGTTCCGACCAAAACTTCAACTGCTTTTCTGCCACAGATTTTCGGTGACCAGTTCCGAGCCTGAAACCCAAATTCCGGCCATGGAATGAGCTTTGGAAGTCGCCATGAAGCAAGGTCTTCTGGCCACCTCACGGAGTCAAGAAGAAGCTATCAATAATCTAACAACTAAATGACGGGTGACCAAATAAAGTTTTTCCACCTCCTCCTCTGTGCCTTAAGACGCTCCTTCAAAATCGATTCACGCCTATCGTCCAATATTCTCTGCTTGTTTATTTTCTAACTATTTTCGAACTGTGATACGGGTAAGTACGAAAGCAAATAACAGGGGAACGTGAAGAGGTCCGGGGCTACGCATCCATATCTTGCGCGTGCACGCTTGGTATCAATTGATACCAAAGGCCTCTCGACCTGCTCCCCGCCCCTCTTCAACGAATGCCCCCCAAGGGAGATTGGATGTAAATAACGTGAGTGATAGCGGCTGATCTGGGTCGCTAGTGCGCAGCGGGACCGGAAAGGGTAAGCGACCGGGGGCTGGCCGGACGCCATGCAACGCAGCTGTAAAGATATTCGTGCAGGTGCAAAACAAGTGAGAGAACTGTTTGCGACCAGGGCCCCACGCGACAGCGACGCCGGAAATAGGCTGAACGCCGAGGTGTTCTAAACCCAATGTACGCACAGAAGAAAACAATGTCTACCCGCAGAACAATACGCGGCAACTTGAAGCATTTTTTCTTCTCGGATATCATCACTTCACCATAACTTACCGCAGACACGGCAGAATCCAGATTTCTTGTTGTTTTACAGATGTGCCTGTCTCATAAAGGTAGAAGCTTCAGCTGGGCGGTTGTCTGAGTGTGTCGGGCTAAGTTTCATATCTGGCTGCACATAAATTTTTCGCGCGAAATTCTATAAAGTTTTCCACCCTTTATCTTACACGAGAGTGACATCGTTTGCTCTGCATATCATGTCTCTACACAGTGCGCCCTATACGCACATTGATGCCCACAAAAATGTTATGCAAGAGTATAGGTAGACCGCGGCAATGGCAAAGTTTGGTCCCGTCGCAATCACCCACTAACAGTTGTTTTTTTAGAAACTTCGTATGGGAATGTTGTTAAAAACAAAGTAAACTTCCATCAACACTGGTGAAACTTTCCAGAACCAAGCGAAGAATTTTCTCTCTCTCACTTATTCGTTTCTTCTGTTTTTTGCTTGTGACTGGGTGTGTTTCAAGAGGGAAAAGCTCACGTGGTTTGTGTTTTCCAGCATTGCACATTTGCGAGAAACGTGCGCTCACATCGAAACTGGTGACAACAGAAGTGTTCGCTGTGTCCGCCAATTGTTTTGGACATGAGTAACGCCTTAAGTAAAGTGGCACAAACAGCCTCTGCAGAAACTCAGCGAACATGTTAGGCAGGACGAAATATTCCAATGCGCACCGACCACAGCCTTGGGCGAGTTGGTACAACATCCTTGGAACAGCGCAGAAAAGGCGCCGCCGAGACGTAAACACGACACAGCGCAGTCTAAAAACAGCCGTTCATTGCACGAAAAAATACTTACATGCAGAATTTAGTTGCAACAATTAGGGTAGAGGGTAGAAACACAGACATTTCGAGCCGTCACTGCTGTTCAGGTATGGTAACCAAACAAATAGGCAATTTCTTTGTCTGTTAATAGCGCAGAATGGTAGCTGACACACGAGTCTTTGTTGGACTAAACCTCGTAGGCTCCAGCGATCTCCTGCGCCAGTCATTCAAGGTGTGAAAGAATCCCAGGTGGTCAAAAATATCCACCAACGTTTCGAAAGCACGCATCTCATAGACCAGACGATTCTACGGTACGTTAAACCCGAAGGAAGAAGCTTCCGTCCGTCTTCGAAATTGTGTAGTGGCTGCGTATGGTGGCTTACGGTTAGAACCGTCTCTACTGCGATGTTGGCGAGTTGCCAGAGCGTTTGAGCAATGGTATGTCACGAGGGGATCCCTCACTCCCTTTGTGACCAACAGACAACCGCGGCGAGCGGCGCGTGACTAAGCAAACAAAGGCATTCCTTGTTTGGTTGCGGAATAGCCGGCGTATGCTCTTCGACGGTTCCCTATTGACAATTACTGCATATGGCAGCTATGCGCAGGCAAGATAATCGATGCCTAAGTGGGGATAACAACTGCGTTGAAGACCAACATACATTGTAGAAGCCGTGAAAACAACATACAAACTCTGTTTAATTAAAATACTGCTTTGTACCGATAGCAATAATCCGGTTTTATCGGGAAGTTCAGAGAATAATCAAAATTTTACAGAAATCATACGAAGCTATGGCGACTACCCAGCCAATTTCCGGCGATTTGTCTATGACGTCACAGAAATTTTCTATGACGTCGCAGACTTAAGCCACAGCCAAGAAACATGACTGGACGATTTTAGTGTGGCGCCTTCTACTTCCGCTTGGATGTATCAACTGGATGCTAATGTGCACTTAACACACGGACAACTGGGACGAAACAGTAATGCGGTTACTGACCAACTCAGATAAGTACAAAGACGTTTCGCAACCCGTACTTTTATGACTTGGTAAATGATCGCTTTACTGTTTCTTCATACACTGCCTTAGTAGACGAACTTTCGGCGAACGCTTGGCTACACTGATAACTATATTATTAGTGCTAGCCTCCATCACGTCACTCCTCTCCGTATTACATCATCCCAGCGCAAAATTTGAAAGCTTTCAAATATTTCTCGCGTTTTCTTTTTGGTTGAATACGTCTTTCGTGATGGTAGTGGAGAGCTGCATGAATTTCTAAAGGCTAGTCATTTCCTACTGAACAAATTTTGTATTTTGTCTTCATAGCCCCTTTTGGGCACTGTAACTAAAGATACAAAACTGGGCGTTAAGAGGAGAGCAGTGCGCGAATCGTGAGTGTCGTATCTTGAGTAAAGTAATGGATTGGTCTAAATTGTATTCCATACTTTGTAGCGTTAAGAGCAGAACTAGGCAGGGACGACGTAAAGATGGGGCTCAAGGGCTCCGTTACAACCGAAGTTTATAGTTTAAGCACGCTCTGACAGATAAAATCAGAACAAAATATGACAAGAATGTAATCCCGTGCATAGGCTGTTAACTCACTCACTTAAATTACCGGCACGTGCGCCTTAGAAACCAACGATTTTAAAATTTCTTGGCGATAATGCAATGACCGTGCACTGATACACGCGTCATTCGATTTCAAGCGAATTGCTAAACCAGAAGAGTCTCGGCTGTTAAACCTCATTTATAAGTTGTATAAGTAAAGTTATTGCCTGTAATCCAAGCAAACAAAGTGCGGCCAGGAGGAGGCACTTTCATCCACTTCATGGACTGGTTACGAGGTAGAAAGCAATACAGGTCGATTATGTCAATGCTTAATTCTCTGTGTTCCCAGAAATCATGTTCTTTTTTTCAAAGCCTGAAACACTGCGGCTGAATTTGCACCTAAACAGAAGCCTTCAAATCACGTGGAGGACAAATTTTTTTGCAAGTAATTAGGCACGACGTGTTTCCAAGTCCCCACATCTGAGACAATAGTCCGAAAGACCATGTCTGGTTATTGTGTTTTCGCAAAACAAGAACAATTCCAGGTGATTCTTCCTCGCTTTTCTCTCGCCCAAAATAAAAGATGCTAAATTCGACTCATCAAGCAACTTCATGGCACGTTGCCTTAGTTTTGTGGCCTTTCTTTGGAGCAAAGTTTTTTCTGACAGCTTTGCGGCCTTTCTGCGAAATCATTCCATCGGGATCACAAAGCAACCTGACTTACTTTAAGGTACTGCCTTTCTGACAGCCTTAACCTTTCTGACACACGCTGCTCAACCCCGGGTTGTAACTGAACCCGGAACTTTGGAACACCTACAGTCCTGGTGACATAAAACGAATAAAACGTCTGATGGTGACCTAAACACGAATAAAACTGCTCATGTTATAGCCGTTATTTTCTAGATGATCTATGACCTTGCAAGGTCAGAAGAAAGGCTACAAAAACCGTTTTTGTTGAAATATTTTTATGCAAGTTTAACATCGCGTCCCCTTCTTCGAATTGGGTTATACATGCTCTCCCCGTCGTGATTCGAACGCATATCGCTCGTAATAGTCGCATGACGTTCACGCTTACTCCAGGCCTGCGCACGCGCATACGCACCTGACACATTCAACGGGCGCCCGCAATGAATTTTACTCGGGCGTACACGATCACGACGCCGCCGTCAAAGGCGCTAAACATCCCGACAATGTAATCGACCGAGGCTGTTACATGCATTACAAGTATTCATCTAGCCCCCCACTTGACTTAGACGTCCACGATGTTGCGTAGAGGTAAGTGGCCACTTTTGATTAGCTCGTAAGCAACGGCGGCGTGAGGCGCCACATAATTGAATATGCACGCGAGTATGACCGCTCTATAACAACGCCAATCTTCCCTTACTGGCATGGGTATACTTACGTGCGCTCTCCCGAGTGTCTTGCGGCGCCGGTGCGCGCATTCAGGAAAGTAGGCCAAGTCCAGTCTCCCCGTCTTTTGCCCCGCCCAAACCTCACACCGCAGCACGCGTTGCCAGAGAGAACAAGCCCTCAAGCTTATGCCTTGCAACGCTACAAGCCACCGCTCCTGGTTCCACGTTGATCGTGACGGCAGGATGACCGAATAATAGGGCGATTCATGGTGTACTTCAACGATGCTATATTTCTTTGTATTTAGGTCTCTAGGAGACCTAGCTGGGCTGCCTGGAGCAACACAATAAAGAGGTCTAAACGGGTGAACTCCCAATATATAAAAGGAACTTAATACTGACAGTAAAGTATTTTGTTGTGGCTCATACATTTTCGTTCTTCAATCAGGTTTATTTGCTCGGTGGTGCATTGTTTCATTTATTTGTGTATTGATGACGTACGAGCGGCTCATAGCTTTTTTTTCAGTGCGAAGGTCTTAACCATGCCAAGCTGAATTCTCAACCTCACTTTTCTAATGAAGCCTCATCTCAGTAGTGCCACTCAAAAGCAACTCGCTACCTGATGTCCGGCGTTGAACCGTGGTTCCTCTCCGGCTTGCGAAGTCTATGCTTTAACGACTACGCCACGTCGGCTGGATGTTCAATATGAGAGAGAGAGAAGAGAGAGAGAGAGAGAGAGGAGAGATGAGATGAGGAGAGAGCGTGGAGAGAGAGGAAGGAGGAGAGATGGAGAGCGAGGATGCGAGAGTGAGAGATGAGAGAGAAGAGAGAGAGAAGAGAGAGAAGCTAGCCTTTATTGCAGCGGGAAAAGCAAGGTAGTAGAAAGGTTGGGTGTTTGTGGCTTGGGACATCTGGAAAACGGGCAGTTAAACCAATACTGGTGGGCCCCTTGAGAAAGCAATATAAGCAAACCACCGAACGCCATTCCGGCACAGCGCGCTATGCTACGAACGGCCAAAGGGTGGCGAATAAAAGATCAAAATACGACCATCCGTAGTTGGCGCGAACTACTGGCGCGGCAAAGGGAACCGGGGACGCGGGAATAAGGTGGCCCGATGTTAGGCCTAACGTCACGCTTTGAGGTCTCACGTCGCCACTGGTGTTCGCAGCTTGAAGTAAAGTGAGTATGACGTTGGTTCGCTTGCCGTTAGCCTGAACGCTTACCTAAGGTTAAGTGTGTAGTCCTTAGAAGAGCCACTGGGCAAAGCTCTTAATCATAGTAGCGTAAAGGGGGTAAAAAGGACGCAAATGTAAAGGAGGACGATTAAAATGTAGAAAAACTCAGTCATGTGGGAGAAGTGAAGCTCTCCCATTCTCATTTGGTCTCGCTCAATATTTCGTGATGTCAAAGCGAGACCATCTGTCCCTTTTACGTAGCCCACAAGTACAAATGTTTTACTGTTCCAGGACCGTTTACTAACGATTGATTGATTGATTGATTGATTGATTGATTGATTGATTGATTGATTGATTGATTGATTGATTGATTGATTGATTGATTGATTGATTGATTGATTGATTGATACTCTTGTTGCTGTTGCGGTTGTTGTTGAGAGGAACAAGAAAAAGAAGACAAAGGCGGATAGTATCACCTTACGCCTCAACCCCTGCCCCACTTGCACAACATTTAGCCCCTGCCCAGCTCCGGAAGCTCGTCTACGCGAAGCCTATGGTCGGCCAGTGCCTGGAAAAACTTCCACAAGGCGCCAACTTCTCTTCACCATGGTTTCGCGTCGATGGGCCGTGACTCTTGTCCCGATATCTCACCATTGCTAGCTTACGCGTGGCGCTTTCCATAAAAAGTTATGACAATTTACATCATCGAGCCTTCTATCTATCCAACTTTTAACATACACCCTTTGCATGGGAAATATCTGGCCAATACGTTAGTAGTTACGTGAAAGTACGATTTAGCATTATTGAAAACAGCAATCCGAAAGAAATTTTGAAAATTAGTGAACCTAAAACTTGCTTGAATCGAAGCAAATGAAAGAAATCACTCTTCACTGTTCTGATTAGCGGCTAATATCACCCCTAAAGATAATTTCCAACTTTGGTTTTCAGCTGATGACCGCAGTAATGCTCTTCAGGTAATCCGCGCCATTTCAAAGCCATATGAATCACGTAGATGTACTTGAAGCCTGCTTCAGAAAAATCACATGTAGGCCACCCTACTGACATAAGACATGAGTTTTTAGAATAAATTTCTGAGAGAACTTAAGCCTCCTTACGCAATTTGAATACGAAAGCCTGGCGACATTTATTAACCGCTTCTTTACTGCAACTTTGCATTTCCGCCTATTTCTCGCTTTTGTCTCTTTTTTTCGAGCGAATTGCTGCAACAGGCTTATTTTCTTCTACTCACGTGGCATCACGTTCAGCTGTCAAGCGACACGTGCTTTCATACAAAATTTGCGTGTCGAATTTGAAAGTTTTGAGAGTTTTGTGAAGTGGGCACATTAGCCCTAAAAACTCCCGATTCCTGGTCGATCCCCCAAATGGGTATGTTTTTAAAGAAAAACAACAACAACAAAGGACACAACTTTTCTTCTACAGCTGGAAACAGGCGGAGATAGTGCAATAAAAAATTTAAAAAAAAGTTTTTTTTAGGGAGAAGGGGGCGGGGCATTTTCCAGCGGTCCCTTAAAATAATTCGCCCCGTACAGCATTCGACTATTGCCTCAGACCAAAAAAAAATTGCCGCACCTTGCACTAGTGCTGCAAGGCTGGTGAAAGAGCAGAACCGAGCTGGCGACCCCTCTCCCTTCGTCGGAGACCCGGCTGTGGCACCTCACTGGCAAGCCCGGATCGTTTTGTCCGCCGGTTTCCACATCACTCCCAAAGTGAACCGCGTTAGTAGCGCGCTAGAACACGCGGCAACCGGCTTCGCGAACTCGGCGTCTGTAGCGGGAGCTCTGCGTTTCTTGTCCCCACTTCAGGCGTGAACGCACGTGAACTGGAGAGGAAAACACCCCGCGAGAGATCACGCTACGAATGCTGGAAAGACTGCTCTCGAAGGTCGAGCTGGCCGACGCCGGGCGCGCCTCGCGAGGCGCACGGGCATGTGTGCTCGGTGTTGGTATTTTTTGCGAGCTTCACAAGGGGCGCAAGGTCCCGCGCAAGCCTCGATGACTCCGGCTGCTCCTCACGAGGCGCACGCTCACATGCGCTCGCTATTTTTTGGTATATTTTCTGCCAAAGATGGATGGCGTAACTAACAACTTAAACCGCTCCGTTTCTAAGACTTCTGAGAACGTCACTATACGGAGGTCAGAATAAGATGTGCTTAACCTATCACATGGAAGGAATAATAGGGCGGGGGGCTCAGAGTGCCATGTTTTCTTATTTAGGCGGCGCTGTTGGTGTCAATCTACGCACCACGTTGCAGCGTTTAGTGAAATGGCGTTGCCGAAAATGGCACTGCGGGACCGGGTTACCGCCCCGGCGGTCGAATACTTCCATAGTAAATGTCGACGGGGCGCTGAACCACGCTTGCCGACCTGATGAGCAACAGCTCCCGGCGCGAACATGCATCGGTGAGTCGCTTCAAACGAGCGCCTTGATTTGGGGGCGTGAGTCGCACAGGACCGGGCATTCATTGCACTGGAGGCCACCTTTTATGGCAGATATCAGACAATTTGCGCCCCTCATACATCGAATACGGCCTTTGCGGCTAAGTAAAGTTGACACAACTGCCATTTGCTCCCTTATGCAAAACATTGGCTCTTAAAGATAGCCTTGTTTCGTAAAAGAGGTCGAAGAGATGCATGCGTAACACGTAAAATTTATTAGAAGCACCTACTCAGAAACGCACATACATCTATATGTGTAGCAGTGAAAAGGGAGGGTTACCGGGAAAGAGGAATCCCTTACTATCTACGTTATTTTAAAGGGGTTTTGATTAAACACACATTCGAATGCACACCTTTAGAATTTAGAACTATGTTGTGCCAACCACATCTTTTCTAATATCTCATTTTACACATGCTCTGTTAATAAGACCGTAAAAATTATTATCTATCCGTACTTATCCTCGTTAAACTTTATTTGCTTTTACAGTTTTTGTCTGCTGTTTTTACCCTGCCTGGGTTTGGGCATTTGTTGCTGACGAGACTCGGTGCATATGTAACAAAATACATGTGGTTGTTAGTCGAATGTTTCTGTTATTCTGTAGATGTGCTTTCGATACATTGCTCAGGATGTAATTGATTGATTGATTGATTGATTGATTGATTGATTGATTGATTGATTGATTGATTGATTGATTGATTGATTGATTGATTGATTGATTGATTGATTGATTGATTGATATTACAACTACCGCTTCAGTCATTTCACCATCCACCGTCCGCAGCATCAGCGGTGGACCGTCCTGAGTTCAGTATAAACTCGTTCATTCTTTTCTATATGCGCTCCGGGCTCCTTACTTTGCATGCAAATGAAGCTGCGCTAAAAATGTGTTCCTTTGTTCCGGAAGATCATTTTCACCTCGTTTGCGTGGCGACTAAATTAGAAAGACTGTACCTCGTACTTCATCTGCTCCGCCGTGCCCCATGAGTCGCAAACAAAAGTTAAATGAGGGTGTTCGGACTCGGGGTTTTGAACGTGCATCAAATACTAAATACAACCTCTTCTCACAGACTCTGCGGCTTTAACTCATCGGGTTCTGGAAGCTTAACAGGCAGCCGCATTTTTGCGGGCGTCTTGCATGGCAGGAATGGACAGGACAAGAGCGTTGAGTGAGTGAGTGAGTGAGTGAGTGAGTGAGTGAGTGAGTGAGTGAGTGAGTGAGTGAGTGAGTGAGTGAGTGAGTGAGTGAGTGAGTGAGTGAGTGAGTGAGTGAGTGAGTGAGTGAGTGAGTGAGTGAGTGAGTGAGTGAGTGAGTGAGTGAGTGAGTGAGTGAGTGAGTGAGTGAGTGAGTGAGTGAGTGAGTGCGGAAACTGGCGAACCGTGTACCGCCCTGCATTTCCACAGTAGTGCAGATTTCGGGAAAGTTCAAAATGTAACGGTTGTAATAACGTAAATGGAGATAATTGGTCGAACAAAATTTTGAAAAACTAAAAAAAAAGAAAAGTACTAATAAATTTCGAGAAATTTAAAAACATATAACGCGAGACATTTCCACAGTAATGCAGATTTTGCGGAATTTCCACCTATAATCTTTAAATTGTCATCAATTGGATAATTATTACAAACAAATTTTCAAACACTAAAAAAATAGGAAAAATATTTTAAAAAATAAGAAAAATGGCTAAGCTGTGCAAAGCCCTGCATTTCCACAATAATGCGGATTTCCCGAAAGTTCTAAAGCACTAACTGAAAATTGCAATTCGTATAACACCGTGGAGTTCCACAATGATGCAGATTTCACAAATGCTCCACTTCGAATCGTTATAATTGCGTAAATGGAGATAATTAGTCGGACAGGATTTAGAAAAACCACATACTCTCACTGCAAAAACTCACACTCAAGACAAGCAGCATAATACTGCTGCGCATTAGTAGATAATTCTCTGAACTTCTACAGAAATTTGTTGTTAAAAACTTTTTTGGTGACTCTAATTTAGCTAAAGCGGGGCACTAGTGCTTTCAAAATAAACAAAGATCTGTTTTGTATTTATGCCCCTTTAAGAGTCACAGTCATACTGATATAATTATGTAAGCACCTGACGATCTTTGGCTTTAAAACACGTGTCTCTTTCTGGAACATCATCACACACTCCCGCGTAATTATTTCCCGCGCACCTTTCAACCCGGAGTTCTGCCTGTTCCAATTATCTCCACTGCGGATAACTGTTACAAGTTTACTTTGCTCCCATCCACGCACAAGCCGCAGCTCTCGACTTACGCCAGCTCTAATATAGCCGCTAATTCTCGGCGACAGAAACAACCCGCCATCCATGCCAGAAAGTAAAACAAAAACGGCGCTGGGAGCCTTCTTGTGCGTGTCGCTGGTACTGGGTCTCTTCCTCTACACCCGCAGCGCGGACTCCAATTTCGTGGTCTTATACCCTGTCAGACGCAGTCTCTGCTCGTTTAGTCGTAGTAATGAGCGGCGAGCGGTTTACTCTTATCGGAACTTGCAAATGAATAAGGGAGGGCGCCTACCGCAAGTTGCGTGAAGGGCAGGACTAGGCAAACGAACAACGCGGACAGCGCTCCCCTGCCTGCATGTCCCCTAAACGAACCTTCGCACGCGACGGACACTTAACGATGCGTGAGGTCTCGCTCGCACCGCGTAAGATCGCCGATGTCGTGCCAAGTGAAGGGTTATTATGAGACGACTTCCCCAGGCGGCCTACCTACGTCGTGCATAGACGCACTCGTTAGCGTGATTCAGGAAATTAGGACATGGGTGCGAAGAAGGTGGGCGCATGTCAGTACACAAAGTTTAGCGATACGCAGCGCCTGGCGGGCAAAGCAGATTGATACGGGAAGGGAACAAAAAATGCGACGTGTGAGGGGGGAGGAAGTTAGTAGAGTTGTATGATGTTGATAAAGCCTGCTGCAGAAATTATTCCAACAAAAAAGTTGCGCCTGTACTAGAGTGAACGTGCGTAACCCTAACGGTGCTTTGAGTTCCAGAAGTCTAGTTCATAATCTGGTATACTATCACTGAGGACATTTTTCTGCACTTTCTGATCTACTCCTTTTATTTGTTGTAGGCGTTGTCAGAAGATGGGCAGTTATTTTTCCTCACCTTTCTTTAAAGCCACCACCATGCTGCCTTGCTCAAGGCATTTATTTTCTTCATTGGAGCTACAAGAGAAACACTTTGAAAAAATGCATACCTTGGAAGCCCCCACATGAATCCTTGCGCTGGGAACTACGTAGTAGGTCACCTAAGCTAAGTTCAGAATGCAATAAACATTGACCAGTGACGCCTTAGCTCAATGGATGTCCTGCACGCCTCTCCGTTGCCTGCTCAAACATTTTTTTTTTGTTGAATAAAGCCCCAGTAGCACAGAATACAGAACGGTTAGGAGGTTGCTGCAATAAATGTGTCAAACTATTGCCGTTCTGTAATACCACGTAAGTACAATTAGGCGCGCTGAGGTCCACAACAAATGTTGTACAACGCTGCCCCCCAAAATCAATTTACCCCTTTCAAACCTGGAATTTTTGTTTCGACCAAGACACGCGTCTTGTGCGTGTTGGTAATTTCAAGACCTCATGGAGTTACAAATAAGCAAAATGAGCTGGTGGTGCAAGAATTTATAGATTTACAGAAATTGTCTGTTTCAACCATCGGGAAATTGTATTTAATTTGAAGCAAAAATGTTTTTCGTGTGTTCTCCTTCATTCAAGACACCCTGAGTATACAAAAAAAGATGCAGCTGTGCGTGCAAGTGTTGATCAATTTACCGACACGTGCCCATACTAGGAGCTCAGTGACTTTCCCCGTAACGTACTCAGCTTTGCCATTGTCATTGCTGTTGTTCCTTTCTCCACCGGTGCTTGAGAATAGCTGCAAGAAGCCCATCATTCAGCTCAATAGCTCAATTACGGCGCCTGCAATTGACTCCCACAGGTCGACAAGTGCTTAAAGCAATACGACACTTGCCCGATACCACTGAGGGAACAACAAAAAAAACGCATCCCTCTAGCTCTGCGATATTGCACAGTAGTGGCTCCAATCCCTCGAAATATGCACGCCAACTACTACATTGGTCGCCGAGCATCTCGGGTCTTACGGCGCCATACCGGAACGACCTTAGCGCCCTGTACACCGATGCTACCCCATACCCTGCGCGCGCCGGCAACGTAGCCTGTGTAGTTACACATGATCAATGCATCAATGCCGCTACTACTACCGCAACCTCAATCGATGTCACTGAAGAAATAGGCATTGCGCTGGCCGCCACTTCCCGCCCTGAACGAGTTACTATCCTCAACGATTCGCAGGCAGCCTGCCGAAACTACCAGATTGGCCGCATTTCAATGAATTATCAGCCCTACTCATCTTCCAAAACTGCTCGACAACCGATGTTATCTGCATCGTCTGGGCTCCTGGACACGCCGCCATCCCCGGCAATGAAGTGGTTCATGCCGCGGCTCGCGATTTGATACACCGAGCCATTGCCGACGGTGGCCAATGTCTACCCCCTCAAGATAACTCCACCCACTGGGCGGCTACACAGAAATTCTCTACCATTACAAGCAAATTCGCCGCAGCCTCCCACCACCACACTGCGCCTCTCCAGAGAGGAAGCTACAACTTGGTGGCGTCTCCAGACAAATACTTACCCACATCCTACCCACCTCCACCTCATCTTCCCCACCCAACAACCTTCCCTCTGTGCTTACTGTCCCCAGCCTGGCACCCTGTACCACATCATATGGGAGTGCCAACGAACTCTAGACTTGCCCCCACTTCCCAACCCCACCTTCAAGCAGTGGAGGGCTTCCCTGGCCAGCCCGGACCCGGATATCCAGCTTAAGCTGGTGACCCGAGCACGGACGGCCAGACGAAGTCAAGGCATCCCGGACTACGCCTGCCACGGGGCGAGGCCCACACATCAGCCTCTGCTGAACAAACAAAAATATTTTCTCTCTCTCTCCCTCTCTCTCTCTCACCGGCGCTTCTTTCTTGCTTACAGCTCATTGAAGACGAAGAATGATGATGTCTGTAGCCGAGGGCATCCTTGTAAAACTGTTTTTCAGAAAAGTACCAGTTTTGGCTCCGTTCTTAAGGCCCTGAGGGTACTACTACCCCAGGCTGAAAGTGTTAATTAGGCTTATATTCAGTTAGCTCGTCTAATTACCGCAAAAAAAAGAAAACGCACCGTTTCGGTTCTCGGTGACTTAATCACCCCACAGACGGCTGCTAGGAATGAATGGGAAACTAATTGGAGAAAAGCCCCCGAGGGTGTGAGAGGCGTTTGTGGGTTATTCAAAACCCCTGACACGGGTCCCTGGACGGCACTCAAAGTTCGCCCGCCAATGAAAGCTCTCACGGCGACACAGGCGCAGGCCTGCTAACAATAACGTTCTGTATACATACGCACCGAACAACGCTCTAACCTTGTTGGCACGCATTGAAGAACGTGCACTCTGCGCCCGGTTCAGGGCTGGTTTGAGTAACGAGCTTTAAAGAGAAGCACGTAGGTGTGTAAAAGCTATAGGGCGAGGAACTAACGCCAGGGGAATGCGTATTGACCTCACCAGGGTTCAAGGTGAACTTGGGAGGGCCACAACCACTTACCGAGAAATCTGAGGCGCACAAGTGATACTTCGGAAGGGATCGTCTGGGCAAGAAATGGATAGGGGTAGGCAGGACCAAGAAAGAAGAAGAATGGCACGTTCAGGACTTGCACAATTTGAATGCGAAAACCTTTTTTTTGGCTGTTGTCTTTGCGCTTTACATTCTCGTTTTTATTTTTTATTTTCATAACATACTGACTGTCACGCAGGGCCAGTGTGACGCAACGTCTGAGTAAAACAATATAACGTCGCCAAGGCCGTATTATCCATGTGAAAGTATTAGTTAACTACGTCGGTCCAAATCCGGCGTACAACGCACACAAGATGGAAGGACAAACGAAAGAGCTCCACATTTCTCATGAAAGCTATAGTTTTTTGCAAAGAATTCAACTAATTAGGTTTAAAATAAAATTGGTAAATTATTTGCCTGGGCGAGACTGGAACAAAGGTATGGAATGGAGCATGGATCCCCTGGACCGTGACAGGTAGTTGATGCTAGATGACTAAAAGTGAAAATACGAAATGGGTTGCGGCCATCGACTGAGAAACGAGGGTTGCACACATGCACTTAAAGGGACCCAGAAAAGCCTTCTTTAAAAATTGCAAAAGGCTTGTATTGTCGCGTAGCACCAATATAGCGATGCAATGCCGTTGGAATTATTGATCTACATTCAGTATTAGCTGCGCCAGAAGCAATTAAATGCACCTCTCCCCACTTGCCGATTGACTCCTCCTCCCTCTCTGCTTCCTTCAAAGCAGCTGGAAACCCTGGGAATAGCCATGTGACATCGCGACGCTCGACTTTCGTTCTGTGCTAGCTACATTCCTGCGCCTAGGCACGCGTCAATCGCTGCGGACCCGCCTTTGCCGCCTTTGCCTCGGGATCGCGCAGGAAGGAGGAAGGGCAGCCGGAAGCCAATGGCAGTGACGCCGCCGGCGGCCGACCTCGCCGGCGATTGAGCGAATCAGGGGGCGCCTTCTCCGTTGCGTCAGCCACGATCGCCGTTGCGTCAGCCGCGGTCGGCTCGCTGCGGCGTCGCGCTCATCGGCCGGGAAAGGCGATCTTCAAAAATTGTTTGCAAATTATCCGTACAACGTATGGGGCTCACACTTGGCTCAAAAATCCCCCGTTATGTGTTCTACCACCTGAATGCATTTGATTGCCACCTTCACAAAGCTTTTCGGGGTCCCTTTAATGGTACAGGAAAATTTGAGCATGGGAATTACATAATAAGTGATTCGGCGACAAGCAGAGCACATTCCCGACAATATCGTGTATGTATGGCTCTTATGGCAGACTGTCCAAGCCTACGAATTAAATTGGTTTAACTAAAAAATGAATTTAGTTTATGTCATGACCATGTTGCTGGAAGACCTGCAAAAAGTTGTTGAAGCAGCTTGACGGGCCCTGTCCACCGTGTACACAGAGCAGCAAGTTAGGCATGACTAGAGGAATGTCAAAATAAGTGTAGTTATTTACAAAATAAGGGCAAAACTAGTACACTAGTGCAAAAACAAGTGTGGTGCAAACGAAGTACAGTACAGTTCTAAATACAAATCATAGTAATGAGAAATATAAAGCATAGCGTGAAAACCACTTGACAAGAAGACAGCGCCCATCAAGGACAACAGGCGGCTTTATTGGGCGTCTCGCTGACCACCCTCAGTCCGCGTCCATGGCCGAACATGAAGAGGTAAAGACGAAGTGCACGAGCCGGGCCCATACCCCAAGCATGCAGTTCAGGCCCAGCGCCACCATTCAGTGTCACTTCTTTTTCCTCAAACAACCAAGTTCCAATACAACTCTCATTCCGTTGAATTAGGCATACGAATCATATCACGCGGCCGTCTGAATGAAAGCGTTAAAACGGCAGCTTCACTTTTAGTAAAAACAGTATTTAACATCGTAGGTAATAATTAGTACTGGATCATTTGTGTCCCATTGTTTGTGGGGCATTTTTTTACTATCAAAGGTTCTGGTGTACGGATCAAAGTTTTCTTTTAGTGTGGCAAGCCTGGTTCGTGCATACTCACTACAGATTAAACCCAATTTATTCATTGGTTTAACCCTTTCTGGCTTATCCTATTCATTAAACCATTGGCTTACCTTATTGGTTTAACCGATTCATTGTTTTGACCCTTTCTGAAATTTAGTTTTGCTTTTTACATCCTCACTCGTATAAGCCTGCACGCCCCGCATCAGTTGAAACGCCTCGTACACATCGTCTTTAAATGCGTCTCACAGCTTTCCCGAAATAAGGACTGCAAATTCTCTGCTCGTTCCTAATATCGACGTAAGCACAGCCTACGCCATCACGCCCTCCTTATTGATCCCATCAGTCTATTTATCCCAGCTGTATCTCTCTTGGGATATCGAGCCTTTTATCTCCTCGTTTAGTGGTCATCAGTTAGATTGCTTGCACTTAGTGGCTCTCGAGCGTGTTGCAAGAGGTGGGAACACATTCTTTCGCCTATCTATTTCTTTTTTCAGCAGGGAGATTTAGTGCCGCGATAGCTGCTACGAACTTCCAGTTGCACCCTTCGTCACTAATTGCCTTATCCTTGTACTATTCGTTTTTCTTAATGAGCTCCGGTTCATTTATACTTTCACTTCACAGCTCTGGAACGAAACAGGAGATGGGCAAGCCGAAAAGCAACGGGCAGGGCTCTCGTGCCAGAGAGCTCACAGGAATACTGCCGGCGCCTAATAATTACCGCCCAATAATTGATGAGTCCCGGACCTCAGGAAAGCTTTTCATCGATGGGGCTCATTTAAAGTCAGGGTATTCCCCAAGGCTTCGCCTGTTCGGGCACGAACATCTGTCGCTCGGTGGTTCCTGACTCTAGCACTCCGAATGTAAGTTCCCTTCACGCCTTCAGTGTTATCTCTTCCTTTCACCTACAACCCCTATTCCTTTACTTTCTTTCAATGCTTCTTTTTAGCTGTGTAGCCCTCCTGCGTGAAATCTGTGCATCTTTTTTACTCCTACAGAACCTTTCACTCACTACATTATGCAGTAAAATTAGCTTCTTGGAAGAGTTGTTTAGACGGTGTGTGGTAATTGCTATTAGATGCGTCTGCATCTCATTCACTCGTTTTGTCCCTCCATGCGGCGTTGTTGTCCGTCCACACCCCTCCCCCTACACTATAAAAAAAATAATAGTTACCGGCGCCTGGCTTCGATCCCACTACCCTTTGGGCGGAACGCGAGGTACATGGTGCTCTTCCCACTGCGCCACAAAACCGAGGCAGAATCAAATGCTACGAACGCGCCTTATATCCTTGACTCATTCAAACTACGCCAAGAAGCTACTGATACAACGCATGATGGGGCAATGATTAACACTTGCAATAAAAGAAAAGAAGCTCCCACTTACAGCAACAATGATGGAGTAAAGGTCGTTGCGACAGCGAAGCCCCAAGCATACCACTTAGAGAGATTCACCAAGATTGGCCAATAAAGCATAATAATAATCATAAAACATAATAACCATACGTGTTCTCGACACGTTTCACGCGATTTCAGAATCAATCCAACGGAAACACCAAGTGAACCCCACGATGCGTCGCATCTACACAGGGTTCCCCTCGTGGGGAGGTGGGCGCAATTTTTTATGTTCTGACTCAGTAACTTTTCGGAGCAGACTTTGAGATGTATTTTTTGCGTGTTTACCAGAATGTTTACCGGGTCTACTAACGATACCATAAACGCTTGAATTAGTCGCCGATCCTTAGCGATGAATAGGCCCGTGGCCCCGGGAACCGAAGCTGCAACACCACACCCAGCAGAATACCGTTGCCATCACTGGAGTAGGACGATGGCACGTTATAGCGATCGCCGGGCCGCCGCATGTCCCACGAGGCAGCCCCTCAGACCACCCACCGAGGAACGGCAGAAGCCAATCGTACAGGGCAAACGCACACGAATCGGACACGCACGATTTCCTCTCCCACAGCGTGACATCCAGCATGTCTGGAAGAAGACAGAGAAAAGAAGAACCGGAGAGCATTTAAGTCGCCCTTGCGGTCAAGCGAACAGCAAACACACACGCAAGGGCACATGGTCTCGCACGAAGCCATATGCATGAGGGCGTCCCCGGTGGAACGGACGGCCGGCAACTGGACGGCCCGGCACGACCACCCGCCCGGCGGCCGGGCAGAAATGAGCGTGACAAAATAACGCAGCCACCGGACAGTAGAAGCCTGCTCACCGGCACGTGGTATGGACATGTAACGCTGTAAGAAGAAAAGACAGCGAGAAGCACGACCAAACCGAATGTGGAGGCACGCGAAGTCTGTCTCAGCGTCGGCAGACAGTCAGTTGCAGGCATTGGAAGAACTGGCCCACGTCGGCGTTGGGAATCTGAAAGGAAGATAACATGTTGGCAGAGACATACCAATAACCATAGCTAAAGGCGACGCTGAAGATGAATTTTTTCTGTGTGCACAGCGTGTCTTTAAGAATTCTGGCAGTTATTTAACGCCGTTTGTTTACACAGATGTAGTTGTCAATACATCACTGCACCGGGTATTTTTATAAGAGTACTTTCTCTCGGCGAGTTTCTTTTGCCGAGTATGCGTACCCGTGTGTCCGTGAGCGTGCGTTCGTCACCGGTATAAGTGGGCATGCTGTAACCATGCAGCACAGATATTAAAAACAAAAATCTTCCGCCGAGGCTCTTGCAGAAACGCCCGTGCCGGTTAATTCTTACTCTATCCAGTCTTAGCACTGACTGTTCCATCTGGAAAATTCTTTGTTCTACCTTGAAAGTTCAATATAATCTTCGACCAGCTTGACCAAGGCAAGCTGGGTGGTCTTCTGACATTTAAAGCGCGGTCTCCCATTTCTTCTAGAGCAATGTGCGTGGATACGAAACGTCTATGCTTCTAAGTTTCTATGCTTCTACGCTTCTACGTCCTATGTTTCCCCTTCTTAAACTGCGAATATTTTAGGCCGCTGATAAAGTGCGCTTTCAGCGCATACGATTTGTGTTATTACCATGTAATAAACAAGAAATGCAGTGATAGTAAGGTAAGATAATATAGTGCATAAAAGGCAGTGACAGCTCAGTGATAACGCAGCGGGCTGCTACCGTACAGGCCCTGGTTGAAATGACATCACATCACAGAAGCGTTTTTTGTTTATTTATTCATTACAGCGGCGGTTATTTCATTAACCGGACACCTATAAGTACAACAGTGACGCTTTTTCGCAGAATAGAGCTCTTAAGGCTTTCGGCTTCAAAATGGGGCTTTTCCTAGTTAGATATGTAGCGTGGCATGGAATCACTAAACGACAACTACCACCGGCCTAGCCGGCAAATATGCACACAGCGAAAGCCGGTGGCGAGACATTCTGCAAAAACATATATGCGAAGCAGTGTTGATATAAATTTGGAAGGTTACCTGTCACTTGTTCTTGTGGTTATCATGATACTCATGCCACGTAACGAGAGATTTGAATTTGACAAGCATACGAGAACACCACTCTTTAGCAATGCGCCACGACAGTACTTAGACGAAAAAAATGTTTTGCTAAAACTTGCGAACTCTTCAATTTTTATGACGCGCAGTTGTATTATTTATCTCTCTCTCTCTCTCTCTCTGAAAATGCATGTGGGGGGGCTTCGACGTCCGAGCCTAATGCGAGATCGTTTCCCAAAGTTGGTTTTATGAGATAGCGTCCCTGCAGAACCCAGTCTTAAAGTATCATGGTTCATTATTAGACGAAACTATTAATTGAGGCATTGATGGCTCCTACACCGCAAAAAAGACAGACTTCTGTGGGTGTCACGCACTTATACTTATGTATGAATAGAATTACGTCAGATTTGTGAGGCTCTATGAACAATGATATTCCTCGCAGCACTTAAGTCTGCTTACTAAACGAGAAAGCCTGGCAATGCTTATGTTCGACTTTGATGCAACATCATATTTGCATCCCGTTCTTTGTTTTCGTTTCTTTGCCGTTGGAGCGAACTACGTCGGCAAGCAGCTGGCACACGCTACAGATGCCCTAGAATCAGGGTTCTGTGCGGGTTCAGGTTCCAAGCGGCACGCATGTTCTACAACTTTTACGTCTCCAATGCATGGTTTTGTGAATTTTGTGAAGCTGACACATTGTCCCTCAAATGTCCTTATTCCTCGTCAATTCCCCAAAAGGGTATGTGCCAGCATTAAACAACAACAACAACCACAACAACAACAACAACAACGTCTGTTCTACGTTGGCTACGAGTCGAGATAGCTCAGCTGTTAGAGCGCTAGCCTCAGCCGTGCGGACCCGGGTTCAAGTCCCATCAGATCCCACGTGTCGTCTTTTACTTATTTACTCTTTACTGCGGCAGCCATTTTCTTGACGACACAAATACATCAACAACGCCGCTTTTTCGCAGATTGGGGCACTTCAGTGTTTCGCCTTAAAAACTTCAAACACGAGCGGTCACGGCCACTGGTTGAACAGAGTTCCTGCTGCAGCATATACAATCAACAACATCCCTTTCGTCGTGAATATTTCCAGAGTGCAAACAATTGCAAGTAGAGCGTAGTAACAGGGTATCTTTGGGTGTTACGTAGGCCTACCACTGTCCACTGACCATTTGCAGCACAGCGAACGGCGCCGGCTTAGCAACAAAAATGCAACCTCCTTTCGACTCGTGGCAGCGTTGCATACGCACTGCATATCGCCACCGAGTGCATGCAGCTCAGTGCACAACGGCGGTGACAGGAACTACGAAGGGCGATTGTTCGCACTGCATTACCAACGCATCACGTGAGCGCAGTGGCGGTATGCAATTTCCCGCAGGCTCTCTTGACCGGCGCACGACCACGAAATTTGCTGGCCGGAATTCTGAAACCGATAGGCGCGTGCGCGCTTTCCTTTTTAACCAAACAGTGCAAGTATTACTTTCAGTTCGAAAGAAGCGACATTCAATACTACCGGTGCTTCGTTGGGCGTAAGAAGAAAGAAAGCGTGCGCACTCTCGCACAGCACGATGCATAACATAACTGTTTTCTATTTATTCTGATTTTGTGAAGTGAGCGACTCTTCTAGCCTGAGCTCTCGCATCTGAGGTGACAACAAAAGCTGGTGGACGCAGGAATGAACAAAAGATCGATGTTAGTCTGTTGACTGTTCCTGTAGTGAACCAAACGAAGCATCCCGGTAACATTCCTGCAGCTACACAAATGCTACGCGTCAAAAAAAAAAACAGAAGAGCAACATAAACGACATGATGTTACCTATATGGGTTGGTGTGCGGCAGTAAAAAAAATATGATAGCACAAACTCGCGTCGCACTTTCAGTTCAATTGTGTATCAGCGCAGCATCCTTTATTTTTATATACGGCACCAAGCTTTAACTTTTCTGAAATGCAAAACCGTGTAACGCCCTGCTTTTGTAGGCCGTGGTCTATTTCGATCACAATAACCATTCCCCGTCGCTTCCCCCTCGGCAGTTTCGTAATCTGGCAGAAGTTGCGGATGAAAGACAGAACGTGAGACGAGCAGTGAACTCCACCAATAAAGTTTTTCCTCCTCCTCCTCCTCGCATTCCACCCCCAACACTTTCTTTTGCCTTCGTAATGCGCTTATTTTCGTATGCCCATCTGAATCCGCCTATTTCTACCCTCCGCAATACATTATCCACTTCACGTAATTACCACGAACGCTTTCGGATGTAGGGCTGCTTCTCCCATTTATAAATTAGAGACCATGATTCAGGACAGTACAATTATGAACTGCCAATTATAGACAGTCAATTATGGAGAGTCAATTATGGACAGTCCTTTATGGACGGTCAAGCCCACTGACGACGCACGCAGAGCACCACTTTCGTAGTGTTTTTGTAGTCTTTAAACTCTAACGACGAGCGTTTATTCTCTCCCGTGCAACGCGCCGGGATAAGCGAACGACGGATGACAGGCCAATCAAAAACCTCACTAATTAATTAAAACTTTCGACAGTCACTTTTCTCGATGAAGTTTTGCGTCCTCTTCTAGTGTTTTTAATGCGCTGCCTGATCGCGGTAATTTCGTTTCTTGTGCGTGTGTTCACTTAATAGCCTCAAGGCTTAGGGGGTGGTGAGGGAGTTTGGGTTATGTCGAGGAGGTTGGGTTGGCCTCCCGGACGTAGTGCAGAGAAGTGTGGAGGACAGGACCGGAAGCCACCGATGATTAGCGAACGTTTAATCCCGCTATTTTTGCGTTACAGGAGTGGTAACGTGGTGCTTTACCGCACCTCAGCAAAGCAAACTTAGGTTGGGAAAAAGGGCCATGGAACGAAAACTGATAGGAGTAACGTTTTAAGGGACGAGAAACCAGCTTCCTGAATCAGAGAAGGAGCACGAATAGAAGATATCATGGATGAAATAAAGACAAAGAAATATGCTAGGGCTGGCCATCTAGTTTAACGAAATGCCAACCGGTGGACCACCTCGGTAACAGAGTGGATACCGAGATTGATTGATTGATTGATTGATTGATTGATTGATTGATTGATTGATTGATTGATTGATTGATTGATTGATTGATTGATTGATTGATTGATTGAAGGGTTTAACGAACCGACTTAAAGCAAGCGATTAGGCGCGCCATAGGGGTGGGCTCCGGATTAATTTCGACCACCTGGGGACCTTTGACGTGCGCCGAAATCTCGTACACACTGGCGTTTTTGTTTTTCGCTTCCATCAGAAAAGCGGCCGCCGCGGCCGGGAATCGAACCCGCGACCTCGTGCTCAGCAGCGCAACGCCTTAGCCACAGGATACCGAGATACGGGACTATAGGAAGGGGAAGGCCAATTACTCGATGGAGGGACGAAATAAGGAAATTTTGAGGCAGAGAATAGAATCGAACAGCGTTACTGGAGCGGTTGTACGTCATTGGGAGAGTCCTGAGTCCTGCAGTGGACCTAATAAAACTGTTGTTTGGGACGATTATTAGTACGATGATGATCCCAACCATGAGGCAGAGATAATTAGAAGGATAAGAATGGGATGGAGTGCATACGGCAGACATTGTCAGATAATGAATGGCAGCTCTACCATTGTCCCTGAAGAAGAAAGTGCATGGCAGCTGCATCTTACCGGTACTCACCTACGGGGCAGAAACTTGGAGGCTCACTAAGGGGGTTCAACTTAAATTGGGAACGACTCAGCGGGCAATAGAGCGGAATATGATAGGTGTAACATTAAGGGACAAGAAGATAGCGGAGTGGGTCAGAGAATAAAGGCGTGTTAAGGACATATTAGTTGAAATTGAGAAGAAAATGGACGTGGGCAGGGCATGTAATGCAAAGGCAAGATAACCGTTTGTTCATTAAGGGGAAAAGAGGGGAACCCCTGAGAAAGCAAAACGTTGCAGGGGGCGGCAGAAAGATAGATGGGCAGATGAGATGAAGAAGTTTGCGGGGATAAATTGGTCGCACTTAGCACAGGGCCGGGGTAATTGGAGATTAACGGGAGAGGCCTTTGCCCTGCAATGGGCGTAGATAGGCTCGTGATGATGATGATGATGATGATGATGATGATGATGATGATGATGACTAAAGTGAAGTTTGAAATTGTGTTTACCCTTCTGCTGTTGCGGTTGCTATGATTTTCCCATAACTCGATCGCTGACGTCGTTAAGGTGTTGTATAAGGCGAATATAAGCGGTGAAAGCATTCAAGCGGTAGGCATAATTACATCGGCTGACAATGTCGTAACGGTTCTTTCGCAGTCCTACCCCACAAAAGGAAATCATATTTTGATTGTCATTCACCAAACTTTTAATCCCCATGATTAACACGACACATCTCCGGCCTATTAGGGGCGAAGCCCTTCATGGGCTGTGCCTGTTGGCGTCTCCTGTCGTCGTCGTCGTCGGACGGCCTATTAGGGGCGAAGCCCTCCATGGGCTGTGCCTGTTGGCGTCGTCGTCGTCGTCGTCGAAATCGTCGTTCGTCTCATGTAGTTCCGTTACTAAAACATCGGGAAACTCCCTTACATCTCACGCTAGAACGTAACGCGTTCTAAAAAAACACAGGGGCCCTCGTTACCACTCGGGCTAGAGAGCTTTGTGGTTCAAAGCCTAGAGACTTTTACAGCCAAGCTGTGTACCTCAACCCCACACCGGTTTCGTCTCCGTTGGCAAAAATGCCAAGGCGCCAAGAATACACTCATACACTGCGTGCTTCGCCCCTTACCAGGTTTCACGTTGGTAGAGATGGCCCGAGACTTTTTTTTATTTACTGCCACTTACGTCGCTTACTACTCGCAAAAGACAGTAGTCTTTCTTGGGTCACCTAAGCGTAAAAATTTCTCTGTCTGTCTGTCTGTCTGTCTGTCTGTCTGTCTGTCTGTCTGTCTGTCTGTCTGTCTGTCTGTCTGTCTGTCTGTATGTCTGTCTTTCTGTCTGTCTGTCTGTCTGTCGCTCAGTAAAAAGTCGAAAGAATACTTGCACGCGCCGTATATAGGCACGACCTTTCATCATGATCAGCCTACTTAGGTCCACCACAGGACGAAGGCCTCTCTCATTGACCTTCTCACATGCCACTAAAGTTACATAGAATTCCTACAACTTAGTTTGGCCACCGGGAGAGCAATAGCGAAGCACCCTTGTAATGAATGGAAGAACACACTTTTATTGGGGAAAAAAAGGGGAGAAGTCCCCTTGACATGGCCCGTGGACTCTGTCAAGAGTCGGGAAGGGGATAGGAAGCAAGGAGTGGAGAGAATAGGGAAAGATAGCAAGCTAAAAGCAGTCCTCAATGCCGGCTTCTCGGATGAGAATCAGCACAGTGCTCAGCAGGGGCTCCCGTGGAGGTCGGGCTCCAGGCGGATTGACTCAATGTTCGTAGGCTGCCGGTCGTCTTCAGGCAGCGTTTTGTGAAAACACAGGAGGTGCCTCATGAGGTGTTGCACATGGCACAGCACCCCAGTATAGAAGGTGATGTTAAGAAAGTAGCTGACAACTGACGATCAAGCGCAATTTAATTTTCTCCTTATGCAGCACATAAAAGCAGCACATGGAACAAAGATGGAAGAAAACGAAATAGTCGGAGTTCGGCCGAATCTATTAGGCAAGACCGTGGTGGCGCAGGAAACGTGTTTGCGTCAATTACCATTCATATTCAAATTCCGCCTGCTAAACTTAACCTACACTGACCTCTGTATTCCACACGCAGCAATTCGATTAGACAGGCAATTTTGACATCCGGATAGGGCCGATGAGAACGAATAAAACGCAGGCAGAATTTTTGCCGGAAGTGCATTCATTCTAATTAAATTTCGAACACTACGCTAGGTCTTTGGAATGCCACGAACATCGCCGAAAGAAGAGAAATTTAAAGAAAAGAAAAATTCGGCTCGCTTTTGTGGAGAAAGTTGCTGAGTACGTGGAAAGCGTCTTCTGTCTCCTATAGTATTGACGACCAGTTAACCTTCTTGTAAAGGGACAAACGGGTTGAAAACTCATTCAGGGCTTGCATTGTTGGCTCCTTCTCTTTGTCATGTCCGTTTCCGCCGTTCAGTAGATAAAGGCGTAGGGCCGGTTGGACCCCCAGCTCCAGAAAGAGCTTGTAACTTGAGCGGCTGGCGCCCGCCTCGTCTTAATCATCTTTGTCAATATAGTTATTCATCTCTCTCTCTCTCTCTCTCTCTCTCTCTCTCTCTCTCTCTCTCTCTCTCTCTCTCTCTCTCTCTCTCTCTCTCTCTCTCTCTCTCTCTCTCTCTTCTCCTATTGCACCATGGTACCTTCTTATAAACACAACACTTGTTAGACGGTTGGAGAGCAGTGGCGGTCAGGTGTGTGCTTCAGTAAACAATCGCGCACATGTGGTTAAAAACAGAAAACGTGGGACCACCGGCCAAACAAAGGTTTATTAAAAACGACGTTGCGGCTTCCACGGAAGCCTCGTTCACTGAGGCTCAGTCAACAAGCCTTCCGAATGGAAGCCTAAACGTCGTTTTTAATATACTTTTGGTAGACTATCCCTATAGCATGTTTCTAACTATGAATGCTCCACCCGACCTGACGAGATTTTGTCAGTCCGTAAATTTCAATCAGGCACCTGTCCCTCCGGTCACAAGGCTCCGCCAGTAGCCGTTGCTCGCGGCCAAAATGGGTTTTAGGGTTAGAAATACAGTTTCCACGTTTCTATTTATCGTACTTTCGTATTACGTCTCCATTTCAAAGTCAGAAGTGTACCGTGAGTTCTTTAAAAAAAAAAAAAAACTGGCATTGCAAACACGTTGCAGAACCAAAAAATGCAGGTTATCCGATTGTTCGGACTGGGATTTCTTCATTTCGCTCCGGTTCCAACTGGAAAAAGGTGCGGTGATACACGTCAGGAGTTTATAGTTTCTAACGTTAAAAAGTACGCGTGATTTCAAACAGTCACCGTTCAAGTTGCGGATTATTTAGACATGGCTGTTCTTCGGTATGTTTCCAATTTACGAGATGACTGGTATAAGAAAACCAGTCATCTGGGTAAATTATGATAAATATCAGCTGTGTAACATTAAGCTTGCCTGAAAGCCTCACCCTCAACAGTCGTTGTTACAACGTCCGACGAATCTCAGCGGAAGTGCAAGAACTCTAAACATAACCAAGCCTCCAGGTTCTGTCTTTCGTTCTATTGGTTTTACGCTGGGCGTAAGTGAGTGGTGTAAGCAGGTACTGGAAAAAGAGAGAGAGAATGGCTGTAACCGGTGAAGGTCAATCATATCAAGGGTATGTCGGTGAATATCACCTCAAGAAAAATAAAGTAAGCCATTCATTACACCATATCTCAGGCAAACACAATGTTACCGACATCGCGAAGTATACAAAATATGCATGGTTCGTAAATACACACCCTTTCATACATATGCATGAGTTGCACCTACATTAGACATCCGTGTACAGTCGCAGAGGAGACATCCATTGCCGGGTTCTCAATAAGTCGAGTATCGGAGCAACCGCAGGCTGAGTTCACTCGGTTGTCCTCCAAGGCCCGCTCTGTACTGCCTCTTTCTTTTAACGCCGCGTGCCGCCTGATCGATGGCGGATCCTTTGAGCGGTGATAACGGGCCTAAGCACCCGAGATAAGACTGCCCAATCCATTAGCGCTTTTCTCTTTGTGGTTGTTCTGCGACCGACATGTGTACGCAGCGTGTGAGTATACGAACGTTGATTAGATTTTGACCGACAATCGAGGAACAAACAAGTTTTTGGCCACGGGCTGAGTGGTAGCGCCAACCAGCTTTTAAATGCGAATGCATTTATTAGTCGGGGGTTGTCTTGCGTCCATCCAGCGGCGTGCGCCTGCATTCCTCCAGCGCGAGCGCACGTGAGCGCGCGCCTCGTAGTTGTGCCTTCGTCGTCGTCGTCGTCGTAAATGCGAATGTATTTCTTAGTCGGGGGTTGTCGTGCTCCGTCGGCGTGCGCCCGCAGGTGTTATCTCTCCGCGCTCAATGCCGAACGCATGCGCTTTGAAGCGAGCTGTACTAGTTTGCTCTAAGCGGCAAGGACGGCGAGTAGTACTGCGGTGTTAGTGTCGTGTCTAACGTGTATGGGAACTTGATATCGCACGCCGTTGCCACGTCTCCCGTTCGAGACACGTCTCCGTACAAGGACTTGTACACCCTTCCCTACACCGGAGACGGAGTCTTTGTTGGTGACCGTGTACCTCGCGCCCAACCTCGCTCGAGACGCCGTTGCCGCGCAGCTGGACGCGGCTATCGAACGTGTGCGCGTGCGCTCCAAACCCTCTGACCCCATAGTCTTGGTTGGCGACTTCACCGTTGACGTGCGCAAGAAGAGTGGCGAGTGGCTGGTCGAGTACATGCAGACCAGGCACTCTATGCATTGTTCTCTGCCGGATTCGACACGTGTCCCACTACCATTCACGGGAGTTGCATTGATCTGGTCTTTACGCGAAACTGTGACGCGCGTATGCTTCTCAAAGGACCCTTTGACCGGGCACTTTAGCGATTCACAAGGCAGTGATTGTGGGCCGTCAGGTACAACGAGAACACAAACAGGTGCTGATGAATAAATGATTACGTTCACACTCTCGTCATTAATTACGCCTTACTCGCAACACACTCTCGGTTGTACCCAATGCGTTCGCATTTCTGCACGATTTCCCTTCGGGGAGGTGCGGGGAATTTTTTGTACCTCGCTTCTGCCAAGCGAAACTGGTCTTCGGACTAAAGCGTTACACAAGCACGTAACAGTGCTAACACGCATGCTTGTAGTCTTATAAGATCGAGAAACGCCCTTCCGTGCGTGACTTCCGTGCCAGTTAAGGGTTCGGCAGGAGGCCTAGATTATTCCGCAAACCACCACTGTTGTGTTGGTAAACGTTGCAGCACAGCTTTGACTTCGACTCGTTAGGCCCTGGTTCTAACTTCCGGTAGAATGTGGATCAGGGAAGCTTTGTGGAAGGAATTCCAGCGTCAGCACGCTAACATATACAATGTAACAATGTTTGCAGATTCAGAATGATCTGCTAAATATTGCCAAATTGTGAGGTTCGTGAAAGAAGGGACTCTCACAGTGTACACGTACTGTGTTCTCGGGACGTACAATGGAGTAGCTGCGTTGTTCTTATGCTTTAAAGTTTGAAAATTCTGTCTCCCCGTGCCCCTCCCACTCCCCTTTCTCCCCATCTCGCAATAAAAAAGAATAAAATGGAATGCCGGCAACAAGCTCAGTTCCACAAAAGCTGCCGCAGGTTTAAGCCAATATAAATGTAACTACACTGGGCTAACACCGAAACATTTTTTTGAAGAAAAGCCAATTCGAAGACTTCAAAAAACCCTGATGAGATGGAAGAACCAGGAAAAATAAATAAACTAAAAAACAAACGTGGCATAAATGAGCCGGAAAGAAACAAAAGGAGGTGACCTTATAAAACTCAGTTCGGCACAATACTTCGCCCCAATGGCGCAGTTACTCCTCAGAAAAGAAATAAAAAAAACATAGCGGGATGAATTACTTACTACATGCACGCTGTTTATATCAGCTACGCCGCAAATCAGTGGTATTTCAGCAGTCTTAAAAAGAGGTGTGTTCTGAGGGCGTACAATACCATAGCTGCGTTGCTCATTTGTTCGTTCTAATTTGCTGTTACAGAAAGGACACACCTGTCCTGATACTCAACAATTGTGAGCCCTTTTCAAACAGGCTTATACCTCTGCCGCTTTATCCCGGAAACGGAAAGTCATTATCAGTGACACCATGTTCGCCGCAGAGGAGCGATGCTCGTCCTGAGAAGAGGCAGGGGTCGTCAACCAGGTGGCGCAGTAAAGGTTTGTCACCTGCGTGGCTTGCCTAACGAGCCGAGTCAACTTCCGCATCCATTCAACGCTTCTGAGACCCAAGAGGTGCACCGAACAGCGGCCCAGCTCGCGCACTCATCTGTTGAGGAAGACGTGAGTCATTTGTGGTCGCAGCATTACTGGGGTTCTTGTTATAGCCTTTGAAAACGGCATTCGCGTATACGTCTTCTTTCTGAGTGAGGAGCGGTGTCGTACTCCTCATCCTGCTCCTCAAGCAGGTGAGTAGGCTCCAAAAACAGAATGTGAAATTCCCCAGTGGAAAGCTCACGTCCAGTAAAAACCTACCTCTCAATCGAAACTGAAGCGTTCCAACAATCATTTGCCGCCTATCTGCTGCTTGACTTTAGATGTCGTTATTTGACCCCCTGGTGATCTTCAACGTGCGCTGAATTCTCGAAACACTGGAGTTCTCGTCTTCATTTGAAAAGCAGCCACCATGGCGGGGATCGAAGCCGCTTCCTTGGGCTCAGCAGCCCAACGCCTTAGCCAGTGAGCCACCGTTGTAGATTGTTGGGAACTTTTGATTTTTGCTCTGCTGAGAGCATTTCGAACCGGCATGATTTGTCTTAGTGTTTGCCTTTATCTCGCCTCATTTTGACACCGTTTTTAACGCGTTGTTTTTTTCTCAATTGCTCCCATAAAGCAACCACAGAACACCTGTACTCTCAATTGGTGCACTTTTGTTTTTGCCTTTTAAAAAAAATCTGCAGAAAATGAGAGATTTATCCTCTAATGCGCAGAATTCTTATGCCGCCTCTCTTGTGTGTGAGTTTTCTCCATCCAAATTTTTTTTTTTTTTCAAAATCCTGTCCCACAAATTATCTCCAATTACGCTATTATGACGCTTGCAGGTGAAACTTTTCGTGAAATCTGCCTTATTGTGAAAATGCAGGGTGTTACATGGTTCGCTATTTTCGGTTTATATCATATTTTTCTTATTTTTCTAGTTTCCCAAAATTTCGTTCGACCAATCCTGTCCATTTACGCTATTATGAGCGACTGCAGGTGGTGAACTTTCCCGAAATCTGCATTACTGTGGAAATGGCATGCGGTATACGTTTTGACAGTATCCGTATTTTTTATATATTTTTCTTATTTTTATTTTTTCAAAATTTTGTTCGACCAATTATCTCCATTTCCGTTGTTACAACGATCACATTTGGAACTTTCGCGAAATCTGCATTATTGTGGAAATGCAGGGCGTTACACGGTTCGCCATTTTCCGTAATTATTTTATATTTTCTCCATTTTTTAATTAATTCAAGAAATCTGTTCAGGGCATTATATGTTATGTCCTTTTACGCTATTATAATTTACAGGTGAACTTTCCCGTCTGCAGTTTATGGGGAGGCATTACAGGATTATTACAGGCGCAGATTTTTCCGTAATGTTTATTTTTTAGTTTTCAAATAGTTCGTTTGTGATGGTTTTGTTATATCAAATTTTGTTTATCTCCATTATAGCGATTACAGGTGCAACTTCCGCGATATCAGCATTTTTGTGGAAATGCAGGGCGTTACACGGTCCTGGCTGGAGGGGGTGTTAGGCAAGGAATGCTACGCATTAATATCCCTGTGGGTTCCTTTGCGCTCAAAGACGTGCGCATGTACGAGCCATGCCAGCCGTTCTAGCTGTTTGGAGCGTCTTGCTAGGATACAACTTCAAGCAATCTTTCATTTCTGTTTTCACCGCATGGTTGAATCGACAGTCGCAGACAGACAGACAGACAGACAGACAGACAGACAGACAGACAGACAGACAGACAGACAGACAGACAGACAGACAAACTTAATTTTAGAGTTGGAATGCCACAGGACAATTGTCTTCAAAAGCCAAAGAGTCTTGCCTCTCTATTGCTGGTAAAGGCACTTCGGAATCTCAGCGCTCAGGGCCACACTCGGCGTTCAAAGAAACGTGCGTGATGTGTATATACCGCGGAAGGAGGGAGGTTTTCTGGCGGACAAAAGTACAAGGGTTGGAGCTGCTGTCCAGAAAGCGCTTACGTGTGCTTATACACTATATCACACACACGCATGCGGATGTTGGCACTTTGGCGAGGACGCGCCGAGTAAATAGCGAGCCCGCGGCGCACGACCGCGTATCGCCTCCATCTTGAGGTGCCCCGACACTACCGATGGCGCTGGTGGAGACGCGTGAGTGATGAACGCGCGGTGGAGTGGACCTCGCCGACAGCAGTGATGAACTTTGCGCGACCCGTTGGAGAGCGAGCTTGCGGAATCACCATACTGGCACCGCGCCGACCGAATCAGGGGGGACATAAATACTCGAGATGAGGCCGTTGACAGGACGGCCGTCATGCCGTTTGTCGGTTAGGCTGGCGCGGCTGGCCGCAACTTGCACTTACTATAGTAATAAGGCGGCACAACAATGGGAAAGGGCAGCGAAAACTGAACGTCCAGATGTACGCACACGTGTCCGGAGAAAGAGGCGCTCACGAAAAACAAAGTGAAACGACCGGCGCAAGTGAGAAAGAGATAGAGATAGAGAGAGAGGTAATGGGGCCCGCCCTCTATCGAAACAATTACGACTGCGCACAAACGCGATATCTGTTGCGAATTGCAGATGCACTGGGTAGATTAGGTGACCACGATGACCGGGTCGGGCAATTCTGCACCTCTTGCACATTAGTAGTTGTTTGCACTACTACGAAACCTGAACTTGCCTTTCTCGGACATTACGGTGTTAGTAATTTCGAGCACGAAACCCTTTCAAACATGCCTACAGGGAAATGTTTATCCGAGAGCAAAATATAAACGTGGGGAGGTTAGTAAAACGTGAGCGAACACCATAAGTGTTAGCCTAGGAGAACGGTATCGCCTGACGTACTTGTTTCTCGCGTCCTAGCCCTGATACTGTAACGATACTGGACGTACGAATTGCCACAGCTGAGAAGTAGGGGGCGAGGACTAGGCCCGAAATCTACTGCATCAACTAGTTTCCTCTAGGGTTTTATTTAAACACTGAATAATGCCGTATGAATAAGTTGCCCGTCTTCTTTCCGTCGGTTATGTTTAGGGAGCGCGGAGCCGAGCTTAGTCAGATGGCATGTATGGTTAGCGTCAGAGAGAGCGAGAATAATTTGCTGTCTCCGAACCGGTCTCAAAAGCGCCCTCGGGATGTTTTTTTTTTTTTTTTTTTTCATGGAAAGCCGCAGAATCTTTTCTGTGTCAGGCTGCTGCTACGACGCGTTAATTTTTGTGGTGTTTACTCGGGTGTTTAGCGTTCCAAGGAAAGCCGAACGCGGCTGGTGTGACCAATAGGCCAATGAGCCAATAAGCCAATGAGCCAAATAAGCCAATAAGCCACATAAACAATAGAAAGATATGAGATGGCAATTTAATGTAGCTTAAATGGTCAGCTTTGCTTAAGGTTGTGATATCTACCTTAGGTGGTGGTTGAAAATTTTAAGTTCCACTACCACCTGAAGTTTGGGTTTTTACTCACATGCTCGATGATGTGCCCTGCAGTTGACGGTGACGAAGTAATTTAGGCAACCTGGGAAGTCTAAGACGGGCCTAAATCTCGGGACAGGAGAGTTTCGCACCCACACCACCACGCACACCACACACACACACACGCACACACACACGCACACACACACACACACACACACACACACACACACACACACACACACACACACACACACGCACACACACGCACCACGCGCACGCAGACACGCACACGCACACACACAAACACACACGCACACACACGCGCGCGCACGCACACACGCACACACACACTCACGCACGCACACACACACGCACACACACGCACGCGCACGCAGACACACACGCACACACACACACACACGCACACACACACACACACGCGCACACACACACACACACACACACACACACACACACACACACCACACACACACACACACACACACACCACACACAAAACTGACAGGCGCGATAAAGATCGCGCGAGGTAGAGGCAGATAGATAAGAGAGACAGAGATAGAAACGGTCACCAGATGGCCTAAACTCTGAAGGCCTTTAAAGGGACATGAAGACAAAATACTACCTTGTGTTATTTTAAGACCTAGCCCTCATCTCTAATCCAGTTTACGAAAGACGTTTTTACCGTATTGGCCCGATTCTAGGCGCGCGCCTTTCTTTTTTTTTTTTTTTTTGCTAGAAGTCGCCTGCAAAATTTTGTGCCCGTTACAATCGGGTTCTAAACCGGAAATCGGCTTCAAAGCGGCCAAGAGCATCGCCATGGCACGCACTGCTCGAAAAATCCAACTCAATTTGAATCCAAAAGAATGCGCCAACATCGCGTGAATAAATTCAGGTGCACCCATCCCGCTATATGCCTACCTTAGACAGCTGCTGCACGAATTTCGGCTGCTGCAATTAGCACCTTGTTTCAGTCGTTATGTCTCCGAAGAGGTATACCACTATGAAGCGTCCATCAAGCGCAAGACAATTTTACTTGAGAAAGCAAGAGGAACTGAGGAGCATCTAGGACACTAGGCGTCCGGAGGCATCGTACGCGAATGGAATAAATAAAACAGAGTCGTACATTCATTCAAGGTTTTACCAGCTCTGACCGCACACGTTTTCGGGAGCGTGAACACTTCCAGGTGGCATTCATAAATAAGCAGCAAAGGAACCATCAACCCGTCGCATCCCAAGTTGTGAACGTGAAGGCACTTTGAATAGCAGGCACTCTCGATCTTTCTGCTTTAGTCTCAAAGTCATCAGGAGGGGCGAAGCAACTTTAAGAAGTAAAAAGAAATCGTGGCTGCCACAGTTTCATGCGTCAATGAAATGTCGTTACCCAGGTGCGTTGTTGTCACATCTTTCACATCTGCGCGACAGAATCAACGTTGATGTTGCGGTGGAAACTCTTAAATTTAAGGCTACAAAACTAAAATAAAATTTAGGTGAGTGGCATTTTCTTAGTTCCGAAATCCACTAATGAATCTTCATCAAATGATTGTTCCGAGAGAGAGAGAGACAGAGAGAGAGAGCGAGAGAATGTATTGAGCGTCTAGAGTGTGTCTTGTGGCAAGTTGGGAGTGGTTCCTTGTTCAATGGAGCCCATATGACGTCATGGCCACCTGCACCAGGTCGACCAGCGCAAGCTGGGTCGCCAGTGAGGAGCTCGACATCAAAGTCTCCCATTGCTCTCTAAAGAGTGGGTGGGGGAATGAAGGAGGGGTGGATTTTCTGAGCGGAAGTCGCACTCCCCCAATTATGGGGCGGGGTGATCCTGATTTTTTTTTTTTTACAAAATTTGCGTTCGGCAGAAATTGAAGCCGGGACATTTTTTTCCCAATTTTCCTAGGTAAACGTACCCGGCGCTTTCCAATCGTGGGCACGTTGTGAATCGCGCAAATGTGGCAGTGCTGAACAATATTCAAAGTTTCGCGCTCTACGGCGTGCGTCAAAAGGCCGCAGGAGAAGGAGCAATTAAAAAAACTTTTCCTGCAGTTCATTAATTGTATTTCGCATTCAAGAAATTCAATTAAACAAAAATCTCACCACTAAAATCGCAGTCATGTTCTTGGTAGCGTCCCCTGGTCGGCGGTTCCCAATCGCACAAAAGGGATCCTGTGACGTCATCAACATCCGGGCAGATAGTGACTGCTGTTGAACACCCACTGCTTCACATGTCTTACTCAATATCTAGTCGGAAGCTTCGAAAATATCGGTATCATTGTTCCTCAAAAGGTCATTAAGTTGGTATAATGGCTGTCGCGGGTGATCTGCCGGCCTCTATCACATGGCCCAATTACGGAAGGAATATAACCTCTTCCTCCTTCGGTGTCTGAGTTCGCGGCGGGTTAATTTCGTAAAGCAGATCGCCTTCATGACTATTTTTCTTCTGAAAGTTGTTGTTTTGGTGTCCGGAAGCTTTACAATGCTTAGAGGTCAGAAAAAAAACAGCCTTGTGAAGCCACTGGTTTTCTTGTTCATTGTACCCTTGATTGCCCGCTCGCTCGCCCACTCACTCACTCACTCACTCACTCACTCACTCACTCACTCACTCACTCACTCACTCACTCACTCACTCACTCACTCACTCCACTCACTCACTCAACTCACTCCACTCACCCTCACTCATCACTCACTCACTCATTCACTCACTCACTCATTCGTAGATCAGCCATAGACTGTCAAACTTCCAGCGAGTAAAATTTATTTTGTTATTACGAGAAGAAACGGCAACATTCAAGTCAGTTAAGACGACAAAGGCGTGTAACAAAATCACGGTGCCGTTATGAAAGATGGCATTCAATTTCCATCGCAGCCGCAGGTAACTGCTGTGTGTTTAAAAAACACGAGAGAACGTGCACAAGAGACCCCGTGGCGTGCCTATTATACATCGTATAGCTCCCATAGCGGAAGCGGGCTAAGGCATAAGGTAAACTATAGGTCGTTTCAGACACCGACATTGTACGGTCGAGATAAGAGTCAAATAAATACAGGACGGGATATGGCCGAGCTTGACACTGATTGAATCAAAAGAGAGCATCCACCGCGCTGTCGCTTCCGCGATATTTTCTATTGCGTCTGGGTGCCGTGCGACATTGCAGACCGCGACGGCCCAAGTCACCCACAAGACATACGAGGCGCCGGCTTTTCGTGCAAGACGATACCGCCACGCATGTAGAACAAAAGCCGCCTGTGATGTGACTGTTTCAGAGACCGAAACAAATTAATCAGGAGGTCGTGGATCTTGGTTACGTGATGCAAGAGAATACCTTGGGTCGTCCGTCTTGTGAGTTCTGGGCTGAAACAGGTGCCTGCCAAGGGCCTTGTTTCCCACACCTCGCCGTGAGCGCTTTGTTAGCGCAGCTGCAAATGAAATCACGCGTATGCTTTTGTCAGGACGCTTAGTATATTCAACGAGCAATCTGACTTGGAGAGGGAGGAGGACGTGTCAGGGGCAAAAGCCTGACATTTCGGGACGGGCTATGCTTATAGTATTGAAAACAGGCTTCTCAGCCGTAGCAATAGGTGGCCGGCATTTATTGGTACAAGCTGGGTTCATATGTGCAAATTCAAACAGACAGGACAGACAGACAGACAGACAGACAGACAGACAGACAGACGGACAGACAGACAGACAGACAGACAGACAGACAGACAGACAGACAGACAGTCGAGCTTTGAGGGAGACGCCTTCCTGCATCCACGAAATAGTCTGCTGCAGACATAGCTGCTCTCTTTACACAAACCCTGGTATACTGAATTCCTCCTCCATTTGCGCCTCCTGTCAAGGAAATCTATAAAAATGGTTTTCGCATGTCAATAGACTGCGGCATCCTCCCGTCAACCGTGTAGAGTAAACACAAGGAGTGGAGGGCAGAATCAGAATGCGGCCGTAAATCTCACTATGACAATAGCGTCCACGCCCACAGCGCACTATAACAGCAGGTTGGCTGTACTTGTGACAATAAAGGTGTTCATAACTTTCGTAGCTGTAGCACGCTTTGTTTGATGCATGGGAAAGAATGCGACACGCACAATTGGATCGAATTTTAGGACCAATATCGGACAGAAGGCCACAACCATATGAAGCGCTACAAATTTGAAGGTCGACCTTAAAGAGGCTTCTGCCTTCCATGTGGCGAAGATGGAACAAGCCGGGGCTGGAGAAATGTCGGGGATGAGTTGGATGCCAGCACCAGCGTAGTGGTGTTGCAAGCGAAGCCGGCAACTTGAGCTGCGAGAGAGCATACATTTCAGAAGCAGGGTCTACAGCATAACGTTTTGTACCCCAATACCTCAGTACCGCAATGTCATTAAGTACTCGCACGCGGGAAGACGTAGAGAGCGTATAACAATTCCGCCTGCTGCTGAATGTGCATCAGTCTTTCATTTTGTAAGCAGACAGAGTTCCCGGAATGATTGACCCTGAGCGCCACATGGCGCGTTGTTGACGTCAATCCAGGAGGACCTGACGCCGGAGAAGGCGAGGCACGTTTATAGCAATGAGCTGTTTTTACTATTCGACCCCTTTTTTCTCAGCCTCTAAATCTGCCTCCTTCTTCCTCAATTCATTTTCGTTTTTTTTTTCATTTTCCCCTTTTGCGTTTATTTCCCATTTCTCCGTTTCCTCTTTCATCACGAACCACTTCTTCATCTGTGCTTTGCTCGCTCTCACTTATAACCTGCAGCGCTGCCGAGGGCAGCCACATCTCCTCGGACCACACAGCACTGCACCCTAGAGTGCAGCATAAATCACGAAGGGAACAAGAAAAGCGAATTTGCCCTCCAGACGCGCAGACGTAGGTGATAAGCGGCATCCATACAAGCACTGTGCGCAGAATGCCCTAAGGGCCTCCCTCCCAGTATATCCGCTAACGTGCTCCGACAGTCACGAAAGAGCCTGCGCCGACGGGGATCCTCTCAGCAGCAGCAGCAGCAGAGTATCAACACGCATTCGCGCATAGAAGCAGACCCACGCACGGGATGACGTCTCTCAAGCGCGCAGGCCTCGATGGTTGCCCGGTACGTTTTATGGGTGGGCAATGAACGGGGCAGGTCGCTGTAGCCCTCAAGGGGGATATGAACACTGGGGGAGTGGAAGGCGAGTGGTGGAGGAGGAGGAGAAAGTCCATTCCCGAAGCCCCGCTGTCGTGGTTGGCGCGCCAAGCTGGGTCATCGTGATTCGATGTATGTCGCCAAAATTGAGGTGTTCGAACTAGCCTTGTCTATGTCACGGAAACAGCGACCGCTGGCACGCGTAAGGCCCCACTAGCGTCACTAAGTAAAGGCGTTATTTAGTGGCTCTCGGCTCACCAACGAAAAAAGCGCTTATGGGGACGCAAGAACTTCAGTATTCTATAGTTCATACCACAAGCTAGATGCAGCACTGTGGAGGCTACATTGTTGTCAACAGTACGCCCACTGAAGGCGCCTAACTCGCCTTCAAGGGAATCCTAAAAAGACATTCCCTTCTCCCCTCTCGGCAAGTGAAACCACAAGGCCCCGGCGCCTTTGGTCGCTTTCTTCGCGGTGAGTTAGGCGCCCTGAGGGGCGGGCTGGTGATAACAATGTAGCCTCCACAGTGCTGCATCTAGCTTGTGGTATGAACTATAAGGTGTCCTGTAATTACCGAATGGCCACAGCGGAATCCCATCCATGCAACCGTACGTCCATCTATCTATCTATCTATCTATCTATCTATCTATCTATCTATCTATCTATCTATCTATCTATCTATCTATCTATCTATCTATCTATCTATCTATCTATCTATCTATCTTGTCTGTCTGTCTGTCTGTCTGTCTGTCTGTCTGTCTGTCTGTCTGTCTGTCTGTCTGTCTGGTCTGTCTATATATATATATATATATAGATATATAGATATATATGATATATATAGATATATATAGAGTAGAGATATAGTATATCAATCCATCCGTCCATCCATCCATCCATCCATCCATCCATCCATCCATCCATCCCTCCATCCATCCATCCATCTATCTATCTATCTTAGCTACTCTAATATTGTTTTCTCGGCGGAAGCCAACGAATGCCGTTTAGGAAGGCTCTATACTACTGCAGGCGATCCATCGCCGTTTCCCTCCTCGTACATAGGGCGGCAAACTCCGTTGCGAGACCTTTATTCAAGGGATGTTGCTCGGTACATCACCGTTGGTTTTATCTTATGAGGAGTGGGTGTGAGTACCCATCTAATGCCACCGCGCGAAGCTGAAGAGGCTGCTGGCAACGTAAGACGGAATTTCGAATATTGCACAAAAGAAAAAGCACATGGCTTTCAAGAAATGGGCAGCCACATGTTCTTTACTGCTTCAGAATTGACTGCAGGTTTGAGGCGGTTTCTGTTTTTAATTTCAATGTTTCTAAAAAATCGCTGCTCTTTCAGCACCTTTACTAGCAATGGTGCTGGTAACAGAGCACGTGATGTGAAAAGCTGGACATTAACGCTTTCTTTACACGCACACCCCAAATTTACACTCACATTTAAAACTGCCATTCTAAGGCAAAGCCAACGTACTTTTCAGAAAAATTACGCCCACGTCCCCTCGCGGGAACCCTGGTGTGATGCGACGCTGAGGGGGGTTCAAGCGCACGCGGAGAGCAACCGTCGACCGAAGGCCGCCGGAGAACGGCACACCGGTTATATGCGCAGCGCGCCCGAAGGAGAGGAGGACCGCGGAGAGAGAGAGTACTTCACATGCGCAGCACCGCGCAGCAGCACCGCCCTCCGGCGGAGTGAGAGCGCGCTGGGCCGCACACCCGCAGATGTTGAGAGATAGTGTTCGCTCCTCACCTGGGGCACGCGCCGGCGCCAGTGCGTCTGCCGCGGCTATGACACAACACAATCCAACACAATCTACTTTTTTCCAATCCAATCCAAATCCAATTCAATCCAATTCAAGCCAGGCCAAGCCAAGCCAAGTTAAGCCAATCCAATCGAATCCAATCCAATGCCCCCTCGCGAGAGAGGGTTCGCTATCGGAGAGGAGATGGGGGTGAGCGGAGGAGGAGTGCAGACGCCAAACGGACGACGACGGACGCACGCAGGAAGGACAGGGCCGCCGACAAGAGATGCTCTCAGCGTCGCATCTAAAAAGAGGCTTCGTCATATTTTTAACAACTTCCTCGTGTTTGTTAAAGGGAAGGCCCTGTATCCCGGCATAATAAGGGGGTCCCAAAAGGACGCGGAAATTCCGGGAAAGCAGCCATGTGGAGCTGGAGTTGTTTACGTCGTGCACCCGCTCACAGCTCCTCACCCACGCCCAAGTAGGCCATATTGCCATCTACGATACCTCTGCAGGCCTGGTCGTAGCATCCAAAACAACTTTACTGCGTGAATACAGACTCTGAGTTGGCCGGTAGCATGTGGCGTCACAGTACGGAGGCACCTACAGCTACCTAATACCGAGCCGAGACGCGAGGTAACTGGAAGGTTCGGGGAGGAACAGCAAGGGACCGAAACAGCTGGGAGGCCGTATACAACTATGTCATCTTCAAGACCGGTGCAGCTCTTGTCGTAGCGGCTACCAGGAACACCTGGACCGGGCAAACGCAGACCCTTAGTTGTACCGTAGCAAGGGACGTCACGGTACATATGCCCCGACAGCCAATGTAGAGGCGGGACATCAGGGAACGGGAAGGTTCGGGGAAAAAACCAAAGGGCCGCAGCAGCTGGGAGGTCTGTTTGTAATCTCAAAGGAGAGCGGTTCGACGCTAGAGTTGGCGTTCTCGACACACTTGTCGCCGCAATCAGCGCCTATATAGGCAGCGGCGCCGCTTTTCCAGGAAGACAGGCCGCGTGTTTGGCGCGCTTTTGGCGCCACTGGCTCATTTTCAGCACCTTCCGGCGACCGCTTCGGCCCTACCAACAAGGGCGAAGCAAGGAGGTCTGATAAAGCATCACATCAATTACCCCAGGAGGCCGCCTACCGAAACAAACCGAGGTGAGATTCGGGTTCCTGGAAGTCATCATTGTCCTCTTTAAACAACCGCGGAGGAGAGTCGATGCTTCCGCGATACCCCACTCTCTCTTTTCTCCTCTCTCTCTCTCGCTCTTTTTCTATCTCGCTCTCTCTCTTGCCTCTTTCTGCACGCCCTGTTCTGCTTGCAAATAGATATCTAGGTACTGGTTATTGTCTAGGGGTAACAATGCAGAAGAAAACTTGGCATGCACCTTAGCACCTGATCTAGTGGTGTTGTCGGTCAACAAGGTGTGGAACGAAACGGCTACCGTGGCCCAGTCTTCGAAGAAGAAAAGTTTGGAAAGGTAGCCAAATGTTCGGAATCTAGTGCAAGCGTTTCCTAAGGTGAACGTAAACTGAGCCTTTCCGCTTCCCGCCCTGCGTCATACTAATGTCTTTCTCTGAAGAAAGTAAGGGTGCAGAACTCTGCGCTGTGGGAGACCAAAAGGGTCATAGTTTGGGCCTGTTGGTGATGCATAATGGGAACTGAAAGCGCAAATGAGACACATTAAAAAAAAAAGACAACAGGACGACCGCCTGTTGTCTCCTGTTGTCTCCTTTTTTTCAGGACGACAACAGGACGACAACAGGTCGTCCTGTTGTCTCCTTTTTTCTCTCTGTCTCATTTGCGCTTTCAGTTCCCTGTAGGAGACGTACGTGCACCTACTCCTCAAGGCCGGCCATTTGCAGAAATAAAAGAAATGGGTCTTTGTTTCCCAATTTTACCGAGGTTCGCATTTATATTTTTCAGCAAAAGCTAGGTAAATCCCGAATGTTCGATGCAGGCGTGTCTTCGCTTATCCGGGCTAAAATAAAAGGTCTGTTACCGTTACAACTTCCACATTGCACGCGAGAATACAGGCGTTTTACGCCTGAGATATCTTTAACGGTACACACCATACCTTCACATTTCTGCGCATGCCAGGATTCATTGATGCATGGATGTTTTCACCTTGGATGTTTACGACTGCTTACGTGTCGGGATGCAAAAGAGCTACCTAATATTTCAGGCTTTGCGATCGTCGACGTCCAATAGTAAGTCTGTCCCGATTATGTGATGTTTAGGTGCTACAATGCCTTCGTGGCCACAGGAATATAAGTCTAGGGTGTAGTATTAGTGCAGTGGCGGGCGGCGGTGGCGGTGGCGGTGGCGGTGGCGTCAGGTGGTGTTAGGTGTAGGGAGCGCGTGCCTCGTCGCTCGCGGTGGGGCAGTTTTGCGTTCCCTTGCATCTTCCTCTGAGGCGTACTTCTGTGACTGACCACGTTCCCCAGCGGCAGACGGTATAGAGACAACCGCAGTAGAGGCAGCACAGACGCACAAAAACGTGTCCAGTGGTGCGATAGTGTAGACTCATTACCATCGACATGATCATTTCTCGATTCAGTCGTTTTCTGCTTGCCTCGGTCACGTGACTAAGAGGGTTGGGCAATCGTCCTTGCTGGTACTACATGAGCGCTGTTGCGGGTGAACGTGCTTTGCTACTGTGCAATTAACATGTTAAAATGGCTCCCGTATTCTCAGCCCACATCTCTAACCCTTGTTTCTATGTTGAAGGCCGCGGCAATCATTAGGTGCACATACAGTTCAACGTAGCCGAGGGTCGGCAGTGGTGTTATGGGATTCGTGCTCGACCGTCGGTTCGCTCACACCTGGTTGTAATCCCAGATGCATAGTTACCCGGTTTCTCTTATTTTCTTCACTTTTGCATCTACTCGTGTCAACGCCCATTTCTAAAACCATCGCTCAATCACACCGGAGGCAGGTCTTTCACGAAAGGAGGAATGCAGTGCTTTCGCATTGAAATACGCGCAGAAGTTTTCCTGTCATTTCGCCTGCGTTAGCTACACAGCAACGCTCTGAATCCCGTGCAATGTGGAACAATACCTTTACCACTAATCTCACCTGTTCGTATTGTCCCGAGACGAAAAAGAATGGGGATGCATGCATCCTGCACCTTCCACCAAAGATTAAATGGTAATAAAGCAAGAGGGAACACGATGTATCCGCAGTATTTGCAAGTATTTTCAGCTGAGAACCACGCAGAGCGGAATTTGTCACTTGCAGAACTGAACCCGACGTCATCCTCTTCTACACTCAAGCGCCCACTAGCGTCCCCTGACTTCGTCGTAGCTCAGCAACACCGGCCGCTGCGAATATTAGGGTGTACGCTTGCCCAAGCAGGCAATATTATATTTTCTTCGTTAACCGAAATCGGGACCCCGACGAGGACTGACGGGATTTCATTTCATTTCCTTCTTATTACCTTGAAGAACTCATTTAAGGGATTATACAAAAGGGGTACGTACGTTTACATATATAAAAAATTGAGAGCCATGTTTTATTACAGTGCAAAGGTAATTTGTTACGGTGTTCAAAAATGTGGAAGGGCGGGTTATGGCGGCGATTTCGTTAGAAGGGCTGTTACATTTGTTTTCCATATACGAAAAGCCTTCCCATACGAAAAAAATAATGTGTACGCGGGCGCGCCTACAAGTTACGCGTACAAGTATGAATGCGTACAAGTTGCGCGTACGCGGCCGCGCAACTTGTTGCGGGCGACCGGCGCGACTGGAGGTGCCTGCCGGGGGAGAGTGTATGGTGGCTCGCCGAGAGAGCTGTAACGAAATGCAAGCAATTATAAGAAGGATTTCGTTTTGGGTGCGTATATGTTGACGTCGTAGGCGTAGGCGTAGACCATGTAGCTCGATTCTGAAGCGATTTGAGTGGATGAGATATACTTGATGGGGTTCCAAAAACTGATGGGCTAGTAATTTTACATTTTGTGAGGCGTCACTGAACTTAAGTGGCAATGAAAGTTACGCATGCTGCGTTGGTAAGTAGCTAATTAAGAGCGGAAGTGTTTCACAAGCCGTAAGTTCTCCGCTGCAGGAAAAAACAACAGAAAATGCCGAGCGCTCGTGAGCGTGTGCGTCGCGGCGTCGAGGAGTCCCCGGCTCGCGCAGTAACTTTGGTTAAAAAAAAAGCTCCATCTCCATCGTCAAGCGCTCCCGCGCAAGTAAAAAAATACTCAGGCGCTAATGCTAAAGTTTAAAAGGCACCCTGCTTGGTAGAGGTCACCACGGCCGCCTTCACCGCGGCCACTTCAGCTACCCTGAGGACTACTTTTTGGTTTCCCTTGCAGTTGTGAAGAGCACTCGGTACTCCTTTGATCGTAGCAACGTGTTCGCGTAAGTAGCCCGTTTTTGCAGTTCCTTAATCGAAAACCAAGCGATGGTGTTAGGTTACTAACTTTGAAGTGGCTTTAAACGCACCTCCATAACGATGTCAAACACGTGGTACCTTGAAAATTACGTGCGAGGTCTCGCTTCCCCTCTCCACCCTCGGAGTTGCGGACGGACTGAGAGTAAAAGTGCGAAGGGGGAGTTCGACGTACCGTGTAAAACTACAAAACTATTTTTTCAGGGGGCTCGGTAACTCAAGTGGAATGAACGCTTTGCCAGACCAGATAAGAGCGATTTGCGAGGTAAAATATAAGTCCCAAAGTTTTTAGCACAGCTGGCAAGCAAGCACACTCCCTCAAGCACTCATTTTCGGCCACATGGCGACTTCACGGAGATGTTAGGGTTGCTGCCAACAAACTTCGATTTCCCGGACAACCTCCGCCTCATAGTTTCCGCATGGCCTTCACTACATCGCCTACGCAGTACTCCCCCGTCGCAGTGTGACGTGATACTGAAGGCAATGCCTGAAGACTTCGCTTTATACTCATGTATGATAATGATGATTATTATTCTTAGAGGCAGTTGTCATGAAGTTGACCACATGACGCGGAAGCTGAGGTAAAAACTTTGCCTTAGAGTGATGCATGCTTCGCTCTTGTGGTCACTGCAGTTCGGACCATGAGCAATAGGTGCCGCGCAACGCATCCTCTTCCATGCATTTTTTGAGTAAAAGGGGAGAGGTAGCATAACTCCCGCTGATTTATCGTCCCATACATCCGCGCAAACTTAGGCGCACACAGTTCAAGGGCTGTAAAAATTAGGCGTATCATCGCTGTAGCTTGCCCGTGAATTCCTCTTCATTCTTCAAGTTTTTGACAAAAGCTGGCAATTACGACAGTTGCACGGCCGTCGCACTTCGGCGAGGCGTAAAGTCATCCTGGTTATTTATAAGCGCAGTCATAGGCGCGAGGTGTAAAAATCTTGAGATACGAAATGCAATAAAATGTTAAAGAAATTCATATGTAAAGAGGGTGGAGGAAAGAGCTTTACTAAAATGCAACATTAAGTGTCGAGAATGTCCGGGGCCAGGTCCACCAACGCCAACTGGTCCGTCAGCTGGTCCGAGGCTAGCCAAGTCCGCCATGTTGAAGGAGGAGGGTGTGGAACATGTGGGGACTGAATTCCAATGGGGCAGGACAAAATGCAGGGTTCTAAATTATCGTATGTTGCAGGACAATTGTGACATGCTGGGGAGTGTCGCGTGCGGTAGATAGAAGAACAAGCAGGTGTAAGGACTGTATTTAAGTGTATGCGTCGAACAATGCGTTGTTGCGTGGTAGAGATTTGTCTGGAACAGGAAGTGTACGAAGAGTTTCTCTGATGTGCGTATAGTGAAGATGTATTTCTTGTTTGTAGTGGAGAGTTGTGCCCCACGTGGGTGGATAAGGCCAGGGAATCGTTGGCGCCCGGTGCAGAAGTTCGCGGAGAGGCCATGTACCACCTTATTGCCTATGATTCTATAATTTTTGTAGAAATGAAGCCGCAGGTTTTTTATTAAATACCCGATATAACCACACGCATGCGTCTGACTCACATCGTGTCACACGTATTTCTTAAGAAAGTAGCATAAAAACGCTGACGCATTATTACTGGATCGAGGAACAGATATTTCATGGTCGCCGTTGCGAAGCGCGTTTCGTCGGGTAATATATAATGCGCGCACAGCTTGCCAACCACAAACCAAAACTCCCCTCACCCCACGAATAAAGCTATAACAAGAACGGAACACACCTCTCGAGGGGAACTTGAGGGAATGTGGCCAGGATGGCGTCGGTTCGACGGCGACAACCTAGCGAGCCCTCTCACTCTATCGTGTTTCGTAACTGACCTGTGCAACTGAGGCATGCGTGCTTTTCTCATCAGTCGCGGCGGAGGCATCCCGCACGGACCACAGTCAGCAATTAGGAGCCGTAATTACGCCCGTATACAATCTGAGATGTCATTGCAACAAATCACGTCGCGAGTGCCTTGCAAGCCTGAGCGCCAAGTGAGGAAGGTTTCCGCGGTCGATTGCCTTGTCTCGCCCAGCTTCCGTTGGTTAGCCACGTTCAGTGCCCTGCGTGTCCAAGGGCTCAGATGTTTGCTGCTAGACCGTGGTAATGCAACACGTTTTGAACTGCAAACTCAGAGACGACAAATTCTTTGTGCACATTACACTGTGATTCCTTTCAACGTTTCTGAGATGCTGCTTGTATGCTGGTGTTTCTGAATTCCCTGCCCACTGCGAGCTTTCATGCTTCCTAGCTTTCGCGTATCTGGTGCAAGAAAATCGACGTGGTTCGGGCCACTCATCCCCTGCGGCAGAAGAAATGCTATTAGTCATATTTACGCGCCATGCTCCCCCGAACTTAAGCATCATAAAAAGTTTTACTGCAAATATTCAGCCCGCTTGCTACTTCTTTACTGACTCGCATTTGTGTGGTGACGATAGACAGAACATGGCCAACGGAATTCTAGAAAAAAAAATGGCACCTTCTACCTTTGACCACACAGAAATTTGCAACGATAAGGTCATCTGGTATCAGCTAGTATCAGATCTTAAATGCTTCACCGCGAGAAAAAAAACAGACATATTTAATAGGTATGCAGTCGCTTATTTTTCTGGCGCTTATCAGGCCAGTCGGCGATTTAGGTTTTTTACAAGTGTAAAGGTAGCTTTTTGTCGACCTCAAGGGGCGCTGCAAAACCGCCTATAAAGCGACTTTTCTCTCTTTACTTCGTGTCTGGAAGCACTGCAAAAGCTACAGTTATCCACAGCACGGCGCAACACTACGGATTTGCTCGTCGCCACAGATACGCCTTCCGTTTCTGCTTGCTTTTGGTGGCTTCTTTTTAAAGTACCTTTTGAATGAGCCTATTGCTGCAACTGAAATAAAGGCGGTTAATAGCCGTACATTTCTGTAGACGTGTAATTCGAGCGCTAGAAGAACGCCAACACAGGCGGAAAGACACCAAAATCTTTCGAGAATGTTTCTAAGTTACCTGATGGGCATAGAGAGGTAAGTTTTGGCTGAGGTACTTTGCGACCCTTTATTCTGAGTATGTTTGTTGACTATGTTCTGAAAACCATTTATGAAGAAAAAAAATCGAAAAAAAAAATTGTTTCAGGGTCCCTTTAAATACGATTATTGCGTCGGCAAAAATAATTCAGGGGAAGCTTGTACTCACGCGCAATACTTGAATGGCAATGGTGTTTAGGTGAGCATTGCCGGTCACATAGTTAAGTTCAGTATCATTTTTTATTTGCATAGTTGCGGTGCTAGCAATCGTCGTCATGCGCATCGAAGAGGTCCGCAGGCCCGAGGCCCTCAGGGCCATTCAGCAGGCCCACGCTTCGCAAGAATTGCTAAAGGAAAATGATGAACTTACTAAAAAATGTGCACAAAATAAAGAGAATTGTCCGCTAATGCGTAGCATTCTTATGCCGCTAGTCTAGAGTGTGAGTTCTTTGCCGCCAAATATGGCTAATAAATAGCGGAAAGACGTTACATCATTTCATGCTTTTTAAGTTTTATTTCATTTCTTTCCACCAAATTAATTTATACCATTATCGCGATTAAGTTCCTTTAATTCACTATTTTTTTTTCTGAAGATGCAAGGCAGAGCTATTGTTTTACGTTATTTTTTATTCGTATTTCCAACGTTACTTTGCGACTGTTTTGGGTTAGTCTCAGGTTTTTTTGTGACATGTATATCAGATGCATATTTCTGATTTTGTCAAGTCATTTTGTGAAAATTTTATTTTTCCTATTTTCTGATTTTGGTTTTTCGAAATTCCCGCTGACCAATTATTTGCATTTTCACTATTATAACAATTAAATGTGTTTCTTCAGCCAAACTTGTATATTTGTGGAAATGCAGGGAGATAAACGACTCGCTCATTTGCTTTTTATTCGTATTTTGAAGGTCCTTTGGCGCGCTTTTTCGTTTAACATTCGGTTTTGGGGGACATGAATGAGGTGCCTATACTCATAATATAATTCAAAGCTTGCACACTCGCTCGTTCGTTATTACGCAGCACTTTCAGTAGGCTGGATAGCAACGGAGCAAGAAAGGCTCGGAGAAATTGAAACCGCAGGCATAAATGCATGATAGTGCTGAGTGCCCGAGTTTTCGTGTTCAAGTAATTTTACTGAATGAGCGATGCCTGCTGATTACTCCCGGCCATCATTACACTATATAATAATAATCACAAAGCTTGGTGACGCATTACTGCAGAATGAGGGCGTCCTTCTCCCTGATTATTTGTAACTGTTTGTCCAGGCCTTTGCTTGGCGGATGCTTCCTATGCCAAATTTACGACTCAATCTTAGGTATGGAAAACGGAGCCTCGTAAGGTCTCTGAGCTCTTAGAAGTATCGGCGACCCTTTTTTTTTCTCGAACTCCCATCTGTCAAAAAATGTCGTTTCAGGGTCATAAACTCATTTGCAAGGCGTCGAAAATTATAACCGCGCGTCTTCACGTAGCGCTGCATGTATGATCGTAAGGCTTGTGGCCATATTTTTAAAGGACACCACTGGTTGTCATCACAGGTAACCTTAAAAGGGATAAGCTTGTAATTCACTGTAAGAATGACGAAGTCTGAAAAGACTTCAGCCTTAGTTCTTCCGCGGTTTATCCGCGTTGTCTGTGCAACCACCTATTTCAGTTTTTACTGGATGCTCTCTGCAATTTAGCTTCGAGGTAGATCACTGAAAACGAAGAGGCCGAGCGCGATGGGGAGGAGCTTCGCGCACTTGAAAAGCGCCGTAGAGTGCAGTGCTCCGGAAGCGGGAATGACTTTTCCGGCATTGAGTGGTATCCCTCTTTATTCCCTTAAAACGCGTAGGGAAACACGCTCACAAACAAAAAGATTTCGCTCCTACATTACAAAATAATTTCTCAACTCATCCTTACCCGGCTTTGTTGGTTAGTGACTTCGGCGTTGTCCTACTGAGCCCGAGGACGTGGGTTCGATCCCGGCGGCGGTGGCTGCGTCTCAGATGGAGGCGAAAAGTGAAAACGCCCGTGTGTCTGTATCCGGTGCAACGTTAAAGATCACCAGGTGGTCCAAATTAATCGGGAGCCCTCCTTTACGGCGCGCCTCATACGCCAGGTGTAGCTTCAGTGCGTTAAACGTCACGATCAATCAGTCAATCAACTTCTCCATCTTTGTTGACGACTTCAGCACACTCGTTAGATCGAAACCGCTTGTAGCGTCAGCTACACTGGCCGAGGTTGAGCAGTTTCGCGTGGCTCCTAAAGAGCCGTGCCGCGCATGCGTGAGGAGCAGTGAGGTCACAACGGCGCACAGAACATTGCTCGCTGCTCGGCGTCTCTCGCAACACCCCATGCGCCCAGCGTCTTCGCCGACCTCCGTTCCGCACGTGGCGGCCCGGTCCACTTGTTGATCATGCGAAGGGTGGCCGGGTGAGGTGAGGTGACTGTGAGAGGGAAAGAGGTTCCCAGCCTGCACCACGTATGTATCGCAGGGAGAGAAAGGGAAGGGGAGGGGGTAGAAATATGGGTTGAGGTAGTGGTACAAAGGTGGTTGGGGCAGGAAAAGGAAGGGGTAATGGGGAAGAGAAGATAGATCAGCGACCACCGCCCGGGAACGGGAAAACTATCAGCGGGTGAACATGAAAGGAAAATTTCCTTGTTTGAAACGAAAAATCAGAAAATTTACAAGTATTAAAAGAAAAAATAACAAACACTAAACCTTAAGAACTCTTCGTTCTAAAAATTGATTTTCCACTGTCGACTTGGATCCTTGGTAGACGTCTTGTCTTGTTTGTTCTTGTTCTTGAACTTTACGTGATTCTTGATTCTTGATCTTGGTTTGTTGGTCTTGTTTTTCATGATTTGTTCGTGACCTGACTTGACCGGGTATATAGATCTGTTACGCCTGATGGTTTGTGATTATGTGTTGTTGGTGTTCTGCTGGGTTTCCTTGTGTTGTTATGGTGTAAGAAGGGAATGACTGGAGATGTGGGCGGAGGAAGGCCTCACCAACATGGCGTTTTCTGCTCCATCCCTGTATCACATCACATCTTTTATATTGTCGTGATTGATCGTGTTGGTGTCCTGTTATGTTTGGTCTATTCTTATGCTTGTAGAATGAATTCGTTATTTTTAAAACCATCTCTTCTAAAATAATTCTTGTTTCCTCTTTCTTAATTATTTCCGGTTTTCTGTTTCTGCTCTCCTAGTTTTTTAAAGAGTATTTTCCTTTCATTTATTAAGAGTGGGCATTCTGTTAGATAATGATCAAGGTTCTCTATATCCTTGCTACACTTGCATGTAGATGCCTGCGTTATTCTGAATCTTTAAAAATAAAACGGGAATCTACCATGCCCTGTCAGGGCTTGCGAAGAGCAGAAGTTTGTAGGAAAGTGGTCCGGAATAAAACTTGCTTTCTATCTCCACCTATAAGTATAACTTGTTTTGCCATCTTTATTCCACACACCTTATTGTGGAACCGATGGCTCGTGCGTCGTAGCGACAACCGGCGTGCGTCTGTGGAACCAGCTTAGCTCTTGGGCGATCGGTTGACGCTGCGTCGGAGCCACTAGATAAATATACATGTGTCACATAATGCGTATACCGTGTGTGTGTCATTGAAACAGCAGTAAGCGTGATAATCAAGCTAATCCTAGACAACTAGGAAAGCTAAAAATAACCAGCTCAACTTCAGCTCTCACTACGTATACTATACCCTGACATAGCCGAGCTAAGCCACTGATAATATTCGTTTCGTTTCTAGGAGCATAAGCGAAATAATGCTGACCCTGCCAGCTGTTCGCTCTTCGAAAAAAACCGAACATCAGCCTTTGGTAAAGTTGAAAGATAGCAAAGAAATATCCGCAGCGATTAGGTTATGTTGCCAAGAAAAAGTGACAATGCGCTTATAGGGAGGAATCGGTCGATAATGTGACAAGACGGCCGCTTGCTGAGGCGTATTCGTAACCCAACCGGCTTTTCCACGTGCGCGTCTATGATAGCGTTCCGCGTCGGATGTGCGAACGAGCTCTCAAGGCAGCGTGACGTCAGCCGGTACGTGAACTGCGCGTCCCTCCAGCCTTTCCCGCGCACCGCTTCCACCGAATCTAGTTCAAACGGAAGTACGAACGAGAAGCACAGCCACTTTTGACTAACTTCGGTCCAATAACCTGAACTTTTCTGTAAAGCTGGTTTTTTTCTCTAAAGGGGCGGGACGACACCTTCATGTCTGGCAACCTCATACATCATTGCTGTACCTCCACTACCTCCACTGGGAAAAATATTCAGCACCTAATGAGAGAGAGAGAGAGAGAAGAGAGCAAGAGAGGAAGATAAAGATGTTTATTGAAACAATAGGGAAGGGGTATAGATATAAATGAAGTACTTGACTTGAGCATTTAAGTGATACGATGAAATAGACTGCAGGCACCACTATACAGCACGTTTTTCTGGCGGTGTTGTTGGTCAGCGGCCGCCAATCGCACAGACAGCTTTCTGTGACGTCATAGACAGCTCGCCTAAGAGTGGAGAGGTTATTCGCAACTGCTATTGTCTGTTTTCTTCGATAATCCCAACTCGGTTGTTTGCTTGAGGTTTGCGATCATTGTTATCGTCACAAAGCTACATTTTTGTAATGAACCAAAGCTTTTCTTCTGGTCTTCATGGTCGTTTCATGAAGGAGAAGCCTCGGTTTGTGCGAGATGATGCTTTTTTTTTCTTTAATCAAATTAATTTCTTTAGCGAGCGTATACGGGCATACGGTAAACACAAAAACACAACAAGCGCGTCCTTGTCCTGTTTTCAAGGCTGTTGCTGAGGCCATTCCACACCTAACCACGCAGCTAGCCAAGCAGTGCAAAGTGGTTTATTTTACAGCTAACAGGTTTTTCAAAGCACCGCTATCGCGCAATCCAGGAAGCAAGCGCGAAGCCGTAAAAACGTTAGCCGACGCTAAGCTGGGCCGTACGTTACTGTACGCATGTCACCATGGAACCGGCAGTGTTTTAACGGCTCCGAGCTAGGTAACGAGTTTATACAAATGTGGACCATTCCCTCCTTAAGACTTCCTGGTAACTTGAACCTCGCCCTCGCGTGCGAAGTACTAGGCCTTCGAAGCTCTTGACATCTGTGAAAACAGGCAGGGAAATTCCTCGCCGTCTGCCTGACACGCCTTTCCGGTGTGCGCGGCTATGTTTAACGACCATGCACCGCCGCTGCTTTACGACCGCGAATACAAGGGACTCGAACTGAACGTCCGGGACGCGTCGACACTATTTCGGAACTGGTAGGAGAGAAACGAACGGAAGGCGGGCGTAAAAAATAACAACTCCCGAACATGACGCCTACTCCTTTTCTGGAAGATCGTCCTGACAGCAGCAATCGCTGGAGGACCGCATTCAAAGCCAATAAAAGGCTAGATTTCGGAAGGTTACTCGGCGACCAATAGAAGTAACGTCATCAAAGATGTGAGCGAGAATACTTGTGGAATACTGCAAGTATGTACTTCTCACGGCAACGTCCTACAATCATACAAGAATTTGGTCTTGCGTGGCCTGGTATGATAGGTTTAAGTTGCCCGCACAGTAGTGTTCTCGTGATTGACACGGCTACAGCGTCTAAGCGACAGGTGTTGATGCCTTCGCAATAAACAGGCCGCACGCAGGTGGCCTTGGTGCGAATGGCCGCACCACTACGGCCTGGGATTCCTGAGAATCCTTTTACTTTGCTGTTTTTCTTTTGTTGTTCAATGGCGCCCGCAGCCGTCAGTCCCAGAGCGGGAATTCGACAGGCGTAGGGTATGATGGATTAATATGATCACTCATCGCTAGCCGCTTTCGAGGCGGGTGGTATTAGACGGAAAAGGGGTTGCAAGAGTACACGCACAGACAAAATGTTCGTACGAAGCCCCACGAGTCACGGCTGTTCCCGTGCTCTCCGAAGTTATGCCTCCTTCCCATTTGTATAAAGAACCAACTTTTTTTCGTTTGCGTTTGTCGCTGTTAGTCTTTATTGCCTGCATTGAATACATTAAACTACCCCGTTGGGTCATTAAAAAGCAGCGGGAAATACACTCGACCCATTTCTCACACCCTATTTCGTCTTGGTACTATGATATCGCCTAGCTGTGAAAAAAAAGCGTGAAAGAAAGCAAGAAGCGTGGCCACCGGTTGTTCTTGCGCTTCGCATGCACTGGAGCTCCCGGTCAATTCCCGGGACTGGAGAGCACGTGTGTGTGCGCGTAGGTGTGTTTGTGGGTCTGTGTATGTGTGTGTGTGCGTGTGCGTGCGCGTGCTTGCGTGCGCGCGAGTTCGTGCTTGTGCTCATGTGTGCGTGTATGTGTACGCGTAAATTTTCATGTACTTCTGTGATACCCTCGCGATTCTCCCGAGGTATGCTGGTTACTACAAGGGAAAAAAGGCATGTACGGCAACCAGCAGAACTGCTGTGTTCGAGAGCGTGGCGCAACGTGCGGTATAGTTCCAGGAATATCAGAGCAAAGCAAAATGACGCATGCCTTTGTGTTTCACGTGCTGTCAGTTCCACTCGCAGCTGTATTCCTTTGCGTGCCGTGACTTCTGCTGACCATCATAAAGAACACGGAGAAGCACGGGTCAGTATCATTTGCTGTATGCGATACCATAGTGTCTCTCTCCGGCGTTGGGACATCCGCGAAAAGAATAAAATATTTCCACGTCAGATTGCTTCATGAATACGGAACACTGCCGCAGAGCATCAGAGGTCCTTCTCTGGCAAATGGGGTTGTGGGGCATCAGAGGGAACATAACAACGTTTTCACTAGCCCAGCGCCGCATTCGCCCCATACGAGACACAAGCAACGTGTTCGCTTTGTCTCACCGCGTCTGATCCGCACACTCTGCCTTCGTGTAGAGAGTGGTGTTTCTCCCGTAGAACGCGCCTTTCCTTGTTTTGTCATCGGCGCCTCGTTAGCCGCAACCAGGAGGCGGAACATGCCTATTGCCCACAATGCAGCTGCTGTTTGTGGGATGCCCCTGGTTGCCCAACGCTGAACACAAACGTCCCTTGCACCTTGCTTTTGTGCGCTCGTACGTTTCAGAACTCGCTTCGAATGATGTTAAAGGCCTCTCTTTTACAGCGAAGCTGTATGGGACTAGGTTTCGACCAAACCTGCGTTTTTCGAGAGAGCCGCGTAGAGCCGCATAGAATTGAAATTTTCGCCTCCGGAGCTAGTGTAAAGTTCTTTGTAGCTCTCTCAATCTAATGTCAGTAGCCTGGAAAACACTGTATAGTAACATTAACCGCTAAGACGACTCTATCATCACCCGAGTTCCCTTTACCTCTCCTATTTACTCAGTAATTAACGGTGAGGTTGTAAACGTTACAGAATTACCGTCTACTGTCAGCAACACGGCCATCTACGGAGGGAGCACGGTTACCGAAAACTGCGGCATTTCTTGCCTTTGAAAAGAAGTTACATACCAATTGGCCACTAAGACTGTAACATTACGCCGATGCATCTAGTTTTCTTAATAATTATGTAGTTCACAGTGAAGTTGCAAACTTTACAGAATTCCCGCCTGCAGTCAGTCAATGGTCGTCTATGAGAGAGTGTGGTTATAGCAAACGGGTGTTATTCTTTATTTGTTAAAACTATTCCGAACACGCTTAACGAGAATTAGCCCCTAACACCACTTTAACATTACGCCGACCTTCTGTAGTTCGTAGCAGTGTATTTGGTTGGAGCAGTAGCGTTGCTGCCGACGACCCTAAACGATCGTAAGGACATTTGCCCAGCCTTCCCTGAAAAACTTACGGGGCCAGATAGAAAATAGAAATATAAATAATCCGACCATATCCCCACCGATCATCACAGACCAGTGAGCTGAAATTGACGGAAAAACGGCCCCCTTGGTCGGCACTGCAATAGGCCGGGGAAAATAAATGACGGCCGCTTCTCCGGGCTCGTAGACGCCCTGCACTTACTTGGACAAGGCAGACGTGTCATTCGAGACCACGCACCAGTTTTGGTCTCCTCTGCCTTTATTCTTGTATACTGGCGCTCTGAAGTGTCAGAGAGACACTCCGTCATTGGACACGGAGGGGTCCTATTTTGTCAATGTGCCGCTGATCATTAGCAGCGGCTGGCCGATGGGCTAGACAATTAAATGGGCTCGGTGAACGACGATCGAAGCACTCTTCGCCCTTTTGTTGCATCACGCTGCCCTATTGATTCCTTCTTTTTACTCTTTTAGTTTCCTCCATTTCCCGTATTTCCTCGATCATCGGCCAAGTGCCCACTTCCGAAATTGGGTGGATGACGGCGTATATCACACAAGAAGCGGTGTCTTATTGTTAGCACTACCACAGAGATCAGGATTCGTCGGAGATAAAGTTTTCTTTCCGTTTCTGGAAGCGGACTGCTGATTTGAGGCATCGGTCCTGTTCCCTCGCCGTCCCATCTCAATTTCGTCCCCTGACACCGTTCGGAGAATGACTGTCGAGTGGAGGGGGGTGGTTTTATTCCATGCTGCTAAACGGATGTGGTAATGTATTACTTCTGCTTCATTGCGGACTTCACAGCAGCTTCTCCGTTTTCGAGGAAAGTTGCAAAGATCCTCCGAGCAATTATCTATTTTCTAAATCCACAGTTCTGGCGTCGAAAGCCTTGGCTAAAAAATATGTACACAGGTGCGTAAAAACTATAACAAAACGTAAACGAAAGTTTTTTTCTTTAATCCGCACTGAAGTTGCAGCCTGCTGTTGCTAACACCAAGGGGAGAGGGTGAACAGGGAACGTATACAAACAGGTACTAAACGTACTGGAGCTACTGTAGTACATATTATAATTGACTTCTTTTATTTTTATTGCTTCCGGATAATAATACGCGCTCGGAGCTCATTTCTTAATTTAAAAAAGGCTACGGGGCCAACTAGATGCACTAGTCATTTATACTTATATACCCATGCTTCCTCATTTGTGTCGCACCTGATTCCGGTTGAATAACACACTAAAAATGAAAACAAAAATAGGAGATTATCCACACATGTTCCATGATTTATGTACAGCACACTTCAAACCGTTGGCTACATTTTCGTGCTCATTGAAAAAAACCCTTCATTCATCAATAAGGATGGTGTGCGGGGCGGGTTGTTTAATATTAATTTTGTTGAAAAGAGGGCGTTGCTAGACGGCGTACAAGATGAGGGGATAAACAGGACAGCCTTCGGGTGATGTCGCTCCTGTTCTTGTCATCCCGTGACCTGCGAGTGACGGGTGCCGCTGACAGCCTGCAATCTTGAAATTTTACTCCCATTTCTTTCCCTTTGTAAAACCTAGCTGACAAATCCTCACTTCCTAAATTTCAAATCGCAAATCACGTGCCTTTTCATTTGATATCATAAAACCAATCCAGCATGTATTCTCCTTAAAACAACACTGGTGCTTTCTGTTGCGAACTTACATCTGCTTCAGATAGGGCCTGAAGTTTCCGTCGTCGGAATGATGTGAAAAAGTATGAGCCATGTCAGCAGTTTTATCTGGACTGGAACGTCCTGCCAACATACACTTTTCATTGGTAGCATGGTTTCGCGTTGCCATGCAGACAGACGCCTCGAAAGACAGACAGACAGACAGACAGACAGACAGACAGACAGATAGACAGACAGACAGACACATTTTTGGCTATTTGATCACCCGACCCTTGAAAGACGTTATAAATAAAAACGTTTACGCACTACTGGTCGTTGCCGTAACAATACCCCTTCACAACTGCGGAGTTCCATTTAAAATAGTTGGGCGTATCCATAAGTGCTAGTATCACAAGCCGTGTAAGCTCTTCAGTCCCCATTACGCTTCCTACCTTTTCAGAACTGCCTTGTCACGAAGCCAGAAATTACACAGGCCTGCTGGTTTAAAACTTCCTCGGTCATTGCTTAATTTCTCTAGCTGCCGCCGCCAACAACAACAACAACAAGAGACGAAACACAAAAGTTCCGTGCATACTCGTTCAATATTTCTATTTTACCTTTCTGTGTCGTTCCTTGTCACTCGTAGAAAAACTTCCAGCACCACACAGTAATAATATTACGCTGTGCACGGTAATTACATGAAATGAGAAAGATTACGCTATGCTACATCACGGAGATGTTTTTGAGGTTTATAGAATATTTGTAGGGTTACTAACTAGATGTCATCGTTATAAAGAAGGAAAAAAGGAACTTGTTTTCCTTATTGTTTCATTGATTTGCAGGTATCACAGAGCATATGAACTCCCAGCAGGTAGCGCAGAGAGAGAGAGAGAGAGAGAGAGAGAGAATGTAATAAGAGCTAATCGACCATTCCATTCTGTGACGGTGAATGACCATCAAAGCTGAAGCCCAGGCCATGCACGGCATTTCAATTACGATGACAGAAAAGAAGTGAAATTAAAAATGGAGAGCGCCAACCTTTCCTGACAATGGGACCGATTCCCCGAAGAGGTGGAGGAAACTAGACACACACAAAAAAGGCCTGAAATGCCGACACAGAGAGAGCGGTGAGAACGTATAGGACACGGCGTGTGCGGGTCCGCAGGCATTCATTATTTACCCGACAACCTTACATTGCCTTGATGTTGAAAGTGGTGCCTGTTGAAACTAATACCCTCAAAATGCATACCCAATTGATGAGACGTATAAGCTTTGCACGGAATCAAAAGATTTCGCCGCGAATTCGGGACGTCAGCATTTGCACAGGAAAAACGAAAGTGCACAAAATCCTGAACATAAACAGCTTCGCTGTAAAAATGGCAGGCTATAACAGAATGTGCTGCGAAATGACAGCTAAGCAGTGACAATAATTGGGCGATAACTTGTCCCACTAGCTCAGCCGCATTTTACTGTATACCACTTTAATAGAGTGAATGCATGTATATGCATTCACTCACTATGCATTCATTCATTCACTCACTATGCATTCATTCACTATGGTGTCCGCATTTTATTATGGGTGAGCGAGCGCTGACGGAGTAATATCCGGCTGGGAGGAGCGAGCTCTGTTGTGGTACAAACCGCTGACACACCGCTGTGTGTTACAAACCGCTGACATTACATACCGTGTAATGTCAGCGGAGGCTTCAACTACGCTCCCCTGCCAGCCGTTCTCGCATGCTCCTTTCTAAGGTGCTGTTTCTGGTACAAGAGGAAATGAAGGATGGCCGCATCTGGAATTATATGCATCAGCCAACGTTGTTGGTGTTGGTTTTAAGGGAGCCATGGAGACAAAATACAAGTATGGTTTTTGCGCTGTACAACACCTTCATCACCTACGTCCTCGTGACATCGTAGAAAAAGAGAGCCAGCTGCGCTGAAAAAAAAGCACTTCCGACCGAACGAAAACATGAATGCCGGCGGAAGTGGCAACCCCGACGGTGGCTTACTTTAAATCTTGCTTGTGACGTACGCGACGAGCAGGTTACGCACACGAGAGCTGCTTACGGGGCACGAGCTCAGACAAAAGTAGAACGCGCGTACATAAACAATCGGAACCGAAATTGCGCTCTTGCGGAGCGCATTTTTCACTTTATGCCCTTAGGAAAGTTCAAAAAGAGATTCCTGGTGACATGTTTGCAACGTCACTAGGTCTTTCACAGACGGAGGCTTATAAATTTAGACGACAGTCCTCGCAACGCCTGCTCGTTTTGGAACGGAAAAGATGCGCAACGACTTCCGCCGTGCTTGAAAACACTTTCATTTGTTCATGCACTCTAAGGCAATCCCATGGTTCGGCCTCGCCTCTATGCCCTCTAGCGACCAATCTGTGCCGCCAACAAAGGGATGTTCTTCGAACCACAGTGAGGTGTATCCCGTTTGACTCAGAAATGGGATTTGCGCAATGGCACTGCGCAATGCTTTTGAATGACGTGTTTGCATTGCGTGATGCCACATCGCAGAGCGAAGTTTTGAGATGATGTAATAAAAAAATGCGCAAGTAAGGACAGAAAAGCGAAGGGAGACAATACGCAGCGCATACTAACAAACTGGGTTTATTTCCGCGCGCATATATACTCCATCCATCGGAACGTGGGAACAAACAGAAAAAGAAAAAGAAAGACAACAAAGTAGCTAAAACAGATAAAACACATATTCACTTGACATGCAAGCAGCCACAGACCGGTCAATTGTCATCCAAAATGCGATTTCTTTGGCAGATAACGACATCGATGCAATGCTAATGCACTCGTCACCCGCACGTGCAATTTCCCTTGCTTCGATTATTTCCCGGGTGAGGAGGGCATGGCTCCTAGCAAGTGCCTCCGTTTTCTTTAAAAAAGGAAAACATCCGCAATCACGAAATGTATGCCAAGATGCCTAGAAGAATTAGTGACATTATTCCTGTGCTCCTTAAGCCTATCTTTAATACATCGGCCGGGCTGGCCGATGTACACTTTTTTAAGTGTGAATACACTTTATAAGCGACCCCAAACCATCCACCGCCGGCGTCGGCGGCGTCTCGGTCGGGCGTCCGCCAGCGCTCTTTAAGAAAGAAGAAACAGCGTCCGGAGCCAGGTTTCGATCCGAGGACTTTGCGGGCCGCAGCCCGACGCTCTACCGAATAAGCCACGAACGCGACGCTGATATTGTCAGTAACGCGCCTTATATCTTTAACGCATTCAAACTACGTCGTCAGCGGCGTGCGTTGGCGACTCAGCGGCGTTATAGCGGCTTGATAACCATGGTGTACACGTGATACTACAAACCCGATGGAAGAGAAGGAAGAGAAGGCGGCGAGGCGGTGGGCTGCGGGGGCCGAGCGCAAGCGCCGCAAGCGGGCCGACAACCGTGCATTCGCACTTTCACATTCTCCCCCTCGGGGAAATGCGGGGAATTTTTGCTCTTCAAAAGAATCTTATAAACCGTTTTCCGTACAGGCAACGAACCTGTTCTGGTGTTTTGTTTTGCACCCACTTCGATCTTTTTATGCGCCGTTGACCTGCCGACAGAGCTTGGGCAGTTTATTAGGCGCGGAGAATGCAACATCGGCGCCTGCTCGCTTGGCGATGCGTTTCAAGTTATGGCTGAGCCGGTGAATGTACGGTATCCCTGCAACTTTTTGTTTGCGAGTAGAATTCACCGCACCCGACGGGCTCTCCAAACCTCGCGCTGACAGCTAAGCCTCACAGCTTTGTTAAAGAAAACGGAGGTGCTTGCTAGGAGCCATGACCTCCTCACCCGGGAAATAATAGAGACAAGGGAAATTACACGTGCGGGTAACGAGCGCATTAGCATTGCATCGGTATCTTTATCTGCCAAAAAAATGGCATTTCTGGATGACAATTGACCGGCCTGTGGCAGCTTGCGTGTAAAGTGAATATGTGTTTTTTTCTGTTTTAGGTACTGTGTTGTCTTTCTTTTTTTTCTGTTTGTTCCCACGTGTCATAGGAAGAAACGCAATAAGCACTTTCAGGATGCTAAACTAAGTAGCTAAAATGTCGTTAATTTATCGGTGGCCTGCATAGGGGTAGTTTTTGTTTCTATTCAGTATGGAACCGTCATTTGTGAAACGTATAGATCTGCTTTCGGTCCTGTTACGCGTAACGAGTACAAGAAAAAAAATATCCGAGAAATACTCGAAATTCTGACGCATTTCAAGCAACTGTCATAAAATATGCCTGCACAGAAGTTTACAGCCGCTGGGTAGTTCGTAAATTGTGTTGACAAAATACCTGGCTAATGTTCCCTTTTCGCACAAAATTTAACAACATTTATCACCGCCATCAAGATTTTCGTCGTAATTACAGTAGTGATAGTAAGCGAATGAGCCTCAGTTTACGGTAAACCATTTCGTCAACCTGACAAGCTTCGTCCTTGCATACAAACCGAAGATAGCGTCGCTAGATATCCTTAAACAAAAGCTCCTGGTAGATCAGTTAGAGCAACCTCTTTGCCTTAAAAGGGCCATGAATACCAAATACAAGCTTGGTTATATAAAAAGGAAACCGCTTTGTACCAGTAAGAATTATACCAACTTTATGGCAAACGTTAATCAAATGGTCCAGATTCAAACGACAGATGAAGCAATGACGAATATACCCAGCGATGTCTGGCAAGGTCTCGGTTGTAACAGAATCTCCTTTGCGCGATTGGTGGCGACCGACCTAAACCACCTTCAAGACGCATGAGGGGGAGATTGTAATGGGGCCTGTAGTTCCGTTTAATCTTATCGCATGAATACTGACGTGCAGTAACACATTGATAGCTATATTGTGGTGCTGGACACTATTTCAGCACGTCTGACCACATTACGTCACTGCAGCACAAAAATTCGAGAGCTTTTCAATATTGATTGCATTTTATTTCTGTCGAGAAGTGTCTTTCGTGACGGGTATAGAACTTAAGTCATCAAGGGCTAGTATTTAGTCTTCATGATCCGTTTTATGCCTACCAGTTGGTGTAAGCGATGTGCAGCACACTAAGCAGTCATGCTCTCCAACCGACACCCCGAAACAAAACGCATTAAGTTTTATGGAACACAATAAGTATGATTAGTGACATTTTAGTTTCGTGGGCAGTTTTCTTTCCTCTGGCAACTGTATATTGATATATTTTGTGCTGAATCATTAATTATTTAAGTTAAACATTCCATCTATGCAGTGTTAACTGAATGATTTGACAGAATTAATAATTCTATATTGATAACTTTATTTCCATTTTATAATTCCCTGCTTCCCACCACCCCCTGCCTTTATCCTGTCTGATGGGGCAAAGCAAAGGAAAACCAAATATTAAAGAAAACCAACAAGAAACGTGTTCTAAGAAAAAAAAATGACGATGCGTCAACGCGCAATTATTCCATGTCGTAAGGGTCGTATTTATGTATATCTACTGTCAACATACATCTTTCCGCATTATCACTTGTCTAGCACAGACTGTTAGGAAGGTTGTTATGGTCCGTTGAATCCTCTTGCCCGCACGTGAGCCAGTGCGTTTTCTTGACGTCGGTTTCTCTTCCGTCCTTCTGCCCACCTGCGTGCTTCTGTTTCAAAGTAACTACGTTCTTCAACGAGACCGCAAACTGGCGCAGGAAGGGCGTTGGATCAACACGTGCCAACACGGTTAGAACACTCGGCCTGGAACAAAGTTATTGTTAGCTCACGCAGACGAACCTCACCCCGGGAGTGCCCCCCGAGGTATTAACTTTCAGCTGAAATTCAGCGGCCTGCGTCGAAACCGTGCCAGTTGCTTTAAATAACCTGGAAGCGCCTTGCATTAACCGAGTAGTTTTCGGCAGTTAAAGTTCCCTAACTTCAACCTTCCCTCCGCGCGGGGATGGGTCAACCGAGGGGAAAGGGGGCTGTTTTCTCGCCCGCGAAGACTGGAAACCAAATTTATTAGTTATGGCAGGATTGTTGGGCAACATTTGTAGATTTGAAGATGGAAGTGGGATTGAAGACGTGGGATAGATCTTTGTTACATGGCGGCGCACAACGACACTAGCTCGTTATAGATTTTTAGGCAACTTTTCGAGCTCAATGTTCTTAGCACTATACCAACTTGACTAACGTAACATCTTTTAACATAAAAGTTTCCAAACGACCACTGAATGACGCCACGTATGTGTAGAACTACGTGGTGCTTTGATGGGGCAGGGCATCATTTCTGTTTTTCAACTTCATTATTAGGCCGGAAAATACTGCTCGAGTTGTAGCTTGATCGGTATAACATACAAGAAGCACAAATGGGGCGAGATAGTGATATTGATCCAGATTTCTGTGCTGCGTCCCTCAGCAATATGAAAGCTTTATTTAAGAATTGGGCACAACAAAGAACAAGAACCTCAAAGCTTTCCCACAGAAACCGAACTACAACGGGGTAATTAAAACGGCAAACTAAAAAAATTACAAACAAGTTGCACAACGTTATAAGACAAAGGCTGACCTCAGCCAAAGTTATTTTTAGGGGAAAAAATTAAATAGGCAAAATGGGTAAATCTAACTGCGTCCCCCTTTCTGGATAAAATAATGAATGACTACACAAGTACTTGTAGTAGATTACGGTGCATTTTATTCTTTTATTTCGACGTAAAATTTGTCTTCCATGGTCTTCGGTCCTCTTGACATACACTCAAATTTGTATGATTTTTATAATATTTTTATATTATAAACGGAGCGTTGCATAATATCAGAAATGTGGAATTTTATTTCTTTTTTCAACTATGATGCCTGCTAAAATTTTGTAACTTTCCGTATTTCTATATTTCCAACTTTTTATTCATTAATAGATTACCTTGGTCTTGTGTAGTTGATTCCTATAGCTTAATGTAATTGTACATTCCCCTAAATAGTAAACAAAGAAAATTACGTGATCTTGACATCTGACACTATTGTTTTTAATCATTCCGAAGCTTTAAAAATAAAGCGGTAAGCGTAATTCGGAGGACCTTCAGGAATTACGCTGATCCATAGACAACTACGCTCAAGTCTCATCGGAAGAGCGTTGTTAACTGGCGACACCATTTACTAAGCTCGAAAGGTGAAGTGTTCTTGGCGCATTGTTCTTTGCCGCATTGCATGCTACGCAGTAAGCTTCTCCTAAAAAACACAATGACACAATCTGCAACCTTTCCCCGGGCAACTATGCTTCAGATGTGGCCTTTTCTCTCTTGGGGATTGTCCTTCCTCCATGGCTGCCTCGTGAAGCGCGTACGTACTGCTAGTTTCTACGTGTGTACCAGCGGCATCAGACGCTCCAGCCTGATCCAGGAAAACACCAATTATCTTTCTTGCCGCGCACGCACCCCAACTGAAACAGGCGTAACGAATGAAAGAAGCATTGTAATGGAATCGCCATGCAATATCACGTCCACGTATCGAACCAACGCCGCCACAGCGTAAAGACAACGTTGATTAACCAATGAATCGCTACCGGGAGCAAACAGATCGCCTGCGTGTGCAAGAGGACACCGCGCACAAGCACGCTCAATCATCACGCTCGCGCGGTTGTGTTGGCGCGGTCGCAGAGTAAAAGAGAAGTGAAGTGGGTGTGGATATGCGGCCGCTTTAAAACACGCGCGCATTAACGTCCTCACAGACTGCCTAGCTTATGCAGGGAAACTTGGAAGCTCTGAGGACAGGAAGATGGAACAGACCACCCTCCTGCAGGAGGTAAGCGTGGGTTTACAACGACACCAAGCTACGACGGGCGTCCACACTATGAAGCGGTGGCCGTAAATACGCAGAACTAAAAATAAATAAACAGTGACTCAAGAGCGATGGTTGCCGTGGATGTCCGAGAAAAGCAATTACGACTGTCGGCTAACCTGTCGTGCTCATCCAGCTGCGCAGATACGACGCTGATTGGGTGGTGACCCCGGCTCACCTCTGACTCTCCAGTCTCGCGATGTTCCGCACAATACAATAAGAGAGCACTCTCTAAAGAAAGGCATTCTCATTGGAATGCCGATCGCTATCCGGTAGCCAGAATTCGGGCTGGCCGACTCGAGTTGAAGTGCAAGGAGATGCATGCGGGCGGATACTCTAACGTGCAGGAAGGTTGCGTACGTACGTGCATGCCCTCTGTCCTAGGTTCTCTAAGGTGCCGATAAAAGCACATGAATACAAAGCGAATCTGTGTCTATGCTAAACACTAATACCACAAGAGCCATCCTCATTCCCTACCCCAAACAACGCAACTGGACAGCTCCCAAACTCGCCCTCTGAAGAACAATATCCCAGAATTCAGTATTAGCGTCTGCTGCATATTCGGACGAGGGAAAAGGACAAAGGATAAAGGCGAAGCGCACCATCGTATGGTTGGTCGTTTTTCTCTGTGCCTGTCCCTCGACCGGCTATGCAGCGCACGCTAACATTGAATCCTAGACTGGACTCGGTTCGATCCCGCCGAGGAGAAGCGGTTATCTTTTATAAGCGTCTGTTCGGGCTCCTGACGCGGCGTTACTTCGGTTTCACACATCTCACCTCCCCCAAATAATCCTCAAACAAACTTTTGTTCACTTCATGACAATATCCCGTATTTAGTAGAGTGTGGGAGGGGAGGAGTCGGAGGTCGGATTTCGCACGTATAGAACCGGGTGCTAAGCAGCCATCTCGTCGCCTCGCCTGGTCGTCTTTTGGGTACCACCACCGGTTCAGTACATCACACCAGTCCGTTGTCGGTATCAAGGGGTCCTCCTCTTCCAAAAGGCCGAAGTTCGGAAGACTCCGAATCGCAGGAGGGCCTTCTTCCCGGGTTTATCGGCATATATAAAATTAAGAGGAGAGACCGAGGCCGAGACTGTCCGGGTGATGCGGTGGTGTTCTATTTACAAAGATGGCGAACTGAGGAAGATGAAGCAGCTCAAGCAAGAGCTGCTCACGAGAGACTTCGGGCACCGGATGATGATATTCGCATCGGTGCCGCGATGATGATTAGAAAGTTTCTACACGTAGTATTCTTTGCCGAATACCCCACAGGCGGGACCGTATAACGTCCCGAATTTCCACAAAAACGCATTTTGCCGCAAGTTCCAACTTGAATCGTTATAATAGCCTGAATGAAGATAATTGGTGCACAGAATTTTTAAAAACCAATAAATAAGAGGCCCAGTGAAATAAAATTTTAACAAAAATAACCCGACAACATAACAAAAAAATATGCATCTTATCCTCCCAAACCAAACAATAACAAAAAAAAGGTCTGCTAAAGAACGTTACAAATACGAATAAAAAAAGCGTGAAGGGGCGAACGCTGCCTGCACGCCTTGATTTAGAAAAAAAGACAAGCATAATTAGCGAAGTAAAAGGCACTTCATCGCTATAATGGTATAACTTTGCACCACGGGTGAAAAGAAACAAAAGAAAAGTTAAAAATAATAACCTGTAAAGAGCGTGCACACTCTAGACTAGCGGCATAATAATGCTACGCATTAGAAGAACGTTCTCTGAATTTCTGCAGTTTTTTTTTTTTTTCGTGCGTTCCTTCTGACTTCGCTTTCAAAGTTACCGCGCATTTTGTATCGTCGAAGACGCCTGATAGCGTTCACCAGCTACACCTCAACAAATTTTGTCTTAAAAAAAAACAGCTTGAAAAATTGGATTGCACCTGCACGAGGGGAAATCCAGCTTTTCAAGAGAGCCCGCAGCCCTCTTCGCGTAGTTTACGGCCGCGTTGATAGGCAATCATCATGCGCACTTTTATAATCTCGCGTAGCTCCGCTGACAGCGAACGCACTTTTATGATTCCTGCGGGAGGAGATTTCTGGGACCATGCCGTTTACTTCAAAATGCATTCCAAATACTCTGGACGGTCACTTTAAGCCGATATGAAGCAATCAACTTAAGAAAATGTCCTTCGCTTTGAACGCCTAGCAATTCCCACGTAAATTTCGACTTTCGTAAGCCTTCGCTGTCATATAATTTCGTTGTTAAACCCTTCTTACCACATGGCAACGAGTGTGCGCGGGCACGTCTCATGATGTATAGCAAAGAACCCGATTCCCGGCCGCGGCGGCCGCTTTTCTGAACAACTCCCGTTGCTCGTGGTTACCGCGCCCGTTAAATATCTCCAGGTGGTCAAAATAAATCCGGAGCCCTCCTGTATGGCGCGCCGCATCGCCTCGGTAGCGTTGGCACGCAAAACATGACAATCAATTAATCAATCAATTATAGTAATGAACCTTGCAAGTTTAATAGAATACTATGTGAGGCGATGCCCTATTTGTATTGTCAATAAGCCTCTTTCTTGTAATGCAATCAGCTTACTCACACATGGTCCAAGAGAGAGAGAGAGAGAGAGAGAGAGGTAAACATCTCTAAAAGTCACAATGACAGCCGTCATCGAACTCCATAGCCGCATAATTGGCTGCATATCGTATTTGTACGCGCAGCCTGGGATTTAATTGCCCTTGATTCGCCAGTTTCTTATATTTAAAAATGTTTGGTTAACGTACCTGATTGTCACCAATTCAAGAGGTTGGAGATACAGACGTGGCTTCGACTGTTGCCATCACATCACTGTCGGGTAAATAAGCAAGTCACTACGCCTTAGGCTTTCTAATGATCGCATTCGAAACTATTCGTATATGTAGTTCCAACTTCCTTGCGGTTAGGATAATGTGTCCTCAAAGCGCTTGTGTTCATGCACAGATAAGCTGTGGAATAGAACAGCGCTTTCAAAACGATGTTAGCCTGACGTTCTCTTCGAGTTCTCAAAGCCGGTCTAGATGTTAACCTAAGTTGGATAAAAAGGGATGATGTACACTTTGAAAGTTCTGGAAGAAGACTTGCGCCGGATGTTTCGACAGGAGCACGTTGAGGGGTAATCAGCGCTGTACTTTACTTTGGTTTCTACTGGTTTACCTTACTTTAATTTGCTTGCTTTGCACCATTTCGCTCAATTTTTTTTTGTCAGGGCTGCCCGTTTGCACACAAATAGGAGAAATCCGATGCTCTCTTCCATCTTTCTTGAATAAAGAATAGGCCGCCTGGGTACATTAAATAAAATGTTTTGGCGGAACATGTCAGAAAATTCTTAAGCAGGATGGTTTATGGATTTTCTTTGACATCGGTCCGTTGCGGAAACATACCGTTCGTGACGACCATTCTGGCATCTTTACTGCGGTACATTTAAGGTTCACGTTCCCCCAAGTCGAGAGGCCGCACTTGGTTGCAGAAAAAAAAATCTGAAGTCAGCCGTTTCGGCCTCTTTGTAAAGGAGGAAGTTCGGGATCGTAAATCCAATTGCCGTCACTCTTAGTCTGTTTGTCTCTATTTTTAGGTTCCTCAACTTGAGTGAAAACCTCCATAAGCTTTTTCTATTTGCCTTCAAAAAGGCGCCTTCTCGGTGCTTCAAAGAGAACGGTGACTTTAGTAAATTTAAACTGGCTCTTTACCAAACTTGTGAAAGTTACCAGTTTGTTAGGGCTTTGCTGCAGCTGATAATGCAGCAGAATACTTGGAACGTGTATGTTCGCATAAGCGAGGCATATTACAGAAATATCAAGAACATTTGTTCACACAGGATAGTGGTCGGACGGAGACGGCATTCGCATATTCGGCAGACGGCTAACGAATAAAATGGAGCATTTATTCCTAACGGAGAAAAACGCATGCGTTCGAAGCTTGTGGCCACGAGAAAAGTCGAGGACTTGCTTAGTAGCCATTACGTGCGCCCATCCGGCGAAATGTCCTCGGTTCAATGGGTGGCCCACAACGAACCCACCCATTGTAGTTGCTGCGACAGTGCGCTGACTGTGTGATTCTGCGCTTGGTGCTTTGTGCGATGAGGCCTCGTGGCTTGTGACCTTCCCGAAAGTTACACTTTCTGCGCAGTTAAACGAGGAATAGTTTGACGAAAGCCGCTTGCTTTGACAAAAGCTGCTTAGTGATAATTCTGTCTGGGTATCAGTGGTGTGCGCTTCCAGCGGTTAAAGAGCATTGTGTGTAGCGCTCCTTACCGCTCACTCGGCGTGGAATTTGTTCGGTGGCATTACAAGGGTAATTTATCGACCTGCTATGTCCAGATTGTGTGTGAGCGAGTAGGGATGAACTAACTAAATATAAGAACGACTACCAATAATTCCAACACCTTTTGCTGCGTAGGCAAACGGGAAAAATTTCGTCTGTCTGTCTGTCTGTCTGTCTGTCTGTCTGTCTGTCTGTCTGTCTGTCTGTCTGTCTGTCTGTCTGTCTGTCTGTCTGTCTGTCTGTCTGTCTGTCTGTCTGTCTGTCTGTCTGTCTGTCAGTCACCCCACTTCGCCAGCAATGTTGCTGGTGGTCCTGTCCGTTAATGGGCCGCTGTTTACATACCCAGTGGTGACCAACTACACACCCACACATGGGGGACCCGTGGGTCACACGATTCCCGGATGGGTCATTGACCAGTAACCCGTGACCCTCAAATTACCATATTCATCCACAATCGGTCTGCACAGGGTTTACGATTAACCCACTGGTAGATCACGCGATGAAACCACCACAGAAGCTCACTAAAGGAATCTTCCTCCGACTGGTTATTCCAGATCGTCGCGTTAATGAGAACCGGGATGCACTAGGGTTTCCGGGAGGCGTTCGTGATGATGGACCTGGTGATGCGTCTTGAGGCGTAGATGTACACAAAATCTTTCCTTCGAGCCACGCGCAACCATCTTCCTAAATACTCCCCTCAGCCCTAGTAACCCGTGTAACAACAGTTCAACCGACATTCCTAAGACACGCCTGCATGGGAGCTGGCGTTAGCTGGATGGTGTATCTGAATGAATGGAATTTTGGCGGAGGAATCTCACCGAGCACACACGAACGCATGTAAGTACGGGCGACTGTCTAGCTGTACCAATTATACGTCAGATTTGCTGATAACACGCCAGTGTAGACAGCTTTATTACAAGGCTTGTCACCCGTTCGAAAAATAGCCCAGAGCCTGGACGATTTAAAGTGCGCACCAAGAGACGTATCTGCGCATGTGAACACTACTAAGAAAAGAAGGGCACAAAAGCCAGCAACTGAAGTCGGATGCTTCCGCCCTTTCACCCCATCGCACATAATACGCGGAAGGTGCCGCTATACTAAAGCTGCTTCCGGGGTTGGGCTTGGAACTCGCCATGGGCACGTCTACCAATCAGAACCGCCAATTCAGTAAACCAAACAGACTACCTGAAAAGGGATCAGCGTAGGGTCTTTGCTTTGGAAATACCGCCAAAGCAATTATTTCAACGGGAAACCGTTCGACAAATCGCTCTAGAGAGCCGGTGGCCACGGGTTTGACACAGAAAGTGTCCTCCTCTTCACAGTCTGGTGGGCCGAGGAAAGAAGCAAAATATTCCTAAAGGAATGCATGATCAACGTCTTTTCCCAAGAGGTTCGTTCATCCCGTTTGTGGAAGGCAGCAGTTGAGTTGCCGGACGACATATCAATCTACTACCCCAGCTTACGGCATTGTGGCTGCCGGACCTCAACCTTCAATTGCATCTGGTGGGGATCGTTGATCACAGAAGATCGTTTATCACATGTCTTCAATTTTTTTTTTACATTTTTAGTGTCCTCTCTGTCACGCAGAAAAGATGCTTTTGCACTTTCTTCCCGTTGCTGGGGACGGTTCACTGCACTTTTCTACTAGTACAGTCTACTTGTATCAAAACTGTCCGCCATGAATGGGGACGTAACAGCGGCATAATATTTATTTTACCTTCACCCATGCTAGAGTCATTTCAAGCTTTAGTGCACCGAAATAAATTACGATTAGTTTTTTTTTTTTTTTGCAGATGAACAACAGATATATATATGGTACGTCCCTGTCCGGTCTAAAAATTCAGGATTTGGTTATTCGTGTAACGTGCACAGCTTAATTTATTATACCGGTTTAGTACAGACGTAAGAAGGTGGCATTGGAGCAGGTCTACACGACTTGGAAAGCTACGAGCACAAGGTAAGGTTTGGTTAGGTAAACTGGAAGGAGAACTACGAAGCCGCGCATGCATTTTTTCTTCGACGGGCAGATTCACCGCCATCTCTCGGTCGAGCCAGGCGGAGGTAGCGCTTTCCGCACGGAATAAGCTCGCACGCCTGACAGTCAATACATATCTGCATCGGGCTCCTCCTGAGTTGCTGTAATTGTTCCAGTTTCTTTTCTCGTTTGCGTCTTTATTTATCCGCGCCCACGTCGACTCGTTCAGGACCTAAATCACCCTAAAAGCTAACACTGTGTGTGGCACGGCAGCAGCAGCCAATGCCTTAACACTGAACCACGCCTTGTATTTCATTCATGCGAGGCGAAAAGGCGGCGCACAGCCGAAGCTCGCGAATAACCGCTGAGTGCCCCACCTAGGGACATTCCTACAGTCGTACGTTACACCTCGAATTGGCCCCATGCGGTGGGGAAGCTACTGCCGGGAGCGCGGTATTCTTGCGTGCTGGAAGAAGCGAGCTGATAAGGATTTCGCGCTTTGATGGACGGTCATAATCTCAGCAGCGTTCAGTCATGTCTTGTCGGTGGACTATTTTCTTGCTCTTTTGCGAATGGTTTGCCGTACGAATAACGGCCAATACGCGTGCGTGGGCAGCATGGATATGCGCTTAGGTGCTTCCTCAACTGTTCTTGCGGCCTGCGCTGCCGAGCCAATTGGGCTTGTCCGCCGGAGTCTGGAAGGAGCGATTCTCAAAAAAAAAAAAATTAAAGCCGTTTTACTCAATGTGAAAGCTGTCGGAAGTGCTCAGTAGGGATTCGTCATAATAAGCTGTAGCGCGGTTATCCGCTCACTGCTATACCACTCAATGCAAATCGAATTTACCGCCTTCGAAGTGCTCGCGCGCCCCCTGTGTGAAACTGCGCCAGCAAGAGTTTTGTCCTTTTTATGCTTGCTTTTCCTCCCGGACGTGCCGGCGTTGCACTGCCACTTTTTTTCGCTTAATCGTGAAAACCAAGCCAACGAGCGTTCCTTACTAAATGAACGCGGGCGCTGCCGGTTAGTTACGTATATTTTGCCTAAACTGTAGCTACAGTTTTCTTAGGACTAATTTTTGTTCTTTACAACGGGGAAACCCGATGTATGACATGTAGCAAAGCCAGCGGTTCACGAGTTTCGATTGCTTATGACTATATAAACCGCTTGGCTTTCGAAGCCTCTGCGTTAGAGGGCCATGAAGACACGGAAATGGCGCCGTGTGGCTCTACTTGGGTCCAGCGAAATTCTGCTTTGTGCACGACGAAAGGCGTCGGCCCTAAAGTGCTCTACACTAAAAGAAATGCCTCCAAGCATGTCGACGAAGTTACTTTGGGAACGCAGAAATGAGGAGAAACTATCCCTTTTGTAGTCGGTTGTCAGCTCCGGACTGAACTCGGATCCAGTGTGTAAATTTTCGCCGTACTGGGCGATAATTGTTTATCAAGACACCTCACCTCTGCGAATCCCACGGTTTGCTAAAGAAATCTGGCCCTTAAGCGTACAAGAGTGCGGCCCAATGACTTGTCTGGTGTCTTCGGGGGGTCGAGGGCGATTGGGTTGGTGGTTACAGGCAATTACCGCGGGATGGAAGAAGAGACAGCTCCATCTTTGTCCGCTAGAATAAAGGTCGAGTCCTTCCGAGTTTCATTCACTTTCTAAGAAGTATGCAATTACTCAATTCAAATCACACAGCAAGAGTGTTTTTGTTTCATGCATTTGTGGATGCGTCCAGCTTCGCAGGTATTCCTTCTTCACAGAGGGGCATAATTTTTGTTCTTTAAGCACGGGCGTTAACCCGAATCTATGGTATACATGTAGCAAAGGCCTGAGAAGTGTACGCCTTAATTCTTAAACCACTGCAACGGAACCTTGCTCTGCCTTAGAGGGGCCATGAAGACAAAATAGGTTGGGGTACATGAAATACCTTTGTGGCCAAAAACATTTAATACCAATTCTATCGGCTTCGGAAGAAAATGGAGATATTAGCAAAACCGTGACTGGTGACCTCCCTGGCCACTTTCCAGCAACTTTTCTATGGCGTCACAGAATCTTGTTTGTGCAGTTGTCTGCTGGCGAACTGTCCCATGGCTAAGAAACATGACTGGACGATTGTAGTGGGGCCTTGGCCGTTATAACTCGGTGGAACGGGAAGGTTAAGAGTTCTTGAGCACCGTTTTAATAAAGTTGCGAAGCGGCCACCACCGCTTTCGCCACTGTTGTGAAGTGGCCATAAGTCCGCTGTCACAACTCTGGCGGCGTTGCCCTGCTCAGTTGGCTACAAGCGCGGACTAGATCTGAGATACGATGTTGTCTAGGCGACTGTGCGATGTGACGAGATGGGGTTTTTAGAGGAGGGGGGGGGGGTTGGGGGAGAGGAGAGAAGGGGGAGCACGAGGGCCTTAAACTGTGATCTGGGCGTGGGGTGCCGACACCTTTTCAGGCCCGCGGGGGTTCTGCAGGGGACGTAAAAGGAGGGGATAGCAGGAAATATTAGGAGGAAATTTAAAAGGTATGAGATAAATTTTCGAATCGGGGAGGGCGGCAACTGCTATGCGAGTGCGCGCAGAAAGAACGCCGAGCGGAGAGTTGGCGGAGAGGCGAAGGAAAGAGCAACGGCGGCTAATAAAAAAGAGATAGGGTATTAACTAACTCCTTACGTCACCCCGCGGTTTTGTATGACAGGGTTAGGAATGGTAGCCGGAACTAGAAGGGCTTGCTATGTGAATAGGGGGGTAGTGGTGCCTCGCCTGCTTCGGTTATCTGACGGTACATTTACTACCTCCAGAGTTGACGCAAGTAACAGCTTTACATGCAATATGTGAATATCTCGCCTCCGGTTGTTGACAAGGATAACAATGGCGGTACATGGCTCGCACAAAGGCGACAGTACGTCTCAACTTGGTGCCTTCGTTGAATGCTGTTCGCCGATTACCGCTCTCGTGCGCCCGGCTTTCTATTTAAAGGCTCGTACTCAAACCCAGAAAATTTTGGTCGCCTGGGCTTCTTATTTCCCTAGGGATCCGTTGCATAGGCGAGCAGTTCAAATCTCTCCAATCAGGACTCTCTGCTGATCGCAGTTTGAGTTCGATGAATGGAGTCGAAGTAATTGCGTCAGCCAAAGCGCAGCGAAGGGGAAAGGCGAGGCGACTCTTCGGCGCCGTTTCCCGTCGTGTTGGTGCACGTCTGCCGCGGGCCGTTTGACCGAGACGTGATTCTTGCCAGCCGTCGGCGCGTCGCCAGGCGAAGCAAGTGTGGGCCGGGTGCTCTGGCAGAACAGCCTCTAGTTCTGTTTGGTAGCATCATTTGAATTCAAATGTTCAGGTTACACACACAAAATTGTTGTTCACGCTGGCCCATATGACGTCACTCCTGTGCACGTTACTGGAGCGCAAAATTCAGTTGTTGATCTATGTGTTTTGTTTTTGATTAAAAAGCATCTTTTGAGGGTGGAATCGAGCGAGTGAGGTACTGAAGCCTAGTTCTTTGAAATTAAAGTAGTATTTTCTGCTCGTCGCCCTTTCAAAAGCACCACTTCGCAAAGGTTGGACGGGCCCTGTTATGCTTTCCCGTAATTACCGCGAAGGGGCGCTGCCAGGCGGGTCACTGTCGAAGACGGGAGCACACGCGATGGCTAGAGCGGGGAAAAAGGCAGGTTAGAGCAACAGGAAAGAAGCTGTCTGGCCATTTTCGGCTGACGCCACAGCAAACGGTATACGGGCGGCGCTCGTGTGTGTATGCGGATGCACTTCATATCTGTCACTGTATTCCACGTTGGAAACAATTTCTTCGCAAGTCTAAATTCTTTCTTTTATTATTGCGTTCTTGCAGACACAAGTCGTGTCGGCATTTTATACATCTCTAAATGTCGACCCGCATTCAACTGCAGAACGAAATCTTTGCAAAGGCTCACGGTTTATCAAACACGCCACAAGCAAAACGGGCAGCACATCCTCATTTTCACCTTGCTCACTTGAATCTAATGCTACATCCGAAATGACTGCATAGGCGTGGTTTAATTTCAAGCACAACCCCCTTGTTAACGAAACACTGGCAGCACGCTGGCAGACAAAGGATACCGCATGTCGGCCGATCCGTGATATCCGGGGCGTATAGCAAATGGACGCCAAAGATTACCGTTCTCTTCTTACCTTCCCAATCGTCAAGACGCCGAGACACCCCTTTACTTTGCCGCGCCGCGTCAATCTCTTCGCGAACGTCACTCATTTCCGTCGACCAGTACATTGGCGGCCTTGCCATTATGGAACGGGAGTTCCCACGGACGCCGGCGGCCACCACGAAAGATCGTTTCGCCGTTTTCGTGCCCTCTCGTAGCATCGAAGGCAAAGGGGGGCGAGACAACAACGTGAGAGACATCACAGTGGATAGTCCCTCAGGCTTGCTATCGAGGCGTGAGAACGGCTCGCGGACATTGGTAAAAGATTCAAAAGCTCTGCGGTCCCGGAGCCCGGCTTTCTTGCAATACGCGTATTGAGCTGTCACTCACAATGTGAGATACGTCAGTCCGGGAATTATGATTTCGGGCGGCGTGTAAGGGCGTACGTAGTTCTTTTACGGTTGCTTTCCTGCTCGAGGTACTGGTTGCGGGCATGGATTACTATGTTATATTAGGCTTATGCTAAGCCTGTTGCCATTACCTGCCTGCATCTTTCTTCTTTTTCCGGTGTTGATTACGTTGTGATTTTTACATGTTCCCTAAGAAAGCGTGCGTGTATTCAGCTTACGATGCCGGTTCGATAATGTACTGGACGCATAGTTAGACGTGTAAGCGCAACGTTTTTATGCTGAAGACCAACTGAGTCGTTTATCAGCCTTGTGCTTTCACATTTTCCCTCGCGTTTGTGTAGTGCAATAAATGGCCAGCAATAAAGTGGTGCAAAAGAAGGAAGCTTACACCAACGCGTAAGACTTGAAGGCAGCCAAGCTGTGAGCAACCTTCACGACCATCACGACGGTTTAACTTCACGATTGCCGCCGATTTTCTTCTTCGTCGCACGTTATAGTCGCGAAGTGATACGATAAAAGGGGACTAGAGACTCCTTTATAATCACTCAGTCACGTTCCATGGCGGTGGCTCAGGACGGGGGCCGCGAATCGCGCGAACAAGACTCTCTGACGCCATCGGGAAATCTCTGTGAAAGTGCCTGGGGATCGAACGTACTGCTTGGTATGCCTTCTTTAATATCTGGATTATTAGTTTGGCGAAACTGCTATCGTTGTGATCGGGACAAATCGGTTTTCCTAAACGAACCAAACTCGTATTCTGTCTTCGTGGCTTTCTTATCAAGATAGTCTATTGGCCTTTGTGAGGTGCAATCTCTCAAATTTTGTATGCAACACCGTAAACTGTGGCGACAGGAAGTTGCCGGTCTCTCGTGCTTCGCGTGCGGCTCCGAACACACCAGATCTGTGGTTTGATGCTACTAAGTAAAGACGGTTTTTTTTTGTAGGGAAGAAAAAAAATTTCTTCGCATCCCACGCATTTAAAAAAAATTGCGTGATTTTTACACTCATTCCGGTAATACTGCGTTTATATTGTTGCCAAATTATTTACGCAGCAATCATTCTTGATGTGTCAATGCTTGTGCATGAAATAATAAATATTGAGGCTGCCAGAAACGCCTCAACTTGGAGAAAAAGGGAATGGTGCCGTTTCCGTGAAAAATAGCTGGTCGTTGCGTGAGTCGACGTATGGCTACACTAAATTTTCAATCCTCTTTGCTTCATTGTACCGTCAGTACGGTACAGTTAATTGATGCATACGATACAAATGCCTGAGCCATCCGAATTTTCAACTGCACTTTCAAGTACTTCTTTTCTGGCGACTAAAGATAAATGTCACCTGCAACCTATCCGCTATACAGTTTAGCGCTGGTTTGCCCTATTTCAGCCCCACAGCGGCATATTTTTATCCACACACTTATCCTATTTATTCGATCTGGTTAATTGCGACCTTGAGTATATTTATCAGGGTTTACTGCAACTTCACCTCTCAGCGTGATCCCCCAGCATTCCGCTTCCCATATACTCGTGAAATTACATGTACCAATGTAATACCCCCTTCCGGGGGCCTTCGTGGGTATTATAAATAAATAAATAAATAAATAAATAAATAAATAAATAAATAAATAAATAAATAAATAATAAAAAGCAAGCAACAGCTGTCGTTTCAGCAATAGCAGCGGCAGGGTGGTTTTGTAAGTAAATGCGCACCCGAGTCCAGTGCTTCACGGTGGTGGTCGTGAGAAGGCGTCCGAATAAACGACGTTCTCGTTTCCGTTCGCCTCGAATCCATTTTAGAGCGGGAGTAGCTTTATGGACGGTCCCAAACGAAAAGGAGTTGCTCCGCGGTGGGCCACACCTGACGGAGATCAAAAACATGAAAGAGGCAACGGCCAACGGAAAAGAAACAGCCGGTGCAGATAAGGCGCAACTCTCCGGGAACACCAACCTGCCTGATAAGAGGACTAACACCCCTCCGCCCTCTTCGAGTGACAAGGCTGAAAGCCTTGAGTGCCCGGCTGCGAAAGAGCGTTCGCTCGTCGTCGTGTTTTTGTGTTTGTTGCTCGGTGAAAAATGGCCGCCCTTCTTAAGAGTACAATATATAAAACACGCGTGGGTTTCCGATAGAAGTTTAACCCGGGCGTCCCAAGTAGCAGCCGATGCGCTACACGCGCCATCTCCGCACGTCAGCAGCGATAAAACAAAAGTAGTTGTTTTGTTCTTCCTTCGTGGCACAAAACCGCTTGGGAATCGGCCAGGAATCGAAAAAGTTTGAGGGCCTAATGTGCCCTTCACAAAATTCAAAACTGTAAATTGGAAACGTAAAAGTTGTTGAATGCCCGTCTGGACGACGGGCTGCAGCGCAAAGAGGAGATTGTAGCGAGCTAGCGGCGACCCGGCGGTGTCACCCGCATGGGAAACAACAAAATTGGAGACGTAGATCGGTGGATAGTGGGGCGAGGCAGAAGAGCAGAATACCAAAATAGGACCGACAGAGCTGACAGAAGGGGCATGCGAAGCTGCGGAAAAGATTTCTGGACAGGATTTCGGATTAGTTATGCGATCTGGTACAGATTGCTGTTCGAGGACAATTGATCGTGAACGTTCGAGATGGCGCGAAAAGTGCACGTGCCTGGCTGTTGCTGTTTTGCTGAAAATTTTGACGTGGCGACGTCCATATTGTGCGGACAGGGCAAGGATTCCCTACTTCGTTGTGGTGTGTCGCGGCTTTGTACGACAAACGGATACGTGCACCCCGCAAGTGCTATACAGCTCCGCTGGTCACCCACCTTGGAAAGAGGCATGAGCTTGAAATTTGGAGGTGCAGTGCCTCTCAGTACTTCTTACAGCGCGGAATGTATACAGTGATCCCTCGTTAACTCGACGTCGTAAAATTCGCTGAAAATTTCGACATAAGCGAAGCTTCGAGTTAAGTGAAATGTAGAAAATTTGTGGCCAGGTCACTGAAATAAAAGTAAATGCCGGTAACCAAATCTCCTATATACAGGTGAACTTTTTTAAAAGCAAAGAAGTTCACAGGAAAACCGATTTTTTTAATTTTTATATTGCTGAAGAAAGAACCGCGTGATGCTCGCCTATTTTCGCGTTCGCATCTAAACCCAGAAAAGCATTCTCGAGCTGCTCGCTGCATCGCATGAATTATTGGCCTGCACGGCTACATTCTACCTTGTAGCGAAGGAGGCGTAGCATCTTTGATGTTTCTGCCGTATGCAGTTCTCGAGGCACCTCTTCGTCCTCATGATCAGCTGAAACGTCCACAGCTCTCTCAACGATGTAGGCGTCGGGCAGCATTCCGGTAGCCGGAATATCGGCCTCGAACATCGTAAATGTGCCGTTCACGACCTCATTCGGCGCGTAGCGTTAGAACGGAGACCTATCAGCTGTCTGTAGCGGACTTTGCCTTGTGTCCTTTCTGTCAACATTTCTGATCAGCTGTCCCCCGAAAAAAAACGCTTCGAAATAAAGGGGGGCAAATACATGGCGCCTATGGGAGATAAATTCACCGCGAGAGAAGTTTCGACTTCACCGATATTTCAAGATATCCGAGTTAGAATAAACAAAGGGTTGCTGTACATGCTTTCTTAGTCAGCTGTCGATTGAGAGTAAGCAACAACTTCAAAAACTCAAAGCGCTGTAGGCTGTGCCAGGAACTAAAGCATTGCAGTGCAGAGCACCATATCACAGCTTCTATTTCCCGATGCGGCAGCTGTACTTCGTATGGAAGAGCGAAGGTGTCCTTATATACAGGTGTACTTATATGCTATGTCCTTATATGCAGCCACTGGGCCTGTGGGAGGGTAGATGGGGAATGCGTTTGTCAAGTTCTGTTTCCAACATATGCTTTGGCGGCCTCCTGTGGTTCAGCCTTCAAGACACCATGGCTGTATACAAAGAATTGAACCTGTTCATAGGGTCCACTCCTCCAGATAGACCCAAGGAGCATGTCTGCCATAAAAGCTTGTTCCAACATCCCATGAAGACGGGCGAGCATCTGCTGGCAGACGACGTTGTAACCAGCTACAAATTACATTCACGAAACAAAAAAAAAAATTGGCGGAGGTTGCACTAAGTCGTGCAAGGCATAAACTGTGACGAAGCTGGAGGATTTCTGTCTATGTAAGCATTGAAAGACGCACCACCACGCATTGCGTTACATTTGAAATTGTTTATTTAGATGATCTGCCGTCGCTTTTCACTTTGGTAGTAGTAGTAGTCTATATCGTCGTCCTCCTCATGCTTGACTGGCGGGCACCGATCGTTTTGTCCGCACGCTTTCGGATTTCTCCCAAAGTAGAACATCTCAGCCCGCGTTAGAATCGGCGACAACCGGCTTTTCAAACTGGGCGTCTGTAGCGCGAGCGGACTCGTTCTCCCCCTTGAGGTGCGGACGCACGTGTCTTGCTTGCTTGGTATTTTTTGCGAGCACCACGTGCAAGCCTGGACGACGCCATCCGCTTCTCGTATGGCAGGTTCTCAATAGCGCGGTAAACGGCGGGAGTATCTATGACTCCAAAATTTTTATTGAAGCCGAAGACAGTGCGGCCAGCAACAACTGCTGCAACTTTAATAATTCAATTTTTACGTGCACTAACAATGTAGGTTAGCTAAAATGGTTATTTTGTGACGCAGAGTATATTGAAAAAAACTTCAGAATATAAGCTCACGTCTTAATGACCATTGGGCAAAAAAAAAAACATTAATAAGTATCAACAAGTGTCACAGAACATTTCAACCAATCCCGCCACATTATTTATTGCAGTTCAAATTTGAAGGATTCGAGGAACACGGAACACAGCGAATAGTGCTTATTACGCGAATTCACCCCCGCAGTGCCCACTGGCAATAATGTCTCGAAAGAAAATTCAGAATTGTTGCAGTATAGACCATCGGCAGGTTACACAACGCAGCGTTCACGAAAAAACAAGCCCCACCGCCCGTTTCCGTCGCGGCACTTGGCTGGGGCGACAAACAGCAGCGGGGAAACAGCGGCTCCCTTTCGCGCTCACGCACCGAGCACCCGGCAGCGGCCCCGAAAGCAGCCGGCGCCGCACACTGCCTGGCCAAATCGCCTCCCACACACGCAGAAAAAAAAAACAATATAAGGGCATCTCTGGAGCAGCGCTACTGGCAGTGCTGTGCGTTCGCGTTCTTGGCCCCTTCCAGATGTACGGGCCGAGAACGTACAACTGGGGAGAAACGTCTCTTATTCCGCGATCAGGTCGGCTGGACCGCGTCTGGCCGATCTGCGTAGTCCCTACTGTGCCATGGATAGTAATAGGAAAGGCGGTGGGCGACGACTACACCTCTCGACGACGACGACGTCAAATAGCAACAGCTGAGACAGCAGGACCTTGTTGACAAGCGTAGCCACAGAAGACGACTTCGATAGCGGATGACGGCGCTCTTTCACAGTACACGCGCGCGATCCGCATGCAGGCACTTCGGGAGGAGCACGGTCAGCAACTGCATCGGCTCGCTCGGTTGCGTCTGATGGCGAAAACGGCGAAGAACGGCCGATCGGCCGGGATGCCAGAGGTGGCGCCACGGTTCTCTAAAGGGAAAGGAGGCGACGAGAGGAGAACCGAAGAACTCCTCTCGCAACTCTATCCACCTGTTTGTGTTTTATTTCGGGCACGGGGGCTCCTCTCCTGGTTGACGTTTGAGTTGCCTCACCGGAGGAGGGAAGGGGCCGAGAAATTCGCTTTGCTGTTTTAAAGGAAAGCTTTCTTAGTGGGACCGATAACGTCTGTCAAAAAAAACTACTTAGCACGTCCTCATAGACTGGTTGGCCGACCGTAAAGCTCTAAAAAAGTAATAGCAGGTCCTAGGACCTTCATTTTTTATATAAGATGGCTTAAAATTGCTCCTATAACTATGCATTCCCTGCAATGAAGTTTTGTTTACAGGTGAAACCACCTTTCAGAGTACCGCTGTAAGTTTGGTTTTGTAAGCTGGTTTTCCTACAAGTGCCGTTTTGCAGTCAAGCATGGCCATCTACGGAGGGAGTATGATTGCAAAAAACGGGTCAAAGTCTTCGGATGTCAAAAGCATCACGAAAAAAAATTACATGGCGATTACGCGCTAAGACAACTCTGCATGTTTGAAAGCGGCCTTCTATTGTGCTAAACGTTCAGTTGAAATTCGCGAAAGAGGAACAGTTCAGGATAAGAAGACACATGCACCGATCATGAGAGGATTTACAATAGTATTAGCGTTATCCTTAACCACATATCCATATACATTCAGATTGTTCGTAGATGCGTTTACTCAGTGGGAAAAAGATTGTCGCTTTCGCCCTTCTTTCAACTTTATTTAGGAAGGGAGGGTAGGTTTTTTGTGTTGCTTTTGGCTTTTCCGGAGCTCGTCTGGCCGCTCGTCTATCGCTTCTTTAAATCTCCCCGAGAGCCCGCGTAATAAAATGTACCTCGCCTCCATCGCAAATACCCCTCCGCGTTTTTGTACCGTCCCCGCCCCTGCCCCTACTACAATGTTTCGGCCTCCGAACTCCTGCCGAGAACGGGGTTTTATTGACATTCCCACGCGCTCAACACAGCAGCTATACGTATAAGCCCGTAATGCTCCCGTCGGCCTTTCACGGGATGGCTCGATTCTAGTGCTGCCCTCACCGTTGCACCGAGCTTGCCTTGTCGCTTGCCCTACGGCGTTATTTACCTATTGCTGTTCTGTGGTGCATTTAATTTAGTTGCGCTTTCCATACTTCTTTTTGTGGAAGGATAAGGAGTTTTATGTTTGCCCGAAAAGATGGCTCAGTTGCTAGCCCGAGAAAGAATTGCTAGCCGTGAAAGTCGGGCGATGCTCACCGCAACCTGTGTTCGGGTAGAAACGTTTGTCAAAAGCCTAGCTCTGATGCGCGTTTATTGCAGCCGAGATTTCACAAGCATTTCAAACAAAAGTATTAAAGGAAAAAGTCCAGCGACAATCGCCCCTCTGGCTTTCAGTACACAGTACGCCGTCAGCGCCCTACGTGTATTCTTCACCGAGGTAAGCGGGGTCTTGGCGAGCAAAGGAATCTAACAGCACAGGAAACAAACAAGGTAGAAACGTCCTGGTCGGGTATCGGTGCTGGAGGTAGTCCCACCGGCAGCGCTGAGCAAGTGGAGACAGATATCAACGTGCCTTGTACCATAAGCCGCAGACTCCCTGCAGTTCCACCCTTGTCGACAAGCGAAGATGCCCGCGTTAACGAATTACTGTATTTTGAAGACAGTTTCGCCAAAGGAGCAGAAGATAAAGAAGAAATGTGTGTTTGGAAAGCCTACTTTCTCTTGAGCCCGTTTATCTCTCTCTCTCTCTCTCGGCGCCATTTTATTGCCCTTATCGCTTTCTTCTACTAAAGAGCACTTGTCACTTTCCTTCTCACTGCTGCTTTCATTTTTACGCTGCGGTTTCTCTTTTTTTCTTCTTCAACAGCGCTCTAACTTTGTTTCTCTCCGACGCGTTCACCGGTGGGGACACGAAGCACACCTCCGAAGGCGATATCCGCGAAACGGCGATCGCTTCTCTCTCCTCGAGCACGCAACAGCAAGCCGAGTTCGCGTGTGCGTGTGTGCTGACCGCTCGGTTTTCTCGATGTCGTCGGCGTGTGTTTCGGCCTCAGCGAAGCGCGCGCTGTGCGGACCTTATCACCGCCGACTCCCGGGAGCAGATTCCCACGTTGGCGTTCGATCTTGCTCGGGTTCGCTTTTCCACGAGTTCTACGGGGAGCTGTCGTCGCTGTGCACGGCTGGGTTGGCTCCGCGCCATTTTGCACATGTGCCTCGTGGAACGGATATGTCGCTGAGAAGAACTTCTTGTTGCTGGGCGAGTCGCTTGGTGGATATTTAGGGTGACCATATTCCTGGAGGTAGACAACGGGACACACCAGTGGAGGGGAGCGTACAAAAGACAAAATATTGAGATTAGAAGAAACACTTTAATGCGAGAAGTGCTCTTATTTAAAAAGTAACATTTTGATATAAGCCCTCACTCAGGCCGAGGGAACAATTCCCCTCACAGTTCAATAACGTGCATTCGTTTCGAAAGTCCCGCTTAGGATCCTTCGGGTGGAGTATTCTGCCGACTGTTTAATTTTTTTAAAGTGGAACTTGACCCCGCAAGACTGCACTGTAAACTGTTTCGCACGTGTACAGAAAGTTCCGCCGCAGAAGTAACGTTGTACGCAATCTTCACAGCAGGTTGATGTGCACGTCGAGTTCACAATGTAAAAAAGGAAGGAAGGGAGGAAGGAATAAAGGTAAAGAAAAGGCAGGAATGTCAACCAGGCTGTGGCCTAGCTTGCTATGCTACACATGGGGAAGGGGAACAATGGGAAAAATTTGCACCATCTTCCGCGGGAGGAACCATGGGGTAGAGCGACGCATCGGGGGTTGCCGTTGCGTTATTCAAATCATCGGACGATGTCAACGGAGCGCCGGCGGCGGAACGACTGAGCGGAGCGGCGCACTTACCGCGTTTATATGCAGCGGAATGAGAGAGAGCAGCGCATAGCAGCGCATGCGCATGTGTTAACCGAGCGCAAGCGCGAGCGCAAGCTGCGCGCTAACGCACAGCTGGCACGGCGACGGGAGCGAGCTGACCGCGCTGACGCACAGATGGCGCTGCGGTGAGAGCGGCGGAGCGCACAGCTGCCGCGCCGAGTCATGCGGGCTACGTCGCGACAACGACGCGGAACAAGGCGAGTTAAAGAGATGCGTTGCATCTAAAAAAAGATGAAAACAGTAAAAGAAGGGGAAGGTAAAGACAGAGCGTAAAGATGTGCGGGCAGCGTGCGACACTGTAGGCGATTAGAGTTCATTGACTTGCATAGAGTAGTGTTTGTGTGCTACAGTCTTCTGTGCAAGTTCGTTGTTTTTAGGAAAGACAGAAGCGCTTTTGTCGCCTGTGCGTAGATGAAGGTGAAGGCCAGGGGCCCGCAGTATTTTCTCCTCAGAGAACGGCCTCCGAGAATCGAGCTACCCTAAAGTTGAGGAGAGTTGGCTTCTTGCCGATGAAAAAACGTCACATTTGCATAGAAGATGGCGTCATGGTATCCAATGTGTCACAGTCTTCACACGCCTCACTGTCAGCCATTCCAATAACAAATGGGAGTAAGCATTTTAGAAGGCGACTCCAAGTCAGAGACGGCAAAGAACGTGCATCAGTCCGTGGGAGGCCATAATGGCCTCCCCAAGGGCAGCCGTCCGCCCTTTTCATTGCCGACAATGCCGCAAGTGATTGGGAAACCACTGGAAGGCATTGTCATGACCAGTGTGAGCAGCATGGTCATACAGTAGACCTATCTCGGCCAACAGCTGTTCATGAGGTCTACGGCACAGGGATGACTGGAGCGATTGGAGCGCAGGGCTTGGAGTCACAGAAGATTGCCCGTCTTCACCATGAGGCGTGCTGAATGGCGTTGAAGCGCGCAGGATGGCGGTAAGTTCGGTAGCCGGGGAAGTGGTGGGATGGGCTATCTTGTGCTCTACTTGAGTCGCGGTTACAAGAAAACACACAGCCAGTTCCTCGACGCGAGAAATCTCAGTGAAATGTACACCCGCTGTTGCCGCCTCTTTGAAGACTCGCACCCATCTCTCAGAGACCGAAATACTTGAAAAGTTCTCATCTTTTAGTTTGTTTTCAATATTTTGCTTGACAGTGGTCTACCGGTGAAATAATGCCTCTTGGAACACGTCGTCGGCAAGACACTTTCTTTCTTTCTTTCTTTCTTTCTTTCTTTCTTTCTTTCTTTCTTTCTTTCTTTCTTTCTTTCTTACAGAAAGAGGAGCAGAGGCTAAAGGCTTGAAGCCTGACTAGGGCCTCTGCTTTGGGTGGCAGGTAGCGTGCGGGCACAATATATTTGATTGCACACTTCCAGTCGAGTGTAAAAAACAAAATGAAAACGAAAAAAACTTACAGAGAATACATTTGCAGTCATGCGCCTCGAACGCTCAATGTGCGACCACTTCGCACAAAACAAAAGAATACAGAACTTCAAAGGGTTCTTCGGTAAGAATAGATCAAAGTTTTGCTCTGTTGGTAAATATTTTAAATGACTTTAGTTCATATTTCTAAAATATACACGTAGTGAGGCGCCACACTTTTGGCTTGATCAACTTACTTTTCGCCAATTTTGAAACTACGCAGCCCTTGAAACCGGGACATGATTGTTTATTGGGAACGAAAGGAGGAGCTGCAGAAAAGGAATTGAAAAACGGGTGCTGTCCCGACCAAAACAGGACGTCTGGTGACCCTATGAATGCTTGATGCCATGCTTTCAGCGCTAATGTGGGTCACCGGAAACAGTTGAGCATCTTAGTAGAGTGCCCTGCATACAGCCAAACTGCATACAGCCACGACATCGGTGTCGCTGACACGATATGGGACTACATGGGATTACTATGTGAAACCATCTGGTCTTTTTTCATGACACACTCATACAGGCTAACTCCTTTTTTTAAAAAAGGCACTTCCTGTCTCGTCTTTGAATTCATCGTTTCTTTTTTTCCATTGCTTCCTATAGCGCATTTATTCCCTTCTTCCCATCTCCGCAAGGTGGCAAGTAGGCAACAACATGCCGGCCGACCTGTCCGCTTTCCTGTAGTTAAGAGCCTTCTCTCTCGACCAACGTATTAAAGTTCATGTGTTCGTCTATTTTAGCGCTGAAATTATGTCGATAAGGAAATGCCGTTGAAAAAATGTTTGAGACAAAGCCAGCCATTTTCGCGCGTATGGTTTCCTTTTTTTAAAGGTGATAAAGACGACTGCAGGGATGATGATGACGATGATGATGATGACAACGACGAAGTTTTCATACGGACGAAAGGAGTTGCCCGCATTACCTCTTTTCACTATGTATATTTCCTGGACAAAACCACATCAGTGATTAGTTTGGTTATTTTCTGCGGTTGTGAGGCCTGGTTGGGGCGAGGTTGTTTTTAACCCGCACGCACCGCGCGAGCTCGTACAAAACGCCGCGCATGCGCGAATGTTCGACAACTACTAAAAATTTTCGTGCGTATTCGGTCGTTTGTGGAGATGTATACCAAAATAATTTTCAATTGCTCAATAATTACTCCGAAGATATACTCAGAAGGGTTCCGTGCATTTTTCACGTGCGCGAAAAACCTTCCGGCAAAGCCAACTTTAAATGCTCAGCAGAAAACTGATGCAACTCTTGTTTTATCAGAACTACCCTAAAACATTTTATGTGACCACTTGCCCCTAAGAAGAATCTATGATAACTCCCAGTTTGGCTTACTTGCCATATCTAGTTAGTTTAATTTTGTAAACGTTACTGAATTCCCGTCTGCTGCGAATACATGGGCGTCCACGGGAAGAGATCGGTTATAGAAAAGGGCTGTTTAAGTTATAACTTTTCTTTTATATAGACGTTGCCAGCAAAACGACTATATAAAAATTGTCCGCTAAGACGACTTTATCGCTACGTTGAGTTTCACTTGTTATAAGTAGTTCGCAATAAATGAGTCCATACACATCGAAATCGTGCGTCGCGTCCTAACACCTTCGCTGGTCATCCACCTTCACAGAGTGGAATCGATCAGGACTTTGTCAGTATGGTTGCTTGCTGACTTTGTTTCCCACAGTTTGGCCTGACATTCTGCTTTTCTGAATGACGTTGCGGCTGACTGAATCAGGCTGTCCACACTAAGAAACTCGCTTTTTTGCCCACACGCTACATTTTACCCCGCAGCGATTATCAATTCAAAGTTAGAATCCCAAGAAGCCTGAGAGATCTTTATTATAACTCATTCGTGCTCACAACAATCCCAAAATATAACCGTTCCGTTGCTTCCATCATGTAGATCACGGATCCGGCAAACTTCAGGTAACGACGGCAAACGCCTACCCTTTTGAACATTGCTCGTTACGATTGCATAGTTAAAGAAAGAAGAAAACATGGTGCATAAAACTAGACGTGGACGAAGAAACCGGGTAAGATATATACAGGGCCATATTTGGCGCCCTCTATATTCTCTCACTCTATTTTCTTAGGTCCCGTGTAGTTTACGCCATGTTTTCTTCTTTCTTTATGTACCAACTAGCTCAGCAACCAGTTTTCATTGCATAGTTTTTTTTAAAATGTTTTCACCCCTCGTCTCGGCAACGCTTTGCCTTGAGAGTAAATAAATAAATAAATAAATAAATAAATAAATAAATTTGCGACTGAACGTTCCATTCATTATAAATGTGTTTTGAGCCACATCTCTGTGCCTGAACACGCGGTGTTTATGTGCCCACGGCTGAAATTTGGGGAGTTCAAATAAAAGCAAGCTCGAGCTTGCTTTTATTTGAACGTGGAAATAAGTGAAGACGGTTTACAAACGTTATCTAAACCAAAACAGCAACAAGTTGAACACTTATGGCATTTTCAGTACACGACGTTTTTTGGTTCTCAGTAGGCACAGCCTCAGCTCCGGCCGGACTGGAGAGGCGCGCGCATCTCTCCTTCCAGCCGTGCCGTGATCTGAGGAGCGTGTTTCGACTTCGTGTCGCTAGAGGGCTCCACCTGCCCATGCAAAGCGGGGAGAGCCTATTCAGCCAGATGGAATAGATAGTTTTTTTTTTTTTTTTTTTTTCGCAAATGCCACGTTAAAAGGTGTCCGAGCTGAATGAATCTGAATGGAAAGCATCGTCTAATTACGTTTCAAGATTGAAGTGTAGGATGTGGCGGACCATGGTTCTGAGCTTTCCGGCAGATTTAAGCGCCGTTATTAACGAGAAAACCGCGTTTAGAAAGCAGAGTTTCCCTCCGATGCTGGGATGTTCACCGCTGCGACCTCAATGGCAACCAGCGTCGGTTGGTGTTTGCTGTTCTTCAAAACGTTTACTTCACATTTCTTATCCCAATGGAAGTCTGCTCTGAAAGAACGAAAAAAAAAATGATGAACATAAATATACAAACAAAGTAAAGGTTCTGTAGCTTGATCACTGGCTTCACCCGTGGCAGGGGTATAGTCCTGGCAGTGTGTAGCGAGCAGGGAACTGGTTGCAGGAGCTTCTGAGTAACCCGGAAACTGGATTAGGCGAGACCAAAGCTTGTTGGCGACTGCTGCAGTTGTGCATGTATACCAGGGTGGGGTATCACCCATCTTTGAAGAGAATTCGTCCTTAACTCACTCGGGAGTGAGGCCATCCAGGGACCGAGCCCTGGAAGCCGAGTACAGCGGGGCAGAAGGGCTCTGAAAGCTAGCAGCCTGTAAGGTAAAAGAGTCAGACAGTCACGCACCGACTGTGTACTCGTCGGGGGCTCCTCACCAGATATAACATACATTTACGGATATTCCGAGCCATGGGGAAATGATAAACGACTAACAAGCGAGCAACGGCCAAACACATGAGATGGGACTGTCCCCAGGTAGCCCGATTTTTGCAAAGACGTCTTGGGCACAATGTGGACACCGATACCAGGCTATTACAAAGACTGGGTCGACTCCTGCAGGGAAACCCAGAACGTTGCGGAAGAATTGTGGACCGCTCTTGTTAATTTCCTGAGTGACCATGTGAAACCTTTCCATAGCCCTTCATTTTCCCTTACCCCGTTCCTATTACCCACATTTCCCATTCCTTTCCTCTAAATTCACAAAAGAGGCCGACATTTTGCCGCATTAATAAACATTTTCGAACGAAACTTGCATTGGCTACCTTGCGCTGTCGCTGGTGGCGTACGGCGAGACGACCTGCGGCAAAGCCAACTCTTCACTAATAATATACTCATGCGGACATCCGGTTTTCTCGGCGCGCCGCCGGGTGTGAGATCCTGTTCAAGCGGACTCACGGTGTGCATCTATATATTGGCTGTGCCATGGCTTTGGAGAGTTTAAACATTGACGTGATGGGACGGATACGTCGAGGAAGAAACCAGCTGCCTGCCGTTGAATCGGTGCAAGCGGTTGCACAGCCCCTGCATTTCCCACCAGTTTCTTGAAGAAAACTGCAATCTAGCTTAAACTAAAATCTTCCTTCCATGAGTGTTTCACTCAGCCAGCCTTCACTGAAGACTTGCAGCGTCGCTCAAGATCAGGTGGCGTACAGCAGCTCCGTGGTGCGTCCGCCGCTGCATACCCGACGTGAACGCGCTCCCATCCGCACGCGTAGCCAGCAGTCGTCGAGTCAGCTTCTGCTTGCGCAATGCTCAAACAACCACACACATCATACACCCACCGTCTCTCTCTCTCTCTCTCTCTCTCTCTCTCTATCTCTCTCTCTCCACACACACACACACACAAACACACGTACATACACACACACATGTCCACCACCAGAGCCTCCTTCTCACCCATGCATCCACGTGCCGTATTTATTCGAAACGACGTAGTCGTCGTCTGGAGGGAGAGCCGGAACGACCGCAGTGGCGTTCGACGACAAACGATCGAGATGCTCCCGTGGCTTCCCACGACGCGATCGCACCCACCGGTGGACGCGAAACGGCCGACGAGCAGCTCTTAATCTCCGAAAGGAGGGATAGAAACAAAACTGCAGACAGATAAGACGCCAAGGATAGCGCTGTATACGCTGGAGACCAGAATGGTGCGCGTAGGAAGCTCAATGCGTTTGTAAATTATTTCTGCTTTCGTCAAGGGTGAGAAGGTGTCCGCGCGCTCGAGAGAGAGAGAGAGAGAGAGAGAGAGAGAGAGAGAGAGAGAGAAACTAGTGGCGGTGAACTCATTCGAGGAGCCCGCGGGAGCATCGCGGCTGGAGCGTGCGTGGGTGCAGCGTTTTGAGATCCTGCCGTGATGGTTTGCACGTTGGGCTGACCGGCAGAATGTGACGGCGTCGGCTCCCGTTAGCGGTTTTAAATTTTTGTAATGCCTGCTGGCTGGCGAAAATAAAATGGGGGAACCGAGTAGGAATCAAGGCGGAGGCGTGTGACATGGAAGTAATTTTGCGGGGTCTGGTCTCATCACGGAGTATGAGGAGGAGAAACCGAAACAGTTAGGAAAACTATACAGCGAACACACTTTGTACGACATATCGGTTGAAGAAGTCTCGATTGGGCTTCTTTTTGGGACAAATGGGGGTCGGTGCCTGTGTTGGTGCTTTCAGCAGGAGTGGGATGGGCTGATGGAATCAGGGACGTATGGCATGACGTATACTGATTTGCTCCTTTTTTTGCTTGTCCCTTTCAGAAGCGGAAGCTTTCTAGAGAGTCTACTACTGGCGAAGATTGCGACTAATCGGCCACTTTCTGACCAGGGCTTTGTGACGTAACAAGCACTGGTTAGTGTGATTGGCGGCCGCCGACACGATTGCACTAACACGATTGCACTATGGCAGTGGTGTTAGTATGGCATTCGCACACACTAATTCTGTTGTTTTTGAAGCTTCCCCAAAGCCGTCGCCGCTGACGTTGCGTAGGGGAAGATAATAAAGTCCGTCAATTTTTTGGATACGAATATTGTTATCGCTGAAAAAACGTTCTTCGAGGCTGCTATGAAGGTTAGTGAGTTACCATAGGTAACTTCTTTCAAACGACATCGCGGACACGTAAGCACTTCTTATGCGATCTGAATGCTAAAACGTTAATGCTCAATCCCCGAACAGATATGCCGGAATTTCAGGCATCGCCGTGCGGAGCCCCTGGCTCCTTGTTGACTGCTGCGCCTCTGAGTAAGGCCGCGGTGAAGGGAGAAGCGCGGCACATACCCACACCACTTCAACTGACCGCCGCTATCCTATTCTTTGTGCTGCGTTCCGCTCACATGACGCATCGCAGACAATGCAGATGTCCTGATGGCGCATACACACATTTTCAGACAATGAGCGCGCTCCTCTTTGTGTTCATTCCTCATTGCGCATCGCTGTGGAAGCTCCCAATGGGCATTTAGGAACCGCTACAGACGCCACAGAGTGTTGGAAAAGGGCATTAATTTCTTTTCCGCGCATGCGCATGAGTTTGTGCCAGAGGAGTTTTGTGCGTACACGGTGCCGCGGTATCTCCTTTTCACCTAGCCATATAAAGGTTTCCTTAAAAAGCAAGGGTGCGTGTTGTTTTCATTCTCCCTTTAAACAAGTCGACCGTCAGTCTTCAAGGCTGCAGCCTTCCGCCCAGCGATCCGAAGCGAACACGTGAAGCTGTTTCGATCGGCCAAGTCAGCGAGAATGTCTCACGGTGGAACAATGGGAACAAGGCAGAGGTTCTCCTCCGAGGCGTTCCGGTTTCTGGTGTGCGCCTCTCGTTTCGTTCCGCCGGCAGCCGTGGGGATCGAGGGTTTCTACAGCGGGACGACGCGAACGTGATAGGGCGCAGGCGGAGGGGCTAGCGCGCTCCGTGCTGTACCACTGTACTGTTTTCCGGGACGCGGTTTTCCAATACTTCCGGACTTTTTCGCGTGTGCACCGGAAGTACTGTCATTGAGCACGTGACCGTTAGTCCGGAAATCCTTGTTATTTAATAAAAGGGAAGTCTGGTTATTTTGATTTTCTGGGAAAAAATACGAAGCACAGGAGACAGGAAAGCACGGAAGTGCAGGTCACTCATCCCTAATAAATATGGATAAAATAAACAAGATCAATCGACTGACAAATAAAATGATACTTAAGATAAAACACCTTATTAAATCCCCCGTGTAATTTCTTAAAGTATAAATTTAAACGTCGAACCTCAATCAAGTCAATTGTCTGACGTTTTCAGAGTTAAAAGAACAAACTTCTGGCGGCATTGATGTCCAATGATTACGTAGAATTAAGCAAAGAATTTCCTAGGATTATTTGAAATTGATTGAAATTTTCTGGAACTACTTCGAATCACTTGCAATTACTTGGAATGACTTCGAACGACCACCTACCCATACTGCCAGCCGGTGAATGGAAGGCTAATGATTAAATTCTGGGAAGAAGGGAAGGGAGGGGCTTGTTCTTGCGCCGCCGCTATATCATGCCATGAAGCGGGCTGTAGTGGAGGGTTACAGATCAAGTTAGAGCAACTGGGATGATCTTTAACGAGCACCAGAATATTGCAACACGGCATTCTTGTTTTTCGCCTCCGCCATAAAAACGGCCGCAGTGGCCGGCCGGGTTGGAACCTGTGTCGTTGGGCTCAGCAGCACAGCGCCTGGCCGCTGATCCACCGGCCGCTGATACACTAGGGAGGATACAAGAAAGTTTTACGTTAAAGTTCGTTAAGACCTTTGCAAAGGCAGATAGGGATACAATGGCGGAATAATGTCGATGGACTGGAGAGGGAGTTAATAGAGGATTGAAGGGAGCCGGGAAAGGGCAAGATAGATGAATCCCGTTAGTAAACACATATCTGTCACACACAGAGGTGTGTTTTATAGCACAGAATCCACCGCACCTATCAGAATGGTCACCCATTAACCTTTTATCTGTCTTTGAGCACGGCTTCAAAAAAAAAAAAAAAAAAAAACGGAACCAACATTGCTGTATTTCTTGCAAGAACAGAATGAATTAGGCGGTGAGCATTTGTACTTCTTCGTAGTAAACGACCCAGCTAGACCTTTGGCGCCGTTCCCTATACTGTGTATACTTAAATCATGTTGTCAGCGTATGCCTCGCGTCCTCGCCCCCAAGCTCGTCAATCTCGCCAATCAGGGAACCGTCAGTTCTGCCACCCGTCAAATGCATCCAGCAACTCATTCCTACACATATAGCTCTCGGGCCACACACAAGGCGCCGAGATACAGCGAGCCGGGGACCATTTGTCATCTCGCCGTCTCCTCTGATGTCCTGCGATCACCGTCTCTCCCCATCTCGTATGCTTCCGCGTCCGTTCAGCTTCTTCCACACCCGAGATCGAGATTTGTCTCGCGTTTTCACGGCTTGCCTTGGCTTCGCTTCTGGCTTCGTTCCCGTACGCGACTTTCGATTTCGTAGTCTTTCTTGGATCGCGCCGGCGCGGCGTGATAAATTGCCCGGGCAGGGCTCACCGGGTCATGCATCATTTCTCCAGCCTCTGCTTCTGAGCGGAGGTTTCTTGATTTACACACTTTTGAGGAGCTTCCGCCAAATTCCGCGAGCCGGGATCTCGCGGGAATATTTAGCATCATGAGCGCGGTTATTCACCCCTGTTGATATTTACGCTTGGCTCGTTCTCGTTCACAACGGTGCTTTTTGTTTCGCCGGTTTTGGTAAGGCGTATACAATCCGGAAATGTTGCTTCTAAATGCGCAAGAATGTCTAAAGTGGGGTCGTTAACAAAGTTTAAAAATGAGCACAAAATTAACCATTGACCAACGAAGCATGCGTACCCTCATTGCCGCTTAAGTTCATTCACGCCCCTCAAAATGTAAAATACTAGCCTGCCAATCTCTCGCCAGGATAAAATTAAATACGCCTCCCCTATTTTGAACCCGCATCAAGTATTTCTCATCAATCAACTCGAATCGCTTCGGAACCGAGCTACAGGATTTATTCATTCTGAGCACCCCTACGACGTCAACATATCGGCACTGAAAACAGCATCGGGCTGGTCATTGTTTGCGTTCCATCGCCGCATTGCTAGTCTTCGTCTTTTTCACTAGTTCTTTCACAGTTCACTCGGCATGTCGCCATACACTGAACCCCCAGCACGCATCTCCAGTCGTACGGGTCCCCCGACACAAGTACGCGCCCGCGCACGCGCGCCGTCACTTTTTCGTCGGCGACGGAGACAGGGACGCCGTTGGGCGCTCGATGGTAGAAGAGGATTATTTCGAGTTTCGCTTTGGCAAGTGACAAGTTCCGCTCTGCGTCGTTCTCAATTGAAAATGCTGTAAACACTGCCAATACATCGTGTTCCCTCTTCTTTTATCCCCCTATTGGCCTCGAGTACATAGCTGGGGCGCCACCTACGAGTGACGTCACTTGTAGGACGCCGGGTCGTGTTGTCGTCTGCTACAACACATTTCCCGAGCGTATGTGGAAGGGTGTTTTTTGTTGTTGTTGTTGTTGTGGCCACCGTCTCCCCCCTCCTTGTGGATTTGATGAAAATTACCCAAAAAAAGTTGTCTGCAGACCGAATAATCCGGGCAAGCAATCAGCGACTCGCTTTTTCCCGGCGACACCGCCGCGTTTAGATAGTAGCTACAAGCGCGACCCACAGCTCGTACGCAGCCAGCTAACGCCAAGGACGATGCAACAGATGCCGAGAAAAGTACGCTGTAAATTCATTGTGACGGGACATGTACGAGACTGTGTGTGCAAGGAAATACCTTGTACCAGCGAAGGAAACGCGTCGTTCACTTGTGATCTCACCGCGCGTACTGCTCGAATTGCCTGGTAAATGAATGACTACGCGAGAACGGTGATCGAATTGCTTCGCCGCACATGCTTAGTAGTGTTGCTATGGTCTGCAGTTTGGCTTAATCAGTGCCTCTTTCCCCTACAATGTTTTTATAGTTATGCCCGGATTTTAATAACGATCACTGCCGTAGGCTGTACTCTGCACGGCTGATATGTTCACTTCTCGCGACAACTTGTCCACAATGTAGGAACGGTATGAACGCAAGTTTTTTACGCCTTAGGGCGGGTTTGGACATGGCTATATTTAGTTTTCATTAGGACCTCGGCGTAGGAATTTCTAATTGCAACGTGGGCTTTTGTCTGGTTACAGTGAGCCGGCCTTTCTCAAGCACCAATTTCGAAACTCACGACTGCTCACAGAAGGCGAGGCTGTGTACGAGGCGAAACACGACATTAATGATTTGGGGAAACGGGGAGTTTTAGAATAGAAGAAACGAGCGTTGGGATGCCCCCAAGAAGTTAGGAAAAGCCAAACCCAACACGCGCGCGTGCGACCGGAGGGTCTTCTCCAACAGCTCGCAGAATGCTTCGGATGCACGTAATCGAATGCTGGGAACTTCGGCCTTGAAGTAGGGGCAGGTATTTCATCGCCGCTTTCGTTACAGTTGTGAATGGCAGTCCCTAACACAAACTTTTCACGCACTGTCACCCCCCCCCCCTCCCTCTTCTCGTATCTGGAACTCTGTAACCGCGCTTATTGCCGCTTAAGCGATCGGTGATCAAGATGTCTCCCACGGCCTCGGCCGATACTTGCGTGCATGTATTGCCGCCCTTCGGCCACTCGCCACACCGCGCGTGAACGGGCCGGTGCTGCCGGGATCCCGACCTCCGCGGCCGGTCGGCGTAAATCGCGGCAGATATTTGAGCATCGCTTGGAAAACTAATGCTGGTGACACTACCTAGCACAATTTTTCACCACACTAACATCCACTTTCACCAATCTGGAACTTCTTTTCCACGACTTGTCGGATTTTAAAAAAGCGGTGACAAGTGTATGCTGCCGCTAGTTGCATCGGTTCGAGCTGCACCCCGTCGGCTGTGCGGCCAGGTTCGGCGAATGCGTGTGTTTCTGCGAGCAGTAAAGCGTTCGTGCTTCTTGCTTGATACATTTCTTGCAAACAAGGGAAATATAGAAACTTAACTCGGCGATCGTCGTAGTCCACATTGTTGATCGGGGAAATAAGCCGCTGCTTACGCTTCGGTCGCATACGTGATACACCATGCGGAGAATGTACCACAGTTGATACGGTTATGAAGTCCCCATGAGGTCAAACTGTGCTTCACGCACTGATAAATAACTTCAAACGAAGGAAATTAATAACGAAAATACTTTTAGAACGCGCTTCCTAAGCGCTAGGCTGCCACTCGCTGCAAGCCAACTACGCAGAAAGATAGGAACGGTGATCCTACAAGTGACGTCAAAATGATCGCAGCGCCGGCCTCTCCAGTGGTGAGCCTCGCGGCCAATAATCTTTGGTGGAGAGTGCTTGGAACATACATCCCCATCCATTTTTTCCCGTCGTGACAATATGAAGAGGTGAAAATAGTCACCCTGGTTAAGGTAGTGTGCCACCCTGCGCGAATGCGGCGAGTTGCTATTGTAGTTTAACGCAGGAAAAGTAAAAGAGAACTTTTCCACGTATCTCAATGCGAAAGAATTTCATGCCCCCTTTCGTGAATGTACGGCCACCGGCGGGACTGAGCCATGTTTTTAAAAACGACCGTAGGCATGACGAGATTAAAAAAGGGAAAGAAAATAAGAGAAACTGGGTAAATTTCGGTCTGGATTACAACCAGGAGCGTTCGAAACGCGAGTCGAGCACGAATCTCATAACACCACTGCGACCTTGGCTCCAGCCTAACTGAATTCGCACCTAATGATTGCCGCGACCTTTAACTCGGAAACGAGTGTTAGAGAAGTGTTCTGAGGCCTACGAGAGTAATTTTAACATGTTAATTGCCGAAATAGCAAAGCAGCTTCACCGTAACAGCGCTCATGTAGCGCTAGCAAGGACGATTGGTCCAACCCTCTTAGTCACGTGACCGAGGGAAGCAGAAAACGAGTGACTAGAGCAAGGATCATGTCGATGGAAATCAGACGACACAATCGCACCGACTGGACGCGTTTCTGCGTGTCTGTGCTGTCTTCTACTACGGTTGTCTCTTATACGGTAATTGTCCTCAGCGCAGCTGTGGAACGTGCTCGTTCATGGAATTGCGCCTTGGAAGAAGATGCGAGAACACGCAAAACTGACCCACTGCGATGAACGAGGCACGCGCTCGAACGCTACCACCACCTGACACCACTGCAACTACCCGCATATATCTCTGTGGTGATTTAGCAACAAAATATGACATAATGGGACATGGCCTTAGCGATAAAAATGAACGAACACACGGAAGAGGACCGGTAGCGCCTGTCCGGTCCTCTTTCTTGTATTCGTCCATCTTTAGGGCTGAAACCATGCCGTAAAGTTCGCACCAACTCACCCAGCAGCAAGTCCTTCCTAGAAGATATAATGGTTAAAGACAAACCTTTGGATGACCGCAATCCCAAAGACCGAAATAAAATGTAGTGCTTTCGCATCCCGACATGTAAGCGGCCTTAAACAGCTGAGGTGACAGCAGCGTCCGTGCACCCATAAATCGTCGCATATGCAGAAGTGTGAAGGTACAGGGGGAACTAAAAGAAATGCGAACAAAGCAGATCTAACCATCTGACGAAAAGGGGCCTCAGAATAAATTACGGGATCCGCTTCTTGACCAAAAACTTCCTCTAAGAGAAGCCTACACTGTCAAGATATCAGTAAGAACAGCGTCTTTGTGCAGTTTACGGAATTTACAGCCATACGGTACGATATACGTCAGAGGCTGTGCATGTTGTTATAATTTCTTTTAATCCCTCCTGTACGGTTAGTACCGTTGACGATATTTCATGCATAAACTTCTGGATTTTGCATGTCCAAAACGGAAATTGCAAGGGTAACAGACAATATCTTTTCTCTCAGATATTCGAACGAGTACATCCAACATTTAAGATTTTCTTAACTTTAGTTTAAAAGTCAATGGTTCATTTCGGTTCAAAATTTTCTAAAAATTCCTTTATTTGTGCGTATTCCCGGCCATGAGTAAGTACATAAGCGGACGTCTCCTACGGGACCGCCTTTGCACCCGTACTGACACCATAACGTAAACTAAGCCTTACCGTCTCTCGCTGCCTGCGGGAAACGGCAAGGCTTAGTTTAGTTCACCTTCGGAAACGTAAACGCTTCCTGTAGAATTCAGACATTTGGCTCTTTTTCAACTTCCCTCTTCTTCAATGAGCGAGCAAACGAAGGCGTTTCCTTCCACACCTCGTGGACCGACAAACCACTAGATCACGTGCTGAGACTGCACGCGCTGTTTTCTTCTATGCAATTTATTTTCCCTTGACAATTACCAGTACTTCGAAATCTATTTGCAAGCAGAACAAAGCGTGCAGGAAGAGCCAAGAGAGAGAGAGAGAGAGAGAGAGGAGAGAGAGAGAGAGAGAGAGAGAAGAGGGTATCGCGGAAGCACTGACTCTCTCCAGTCTTGTTTACAGCGGACAATGATGGCTTCCAGGAACCCGAATCTCACCCGGTTTGTTTCGGTATGCGGCCGCCGGGGGTAATTTACGTGATGGCTTATCAGGCCTCCTTGCTTCGCCCGTTGTTGGCAGGGCCGAGGCGGTCGCCGGAAGGTGCTGAAAATAAGCCAGTGGCGCCAAAAGCGCGTCGAACACGCGGCCTTTCTTCCTGGAAAAGCGGCGCCGCTGCCTGTATAGGCGCTGATTGCGGCGACAAAAGTGTCGGAACGCCGAGTCTGTCGCACCGCTCTCCTTTGAAATTCCAAACAGACCTTCCAGCTGCTTCCGCCCCTCGGTTCTCTTCCCCGAACCTTCCCGTTACCTGGGCATTGGCTGTCGGTGCATCTGTACCGTGACGTCACGTGCTACGGTACAACTAAGGGTCTGCGTTCGCCCGGTCCAGTTGTCCTGGTAGACGCTAGGACAAGACCTGCACCGGTCTTGTAGATGACATAGTTGCGTACGGCCTTCCAGATGTTTCGGTCCCTTGTTGTTTCTACCCGAACCTTCCCCTTACATTGCGTGTCGTCCGGTATTGGTTGTCGGTGCCTCCGTACTGCGACGTCACTTGCTATGAGCCAACTGCGAGTCTGCGTTCATGCAGTTAAGTTGTCCTGGTGCACGCTACCACCAGTCCTGCAGCGGTCTCCGTTGGTGACAACGTGGCCTACGGAGCGGGGTGAGGGGCTGTGAGCAGGGACGTTCGTGCACGTCGTACACAACTCTGGCCTCCCCATGACTGCTTTCCTGGAATGTCTGCGTCCTTTCGGGGCCGCCTTATTATGCCGAGGTGGAGGGCCATCCATTTAACAAACACAAGGAATTCGTTAAAGATATGGCGGACGGACGGACGGACAAACGGACGGTGGGTGGGTGGGTGTATGGGTGGATGGACGGATGGATGGGTGGATGGATGGATGGATGGATGGATGGATGATGGATGGATGGATGGATGATGGATGGATGGATGGATGGATGGATGGATGGATGGATGGATGGATGGATGGATGGACAGACGGACGGGTGGACGGATGGATGGATGGACAGACGGACGGACGGATGGACGGACGGATGAATGAATGGGTCGGTGGATGGACGAATGAACTGGAAGATTAGTGAATGTTTGCAGGCTTCATTGTAGCCATTCCATAATTACACACGTTGGCTCATTTAGGTTATTGCGTCACTATAACAGCTTTTTTCTTTCTTGCACGTGAAGATGAGGCCTGACGCGTGCCAGCGATCGCTGTTACCGTCACCTAGACAAGGCTCGTGCGAACACCTTCATTTTCCCGACATAAATCGAACGACGATGCCCCAGCTCAGTGGGCCCATCACAGCAGCAGGGCTTCGGGAATAGACCTCCTCCTATTTTCCCACCCCCTTCCTACTCCCCCAGTGTTCATATCCCCCTTGAGGGCTACAGCGACCTGCCCCGTTCATTGCCCAACCATAAAAACGTATCGGGCAACCACCGAGGCCTGCGCGCCGTGGAGACGTCATCTCCAGGGTGGGTCTGCTTCTCTGCGCGAATGCGAGTGGATACTGTTCGCTTCTGCTGCTGCTGCTGCTTCTGAGAGGATCCTCGTCGGCGCAGGCTCTTTCGTGACGGTCCGTGCACCTTGGAGGATATACGGGGAGGGAGGCCCTTAGGTGCATCCTGCGCAGAGTGCTACTATGGATGGCGCTCATCACCTCCGTCGGCGCGTCTGGCGGGCGAATTCGCTTTTCCTGGCCCGTTGTTCCCTTCGTGATTTATGCTGCACTCTTGGGTGCAGTGATGTGGGGTACCAGGATATGTGTCCGCCCTCGGCAGCCCTGCAAGTTGGAACTAAGAGCGAGGAAAGCGATGATAAAGAAAGTGATGAAGAGGAAGCGAGGAGATTAAAATTAAAAGCGAAAGGGAAAAAAGGGAACAAAACGAAGAGAAATATAGAAAGGAGGAAGCGGACGTAGAGGCTGAGAAAAAAAGGACGAAAATCAAAAACATTCATTGCCATAGACGTGTTTCGTTTTCTCCGGTGTCAGGTTATCCTGGATTGACCTAAACAACGAGTCAGGTAGCGCTGAGGGCCAATCGTTCCGGGAACTCTATCTGCGTAAAAATGTAAGATTAGTGTACATTCAGACATCAGGAGGCATGGCAATACGTTCTCCACATCTTCCCGCTGACGAATACTTAATAATGTTACGGGACAAAAGTATGGCGGTGCAAAACGTTATACCGTAGCCTGTTCCTGCAATGTATTATCTTTCAGCCCCACATGCAAGTTGCATCCGCTGACGGTGGCATCCAGCCCATCGCCTCTATCACGTCATCATCTAGCATATCTAGTTAGCATTTTTTGCCCGGCTAACATCACCAGACATCATTAAAGATCGTCTCTCTCTCTCTCTCTCTCTCTCTAATATCTATCTATCGTCTCTCTCTCTCTCTCTCATCGCTCTCTCTCTCTACTGGACTCCAGCTCCGGCTTGTTCCATATTCGCTACATGGAAGGCCAGAGTCTCTTTAAAGCTGACCTTCAAATATGTAGCGTTGCATTATTTGTAGAGGTTTGTCCTGGGATTCGCCATCCATTTATGCTTGTTGCCTTCTTTGCCGTACATGAAACCAAGAGTGCTCCCGCTACGAGAGTTACAAAATATTTATTGTGACAAGTTACGGCAACCCCCTGTTATTGCTTGTATTCAATGGCAAGGCCCGCATGCAGGCAACCATGTGACTGCGCCGTCACTGGTTACGTCGGGCTCCGCGGGATGGCGGTAGTTGTCCGTGCTAAGCACATAACTAAGTTGGGCGAATGGGCGTTCCTTACTCTACCTCACCAAACGAAAAGTAATGCCTCGAGTCCAAAGTGAGTGTGATTAATAACATCTCTGTTGACAGCACCGTTGAGAATCGGTTTGAAATGGAGCGGACGACGCACGCCGGTGTTTTTTTTTCTTCGTCGTGCGGGCGCAGTGGCACAAGCCGCGCCATGTCCCCGGCGCATCGGTCATGTCTGTGGCCGTTTCCAGTGTTGCCAAGCGAAGGAATTGACAGCTAAACTTCTAAATGAATACCACCTATAGTGAGCTGTGCGCGTGGAGGGTATTGTCAGAGTGAGATTCAGTCGAGAGAACATCGATGGCTGCCTTCTCTGCGGAGCAGCCCATGGTGTGGATGCAGGAAGGCGTCTGCCTCAAAACTCCTCTGTCTGTCTGTCTGTCTGTCTGTCTGTCTGTCTGTCTGTCTGACTTGGATTTGGATTTGCACATATGAACCGAGCTTCTAATATAAATAAATGCGCGCCAGCCATTGCTACGGCCGACAACTGCTCTCAATACTGTTATCAATAACTGTTCTCCCTGTTCTCAATACTGTAAGCATATCCCATGCCAAGCTGTCAGGCTTTTGCACGGGACACGTCTTCCCCTCCCCCTCCCAGTCGATTCCCCTTTGAATATACAAAGCGTCATAACAAAAGCATACGCCTGATTTCATTTGCAGCTGCGCTAACAAAGCGCTCACGGCGGGGTGTGGGAAACAAGGCCCTTGTCAGCCGCCTGTTTCAGCCCAGAACACGCAAGACGGACGACCCAAGGTATTCTCTTGCATCCCCTAACCAGGGTCCACGACCTCCTGACTAATTTGCGTCTGTCGCTGCAGCAGTCACGACATCACAGACGGCTTTTGTTCTACCGGCGTGCCGGTGTCGTCTTGCACGAGAAAGCCCGCGCCTCGTATGTCTTGCGGGCGACGTGGGCCCGTCGCGGTCTGCAATGTCACACGACACCCACACGCAAGAGAAAATATCGCGGAAGCGACAGCGTGGTGGATGCTCTCTTTTTTTCTCAATCAATGTCAAGCTCGGCCAAGTCCGTCCCTTATTTATTTGACGCTCATCTCGACCGTACAATACCGGTGTCTGGAACGACCCATAGTTTACCTTATGCGGTATCCCGCTTCCGCTATGGGAGCTATACGATGTATAATAGGCACGCCAGGGGGTCTCTTGTGGACGTTCTCTCGTGTTTTTTTCCAGCACACAGTTGTTCTCTGCGGCGGCGTTGGAAATTGAATGCCATCTTTCATAACGGTCAACCCGACCTTGTTACACGTGTTTGTCATATTAACTGACTTGTATGTTTCCGTTTTCTTCTCGTAATAACAAAATACAGGTTAGTCGCCGTAATTTTGACAGTTTACGATTGTTCTCAAAGTGAGTGAGTGAGTGAGTGAGTGAGTGAGTGAGTGAGTGAGTGAGTGAGTGAGTGAGTGAGTGAGTGAGTGAGTGAGTGAGTGAGTGAGTGAGTGAGTGAGTGAGTGAGTGAGTGAGTGAGTGAGTGAGTGAGTGAGTGAGTGAGTGAGCGAGCAGCGACCTATCAGCTCTATTGTGAGTGTACATTTACTAGAAAGCCAGTGATTCCACAAAACTGTTTTCACTGATTCATTAGTACTTTAAAGCTTCCACATTGTATTAAAAATACAATTTCCGAAGAAAAGGAGTCATCGAGACTATCCCCTTTAGGAAAAAGAACCTGCCTCGCACTAAGGATGTGAAGGGTGAACGTGTTATTCTGCTTTGAGTGGTTGGCTGACGATGGACAATGAGCGGTGTGATGCCTGCCTAGATAGCACGCGAGAGCCATTATACTGCACAAAACACCTTTTTCCAGTGAAGATACCAATGTTACTTGTTGCTCCATTGCAACGGCGTGTGCATGGCAAAATCCGGACGTACAGTACGCCTGTAGGTAGTGCAGACGCACGGCACGTACCCTGCGTGCCACATTTAGGGTCTACCTAGACAAATGGGCGAGTGTGGCACATCGCATACGACTCAAGGTGGCTTTAAGAAGAAGCTTTATGTTTCAGTTACAGTTTGTTGTGTACCAGAGGACATTAAACACGACTTGTGCATGCATATGCCCTCAGTTAATGTCGGCAAGGGCAAAATCTCTTTCTGGCTTCGGAAAGGGGCCATGAATACAAAATGCCTGTTTAGTTCGTTAAAAAGACTGCTTTGTACCGATGCCAATTATTCCAATATCTTCTAAAACTTCAGATTAGGTATCAAGAAAAACAGGTGAAGCGGGGGTGACTCAGCAGCTACTCTCTGGCGGGGTCTTTATGACGTCACAGGATGTTCTTGGTGCGACCCCTCCAAGAATAATGATTGGGCATTGTAGTGGTACCTGTGGTTCTGTTTAATTGTACGACTTGAAGGCTGGCGGGCAGTTTAAGTAGTCGGCATCCTCGCTTTACCCGTTCTGGGCGGCCAGCGGACTGAGTTCGGCCCGGCGTCCCATAGGAGTACAATCGAATATAGCGCCGGATCGCGGACCGGGAACACCGCGGACGATCCGGGAGTGGTAATCGAGGAGGTCCATCGACAGATTTTTTTGGTGTTCCCTCTATTGCTTCACTGCTGACGTCATGGAGCGGGAAATTTAAATGTTTTTCAATAATCTCATAAGAACTGATTTCGTGAGTGGAACTGCAGCTGAGTGAGTTACCATGCAAAGCCAAGCTTTTTAAAATTAAGATAACTGGTATGTGTGTCTTCATGGCCCTTTCTAAAGGCATTCAGTGACTCTTTCCCTACCTCCCTCCCTCCATCCCTCGGTCTGTCTGTCTGTCTGTCCTGTCTGTCTGTCTGTCTGTGTCTGTCTGTCTGTCTCCTCTCTCTCTCTCTCTCTCTCTCTCTCTCTCTCTCTCTCTCTCTCTCTCTCTCTCTCTCTCTCTCTCTCTCTCTCTGTCTTGCATATCTATCCAGCTCTATCTTCATGATTACAACTGCTCTAAGAAGAGACACTGGAAGAAAGCGATAAACAGACAGGACCACAGCAGGACCACGCAACAATCAGGCAAGACCAAAGGACCGCTGAACCATCTTTAACCCATGCGGTCTTTATCACGCGTTTACCCGCCGCGGTGGCTCAGTGCTAAGCGTTCCGCTGCTACACGAGTGCGTCGATTCCCGGCCGCGGCGGCCGCTTTTTCTGATGGAGGCGAAAAGCAAAAACGCCTGTTCGAGTTTCGGCGCACGATAAGATCCCCAGTGCAAATTATCCGTGCCCTTACGGCGCGCCTGCCTGCGTTGCTTCGTCGCGTTACATAAATCAAATCATCTATCACGCGTTTCAGTTTTTTGTGCGTGTTTGTACATTGCTCTCCCTTTTCACTTCACATTTAGACTGCTACCTTCCGGTGGGTGAAAAACAAGAAGCACGTGTGTCGAGATCTCGGCGCAACCTGAAGTAATATCTAGTAGGTGTAAATTATTTCGTGGCCATCACCTACGGCGCTGCTTCGGTGAGTAAAAATTCCGAACTTCTAGATGGTAATTGTACTTTGAATGTTCAAATACCACCATAAGATAGCTATCACAACCATGTACAGTACTGACCTCTTGAGCTGAATTGAATAGTCGTCCCCCTATCTTTCTACTAATATTTAATTGATACCCATGCGGCTCGGCTCTCGCAGCCCGCATTCCGCTTTCCTTGGAACGGTAATCACTAGAGCAAACTCAAGAAAAAATAAAAGCGTTTATACCAGCCAAATGAAAAGCCGAATATTTCGTTTTCCTTGAAAACAAACCTAAACAAAACACAAAAGCTATCTCGGGGGGCCTTTGGAGATCGAGTCAGAGACAGCAAATGACACTAACCACGGGAGGCCTTTTTGTCTGCTCTCTCCGTTACCCGTAACTGACAGAAAGAATACGACGGCCCAACTTCCCCATGTGGAATCTTCAGCCTTTGATCACGCCCTGAAGGAAACCATTTGAAAGAATCTTCCTGGTCTACTTTTTGCACGTACTTCTGGAATGTGACAATTCACACGTACCGTATCGCTACTGCGTCAAAGCTAGGACGAGAAAAACGAGTTCTTCAGGTGATGTTGTTCTCCTACGCTAAGAATGATGTTCGCTCACATCTCACCAACCTCAACATGCTTATATTTTACTCTCGGGTCAAGATTACCACCTATGCATGCTTGAAAGGGTTTCGTGCTCGAAATTACTGGTACTCGTTATGTCCGAAAAAGGCATGCTCGGGTGTCGTAGCAGTGCAAGCAACTACTAATATGGACAAATTGATGGATTGCGTAAACTGATCATCGCGGTCACTTAATCATTCCGGGCGCATCTCGAGTTCGGTTTAAATATCCCGTAAGTACGCAGTCGTAACAGTTTTGTGAGGGTGCGGGCTTATTACACTCTCTCTCTCTCTCTCTCTCTCTCTCTCTCTCTCTCTCTCTCTCTCTCTCTCTCTCTCTCTCTCTCTCTCTCTCTCTCTCTCTCTCTCTCTCTCTCTCTCTCTCTCTCTCTCTCTCTCTCTCTCTCACTTGCGCCGGTCGTTTCGCGTTCATGTTTTTCGTAAGCGCCTCTTTCTCGGGACCCGTGTGCGCACATCCGGCCGTTCAGTTTTCGCTACTGTTTCCCGTCCTTGTACCGCCTTATTACTGCAGTACACGCAAGTGCAGCCACTCGCATCAGCGTACTAGAAGGCTAGACGGGCGTCCTCTCAACGACCTCATCTCGACGATTCATGCGCCCTTTTACGCGGCCCGCGCGTCCGACTATGATAATTGCGCGAGCTCACTCATACGCCTCGCGCAAAGTTTATTACTGCGGCCTGCGAGGTTTATACCGCCACGCGTTCATTGCTCAGGCGTCTGCGCTAGCGCGCATGGACATCGGTAGTGTCGGAAGCACCGCGGATGGAGACGATACGCGGTCGTGCGCCGCAGGCTCTCTGTTTACACGACGCGTCCTTGCCAACGTGCCAGCGTCCGCGTGCGTGTGTGCGCTTTCGGGGAGATACAATGTATCTATCTAGCACGCGTTCGCGCCCTCTGGACAGCCGCTCCGCCCCTTGTACTTTGCCCGCCACAATACGTCGCTCGCGCGCCTAAATATACTACATAGTATACATGGCAAGCACGTTGCTTGATAGCACGAGTGCGGCCCAGAGCGCTGAGGTTCCAAACTGCCTTCACCAGCCATAGATAGGCAAGACTATGTGGCTTTTGAGGACGGTAGTCTTTCTTGTGCTGGCCCCTCTCTGCTGTCTGTCTGTCTGTCTGTCTGTCGTCCGTGTCTTGTCTGTCGCTCTGTCTGTCTGTCTGTCTGTCTGTCTGTCTGTCTGTCTGTCTGTCTGTCTGTCCATCCGTCCGTCCGTCCGTCCGTCCGTCCATCCGTCTGTCTGTCTGTCTGTCTGTCTGTCTGTCTGTCTGTCTGTCTGTCTGTCTGTCTGTCTGTCTGTCTGTCAATTCGACCATTCGGTTAAAAAAAGGTGAAGGAATGCTTGAACACGACGTATATACAAGCAGGACGTTCGAAACTGCTAGCCTGGCATGGCTCATAAATGTGCGCGTTATTCAGCGAAACCTCAGGCATTTTTGAGACGAGAAGAAAGTGCGTAAACGAGAGTACGACTGCTCTTTTATAGCTTTTACGTTGCAAATGAGGAAAAACGCGTTGAGAACGGTGTCGAAGTGAGACGAGAAAAAGCAAACACTAAAGCAACCATGCCGGTTCGAACTACTCTAAGAGCAGAAATCAGAAGTTCCCAACGATCCACCGCGGTGGCTCAGCCCACGGACGCTGGGTTCCATCCCGGCCGTGCTGACTGCTTTTCAGGGAAAGGCGAAAACGCCCGCGTGTCGGGATTTCGGTGCACGTTAAGGACCCACAGGTGGTCGAAATTAATCCCGAGCCCTTCACTGCGTCGCGGATCATAGCACACGTGTATCATCTGTGCGTAAAATCGCAGCCTTTAATTAAAGTCTGAAAATGTCTCAACAGATGGCGTGTGAGCAGTACGAACACGGGGATAGTGGATTGAAGGGAGCGAAGCTCCATAGCAGTCATCATGGCAGGAGCGAACGCGGAGGCGAAGAGCGCAAGGGGCGGGAGTGGAGAAGGAGTCACGTGACATGGGCGGCAGACGACTGTCGTCGTTCTACGACATTTGCGTTGAAGAAAGCAAATAGGCGGCAAGTGTTTGTTGGAACGCTTCAGTTTCTTCTGAGAGGTAAATTTTCACTGGACGTAAATTTTAACAACGGAGCTGTTGTACAAGCCGTAAGTTCGCCGTTGCAGGGAAAAAATACAAAGAAATTTCTGAGCGTTCATGGACGCGTGCCTCGCGGCGACCGCCGAGCGACCCCGGCAGCCACAGTGACTTTAGCAAAAAAGAAAAGAAAACAGAAAGAAAAGCTCCAGCGCTAATTCTAAACGTGAAAAGACGCCCTGCTTGGGACAGGTCACCGCGGCTGCCACATTCTCTAGACGCCATTATGCACAGTTGGAGACATGGCTACGAGTGTGCCAATCCTTCCCGAGACGACTTGCAGATCCCGCCACCGCTGCCTCGAGTCAAAGACGAAGAGCTGGTGGAAGTCTACCATACTGTGGATGACTTTGTATCCACCACTCGCTACGAAGAAGACGAGAAAGCGTTCGAAGCATATCTACCATTACTAGCACCGCAACTACGCACATTTACTATGATACTGAAACTGAACCACGTGTCTGGCAATGCTCACCTACAACAGCTTCGCATTCAAGTCTTGCGTGTGACGGCAAGCTTCCCTGAAATTTTTTTTATCGGGGAATTTCACATTCTTTTTGGGGAGCCTACTGAGTTGCTTGAGGCGCAGGATGAGGAATAGGATACCGTTCCTTATTCCGAAAGAATACGTATACACGAATGCCATATTACAACCTAGGCAAGGACTACAGTTGTGCTACTACCGTAATCGGCCGGCGTCTTCTTCACCAGTACGGGTCGTCCGAGTGCGCGGCGACGCTTTTGTTGTTGTAGCCAAGTGAGTGAGCTGGGGCGCTGTTCTCTGCACCTCTTGGGTCTCGGAAGCGTCGAATGGATGCGGAAGTTGACGCGGCTCGTTAGGCAAACCGCGCAGGTGACGAACTGCAACGGGACACCTGGTTGACGACACCTGCCCCTTATCAGGACGAGAATCACTCCTCTACGGCAAACTTGGTTTCCCTCATAATGACTTTCCATTTCCGGGGTAGAGCGGTAGGCGGCTAAGTCTCTTTGAAAAGACCCCCAAATTGTTCAGGTTTAGGACAGTTGAATACTTTGTGTAACAGCAAATTAGAGCAAACAAAAGAGCAACGGAACTGCGGTACTAACGTACTGAGAACATACCTATTTTTAAGACAACGGAAATACCACTAATTTGTTGTGTAGACAAGTGTGCATATAGTAAGCAATGCATCACGTTATGTTTTTTTTAATTTTATTTTATGAAGTGCAACTGCTATTTTGTGGCGAACTAGTATGCCGAACTGACCGTATAATGTGACTCGTTTTGTTCGTTTTCTGCTCATTTGTGCTATATCTGTGTAATAGTTTATTCTACTCTCCTGGTCTTATCAATCGCCAGGGTTTCTTTCAATCTTCCAATTGGGATTCTTTAATTGTTGTCTCGGCTATTAACCCCATTTATTTTAATTTCCATTGTCTTTAAATTCGGTATAGCCTTGCTGGAGCGGGTCTTGTTCCCCACATACCCTTTTCTTCTTTTTTATTTCGAGGCGTGGAAAGGGGGGGGGGGGACAAGGATATTGTAAAAGGTTGAAAGCATAAGAACAACGCAGCTACTGCGCTGCACGTCGAGAAAAAAGTGTTTTGTACGGACGACGATGTAGAGTGTGACAATCCTTTCTTTCATACATGCCGCACAATTTACCATTTTTAGCAGATCGTTACGAATTCGTAAACTCCTGTGCGTGTGCTAACGTGGAGATTCCTTTAACAAATCTGCCTTTCCGCACATTCTAACGCAATTTAAAACTAGGGCCTAAGGTCTGAAAGTCACAGCTGTGCTCCAAGGTTTACCTACACAACAGTGGCGGTTTGCGGAAATAATCTAGGCCACCTGGGCCCCTTTTAACTGGCCACGTAAGTCACGCACGCAATGGGCCTTCTTGTATTTCGTGTACCATGAGAAATACAATCCTCCGCTGCCGGGAATCGAGCTCGCCATCTTTAGGCCGCCAAGCCGCTGTGGTTGGCCGCCTTTTAAAGGTGCCATGAAGTCAAATTCCAACTAGGTATATTAAGAAGGCTGCTTAGCGATAACAAGGCGACCAATTTTATCGCGAACTGCAAACAAATAATCCAGATGTTAAAGAAAACAGATTAAGCAGTGCCGACTCATCAGTCCCTTTCTGGCGATATCTATATGACTTCACAGAATCTTGTTTGTGTGATTGGCGACTCCCGACCAAAGCCACTGCCGATAAACATAACTGGGCGACTTGCAGTGGGGTCTGTAGTTTCGTTTGACTTGTATCAACTGAAAGCTTAACTGACAAGTTGAACACAGTCATGTCTAAGTTTTTAATTCTGGCCTCTATTGCGTCACTGTTGCACATACGACATCACTGTGGAGGGTAATTTGAAGGTTTTTCAAATAGCTCTCGTGATTTTTCAGTTAAAAAGACGTCTTTTGTGGCCGGAATAGAGTGACAGAGTTTCCAAAGGCTAGTTGTTTCGCATTTATGCAGGTTCTATTATGTCGTCCTGGACCCTTCGAAGATGTAAAAATGCGGAGCAGAATAAGCAGTAGCAGAATTGATGCGGAGAGCGAATCTGCCTCGGAGAGCAAGCACGAAAAAACGTGTGCGGACGCAAAAAACACTGAAACCGAAGTTGTCGAACCCTTTTCCTGAACGTCGTAATTAAACATTGGTGCATCCAGATGCCTTTCTGGAGCGAAGTGGGTGATGTATATCCCAGGATGAATGTTTGGTGAAGGAACAATGAAGGAGCAGATAAACATTTCTGCTATAGATTTCCAGGCCATTCTGATCTGCGAAGGTGGATGACCAGCGGATCTGTAAACATCGTGGTAAGAAAACCTGCGTGGTAGGTCTTTCATTAAAATTGGCTGCACAACTTTAGAAGCTCGCTTCCTATATCTATGCGATACTCCTATCGGACACGACTCGTTGAGATGACTTACGTTTTGTTTCGAGGTGATCTGCTATATAAAAATGTTTTAAAAAAACGGGAAGGAACCTCTTTGAATTATCACCCGACTTTGTCTTCTTAGCCCTGGAGGGTGGTTTCTTCGTTTTAGGAAACGATGGTCCCCCCCTCCCCCCCCCCCTTCTTTTCTTACCCAAGTTAACAACACCGGTTTCTAGTCCATGTAGTCCATGACTCCTTACTTGGAGCTGACATTGATTGTACGCCTTTCTTTTCAGTGGCAAAGATAGTAGTGTACTGTTCATTCTTCGTCTGATTGCCCGCATACAAGAGAGAGAGAGAAAAGGTAAAGGAAAAGCAGGAATGTTAACCAGGCTACGGAATAGTATGTTATTCCTCACGGGGGAAAGGGGAACAATGAGGAAAAGGAGGGGAAAGGTACAGACATAGCGTAGAGTGGTGTGCCTAGCGGTAGGACACTATACACAAAAAAGTTCAGTGAGTTCATAGAGGGTAGTCTTTGTGGAATTCGTGTTTTTATAAAATACTTTTGTCGCCTTGTCCGTACAGTCTTCTGAGAACGGGCGCCGAGAGTGCAATTCCGTAGAGTTGAAGAGAGTTGGCGTTTTTAGAAAATACAGGAGCGCTTTTTGTCGCCTTGTCCGTAGAATGACGGAGAAGGCCAGTGGCCCGGAGGATTTTCTCCTCAGAGAACGGGCGCCGAGAGTCTAGCTTCCGTAGAGTTGAAGAGGGCTTGCTTCTTTCCGATTGGCTTGTCTTTTCGATGGAAAAACGCCAAACATACAAACGTACATAAGCCTGGCACTTGATGCGAAGTGGGTTTCTGGTCCTTTCTCGAAGAAATGGTAGCCTCTGGCAGCCAGAAATAAAGTGAGAGTCGTAGCGGGAGAACGGCAAGATATGTAAATGACCTGGTTTTCCGCCACACGCTTCGGCAACGATAAGAAGCGGTAATTCTTTCTGGAAAAGGGAGGAGTGTGAGATGAGCGGAAACGGTGATGACGTGTCTCGAAGGGACGATAAATGGAGCCGGTGCGTGATATCGATAAAGCAGTTGCGAGAGATTGATCGGTATTCACTGCCACCGGCAAACATGAACATCTCTTTCCGATCTGCCGACAACAAGTTGAAGAACAGCAGTCGACATCTCTTGTGCGCTGGTTGAAAGCTTTCTGCTCGACAAAGAAGGTTCAGATAAAGGCTGAAAGCATGGAAGTCCGTATCAGCGCATCTTTCTATATTTTTTATACGAGTCAGGTCCGTCGTTTAACAATGAAGGGCCAAGCCCGCCTCTCGCACATCTTGTAGCTTAGAAACGGAGAACACACTACTTACTTTCAGAGCACCTTACAAGGCGCAAATATACTTTCATTTTTTTTTTTGCTATCAGGCACGCTGTACGAGACGATCCTACACCTAGGCTATCTCAGCTTAATGCAGCCTTTGTAACAGTTGAAAAGGAAACGCGGGGTCGCAGTCTCTCGGTCGCCACCGGGACGATGTGAGTACCACACAAATTCAACGGCTGACACTCGGCGAGGTGAATTCTGGATTTGCCTTCCGATAATAATGTCCTGTAAAACAATCCGATACCCTTATTTGCATATCAGCGCCGGTTATTGAAAATATCAGTCAAACAACAGCGTGCACGCTGCCATGTATCCTTTTCTGTGATGCGTTTTTCCCCCCGTGGTGCAAGCTAACACCGGTAACAACAAAAAAATAATCGTAGAATGAAGCTCCCACAAACGCGCAAGACTTGAAGGTAGCGAAAGCTGTACGCAATCTTCACGGTCAGTACGAAGGTCTAGGTCCACGATCGCAGCCGATTTACTTCTTCGCAGTCGCAATGAGCTTCCCTTCATCATTGTTGCTACAAGTGTAAGCTTCCTACATTTTTTTTTCGAAGTGGTAATCACTGGCCATGTGATGTGTTTTTCTCGTTCCGAGCAAGTGTTGCCACGATTACGGCCAACGCTGGGTCTTTTCTTTTTCTTTTGTATTGGCCAATTTTGGTAAATCTCCCTAAGTGTGCATGCTTGGCTTGACGAACGTACGCAGGGGGCGCTGGGCCATCGTCGCGAGCACGCACACACGAGCGCTAGGCGTTTTCTTGATTTTTTAAGCTGCCGGGCGGTGGTTGCCGCAAAGCCCACGCTCACGTGAGCGCGCTCGGCAATTTCTTGGTATTTTTAACTGCGGACTCCAAAAATACCGATTTTCTAAACATCTTCGCTGTTAAAACGCGCACTGAATACGGCCAATTCAGCTTCCTGCTAAATCCCCGTAGATGGAAAAAAAAGCTTACAAAACCAAATGCAATGTCATTAGGGAGGCGTCTCGCGCTCTATTTAACAAACCCGATGATATTCTGCGGCTCTTTGTGACACTATCAGAGGCGCCGTACAAATAAGAGGTAACATCTTCATGGAATAACTATAAATGGCCAAAGGGAGAACAAAACTCTCACTTTTTGAGAACAACTTTCTAGATCGAGCCTGGCCACTCAGCTGATGGAAATCTTGAGGGCAGCTTACTCGACCAAATGTTATTTTGATAAACGAGCTGTACACGACATAGAGTAGGTTCATCGATCCCTAACCCTTAATCCCTTTAAGGCCGCCCTTGTGGATAAGGGTTAAGTTGGCCGTCTTCGTTGCTAGCGGTACACTGCAAGTGTTTGGCATACTCCGAGAATGACTGTACAAGGTTTCGCAGTTACAATATCTCTCCCAGTAGATCCATGGTTCTTTCGTTGCCTTCTGAAGCGTTATTTCTCTCACCTTCTTGACCGCTTTTTAACCTTGCCTATAGCTAGCTGTTGCAATCTCGCCCACCAAGTCACTCCTCCCGTCTCTGTTCCCCATCCAAATCTGTGTCGAGGCTTTCCTGTCTTTACCACCTCACCCGATGCGCAATGTTTCCACTATGTCACCTATGTTGCTCGTCACGTTGTCACTCTCGTTTCCTAAGTGCACACATGGTAGATTTCGAGACATCTGGTGCACATTCGCAGCAGTGCGGCTTCGCCTAAACAGCGATGTTCTTAGGCCGTCGACTTCCATGCACTGTATGCAGGGTACGAAGCTGTTGCAGGAGTTGAATGCTTAGACCATCGCACTCTCCTGAGCTTACGCAAGGCAACCACTCGCGGATTCGTAGTGAAGGGACATATGTTTGACGTGTCGGGTGCCACTACGGGTGGAGCAATTGGCGGCACGGCAATGCTCCCGAGGCTACCATCACCTGATTAATCTACACCGCCACCACCACCACCATCATCTTTTGAGCTACGGTAGGTGCACGTGAATTTCAAACACGGCCGTGCTAGTGCTAATTACGCTATATACATTTGTCCACGATGTAAGCATAAGAAAGGGCACCTCTGTAAAAGAAGATTAACACGCCTTTCTAGGCTGCAAAGGACACATGTCATTTGCACAACGTACGTTGATAAAGCAATTGTTTTTACGACTAGGCGCACACTCTAAAACAGGCACAGTGTGTACGAGCTCCTTTGAACTCATCTGTGTTCTCAGGAACACCGTCGGAAAATGTAAAGATTAATTCGTTTACAACTATAACTTGTCGAATCCATCGATTATCATTGAAGCTTAAAACGAATGCATCAGGCACGCTTTCACCAGTTAGTCCACAATGCTGTGACTCTGTGACTGTCGTTATAGCCTACTTCATTTTACTGATTGTGTTACCCGTCTATTTCTACTCTGGAATTTCAATGACTTTGACTATCCGGCCCGTGAGTGGGACGTGTGGACATTTCGTATTACGTGAATATTACGCTCTCTGTATTGCGGTCGCAGCCTTTTCGAGCGGAGTAATAGTAGGGAAGCGAGTAAACTTTCGAAAACATGTCGTATTTTTTATGTTTTTATTATAACATATTACGACAAAACAACGTCTCATCAGCTGTATTATGGCGTAGGTGCTTCTCCGCCGCAACACTAAATAAAGCAGCTCGCACGTAATTCACATCCTGCCAGACCCAAACTGAGCACAAGCCAGTACAGAATGTATTTTATAAAGCGTCGCCCTAAATATCCACACCATCGCGTTCTCGTTAACGGCGTCTTACTCGCTCTATTCTTTTATACCGGAGAGCGACAGTTGTTTTGTACCAGTTGCAGTACAAGAACTTTTCCAACTCGTGCACGACTAAAGCATGCGATTCGCACGCGACTGATCGTTACGACTGATCGTTGGGACCGGTTTTGGCGTCGTGCGCTCGTCGGAGGAGGCTCACGACGTGCGAATGGCCAGCCAGATGCGATCATCGTTGCAACCATCGTGCGGCCGCAGCCATTGAGAACCCGAATGTGTTGTAATTATGACGTCACTGTGAAAGCTTTCTTTCATAGCCTCGAGGAGGCGCTAGTGGCAGTTCCGAGTATTTTGAGGGGAGCAGCTCTCCGCCGACCCGCGCGCTCTCCGCCGACAGTACAGGCACGTGGTAGACACATATTGGCAGCGACACCAACAGCATGGACGAGCGGAATCGTCGGTGCTAAACGGCTCCACACCACTTTATTGAACATATATAACGCAGTGTATAACGTAATAGCACTATCCATTTTTGCTTCAAGTTGGTAAATGTTTTCTTTTCCTGCTGGGATTTCTCTTGCACATATCTAAATCCCCCGGAGTGCGCCTAAACAGGGAGGCAACCATGCAGCGAAAACAGTGGGCAGAGCGACACCGACGGCCCATCGCACGCACGCATCGGACCGTGTATCTCAAAATCACGCGTACTAGTTGTGGTAACCATATTTCCCACCAGTCTCGCATAGCATACGACGGCGTAGTCGTGCATGTGTCTCGCGCTTATAAAACTATAAGCATGCGTGTTAACCTGTTACGGTCTTGTGTAACGCTTTAGTCCGAGGACAGTTTCATTTCACACAGACGAGGTACAAAAAAGATGGTTGTCACTCCCACCCAGCCCGTGGCCAAAAAACACGTTTGGTCCTCCACTTGCCGGTCAAGAAGAAAGCAACGTTCGTACTCGCACGCTCCCTACACATCTCGGTCGCAGAACACCCACACGGAGAAGAGCGCTAATGGATTGGGCACTCTTATCTCGGTTCGTTAGGCCCGTTATCTCCGCTTAAAGGAGCCGCATCGATCAGGCGGCACGCGGCGTTTAAAGAAAGAGGCACTACAGAGCGGGCCTTGTTGGACAGCCGAGTGAACTCAGCCTGCGGTTGCTCCGGTACTCGACTTATTGAGAACCCGGCAATAGATGTCTCCTGCGCGACTGTATACCAGTGTTCGAATGTAGTGCAACTCATCCATATGTATGAAAGGGTGTGTACTTTGTCGGCCATGCCTATTTTGTATACCTCGCGATGTCGGCAACGTCGGTATATGTGTTTTCCTGTGGTGTGGTGTAATGAATGGCTTGCGTTTTTTTTTTCTTGAAGAAATGCGCATGGAGCTACCCTCGATATGGTTGACCTGCGCCGGCTACAGGCCTTCTCTCGCTCTTTCTCTAATACCCACATACACACACTAACGCGCGCATAAAAATGATGGGCTGGAAGGTCCTTGCACTTACGCTGGGACTCTGGGGGCGTTGTACCAAGGACTGTTCACGGTTGGTTCTTTAGCGTAGCTGAGTATCATACAACTGATATCTATCATATACTATGACTGATAAAAGAAGAAATGATGGAAACATACCGAAGAACACGTACGTCGAAGTAATCCGCAACTTGATGGGGGCCTGTTTTAATCGCGCGTATTTTTCTCATGTTTTAAAATATAAACTCTCACCCGTTTAATTACCGCACATTTTTTTTCAGGTGAAATGAGGCCATCCCAGTTGGAACCCGAGGAGAACCTGCATTATTTTTAGGTTTGGCGCCCTCCTCGGAACACCCGGCATGCACGCTTCTGACAGTATTAAGATGGAGATGCACTTATTTCGGAATCAACAACGTAAACAGGAAGACAGTACGTTATAATAGAAACGTGGTACAACTATTATCTGCGAACCCTAGACCCATTTTTGTCGCGACCGCGGTACCCGCGGAGCTCATGTGACCTTAGTGACAGGTTCTTGATTGAAATATAAAGATGGACGAAATCTCGTCTGGTAGGGTAGAAGACTCATAGTTTTAAAATACGCGTGGGACCACTGACGAAGCAAAAGTTTATTAAGAACGATGTTTCGGTTGACAGACGGAAGCCTTGTTCACTGAGCCTCAGTGAAGAGAAGCTGAGTGGACAGAAGCTCAGTGAACGGCGCTTCCCCGGAAGCCGAAACGTGTTTTTAATAAACCTTTGTTTTGCTGACGGTTCCACGTTTTCTCTTTTAACTATACGTGCACGGACTCTTACTCACGCGAACACCTGAGCACCACCTTTTTTCCAACAGTATAAAATGAGTCTTATAATAAGGTTCGGAATGGTGCTACAGCGAGCAGCGAGCGAGCGAGAGAGAGAGAGAGAGAGAGAGAGAGAGAGAGAGAGAGAGAGAGAGAGAGAGAGAGAGAGAGAGAGAGAGAGAGAGAGAGAGAGAGAGAGAGAACTTTATGGACAGGGAGAATTAAGACGATGTGGGCGCCGTTGCGACGACTTCAGCCGCTTAAGTCACAAGCTCCTTCTGAAGCTGGGAGTCCGACCGGCCCAAGGCCTCCATCCACTGGACAGGGAAACCGACATGACAAAGAGAACGAGCCAACAACACGAGTGCTGAACAGGTTCTCAGCCCGTTTGTCCCTTTAGAATGAGATTAACTGGCTGCCAATAAAATATGCATTTGGAGTACTCAACAGCTTTCTCGCACAAAAGCCTGTCGAATTTTTCGTTTCTTTCAATTTCTCTTTTTCTTCAGCGATGTTCATTGCATTCCAGACGCCTCACGTAGTGCCCGAAATTTATTAGAATGAATGCACTGTCGGCTAAAATTCTGCCAACGTATTATTGGTTTAAGCTCCGGGTGTTAACGGCCGTGTCTGAATGGGGAAATTGTCTTTGTAATTGAATTGCTGCGTGTGGAATAAAAAGGATTGGTCAGGTTGAGTTTAGCCGGTAGAATTCCAATACGAACGGGAATTGACGCAAGCACGTTTCCTGCGCTCTACCTGTCTTACCTAACACCTTCAGCCGTTCTCCGACTATTTCCTTTTTTTCCATTTCTGTCCGATATTCCGCTTTTATGCCCTCCATTAGAAGAAAATGTAATTTTGCTCGGGAGCCAGTCGTCAGGTACTTGCTTAACCTCACCTTTTAATTTAAGCTGATTTAAGTTGCCTAGTTTTCTGTGTAATCTTACTGGCGTGTGCCAGGAACATCCTCTAAAGCTTGTTCAACCCATATTTGTAACGCCGTTGCGTTATGCCAGTCATGCAGGACCCAGAAAATTTCATCACTAGTTCATGCTGTTCATACTAAAGTCCTTCTGACAAATAAATGCGTTGCGCTGTCTGAGGGACTTAACTGACGCCCATAGATCTTTGTGTAACTATTTTCTTTACATTTAGTCACCTGCGCATGCGCAGCGACTTAATGCTAGGCGTTGTACCGTACAGTGATTGGATCTAATCACTGACCTAGCGTTTTATGGCGTAGCTGTAAGCGTCACCTTTTGCCGGGGCTTTTCGCGACAGTGAAAAAATGCTTCGCAACAAAGGCAAGTTTATACCGCAAACAGGTACAAAGCGGCACATCTTGTTGAAAACTTATTATATATGCAATTAATTATAAGGGAGGTATTCGCCCTCCCGAAGCTACAAGGGTTAAAGGTGAATGGTTGGAAGTGATGATAAAGTAAACTATATATACAGTCGCCTCTCGATATTCGAAGTCGCCTAATTGAAATTTTCAGTTAACTGAAGTGATGGCCTGGTGCCATTTTCCGTGCTATTAATTTGAAGAAATCGGCCCGATATTTCAGAGCTGAAACTTATTATATGAGTTAATTAAAAGGTATTTTGAATATAAAGCATTGAGGTGACCGTCACTTCTCCATAAAATTGAAAATTTTAAGCGCCAAAACGCCGCCGTGCTCTGCACTATGTTGGCGCCATCGCCACTGTAGCAGCGCACAGTTCGATGAAGCGGCAGTTCAGGTGAAACTTGCGCCAGTGAACGCATCCGTCCCTTTTCACGTCCTCAACCTTCTTTGTTGCTCACTGCGCCGTGGAGCAGTTTGCGTGGGGGGTGGGTATCCCATGACGTACGTTCCGATTGGCGGCGACAGTCGAGATTCAGACCAGGATCAGGAAGGGAGGCGTGTTGCGGGCTGACAAATGTTGTTTTTATGCTTTTTGTTTACCTGGAAATTCTGTTAATTGGAAGTTTTTTGCGGTCGCCGTGGACTTCGTATTAATGGCAGGCGACTGCACAAAGCTGTAGAGATGACTGAAAGAAGAATGGAATGCTGTTGGAGGAAGAGCAGGGAAGAAATGTTGCTTAGGATGGTTCCTACTTGTACAGGACAAGGTCTGAAATAAGTACACCCCTAATAGCAGCGCTAAAATTTAAAAAAAAAAACAATGTGGTTGGTTCCTCTGTCATAGGAATCGGTTAAACACTAAAGTGAAATGTGCAGGGAAATGTGCAGCAACAACAACAAACGAACATTTATTGAAAGGGATGGCTCAAGGTCGCATGGGGAAGGGGATGGAGGGGAGATGAAGGCCTCAATAGTGTCCCAACATGGAGTAGTCAAGAACGAACCGCCACAGTGCGGATAAAGTCTGTTTGATGCGGCCCTTCGGACGGATCCAGTCCTCGTAAGCAAGTACCCAGGCAGGCCGATGTGTCTCACGTAGCCCTACCAGACCTATGCAGTCCCATACAAGGTGATGGATGGTTGGCTTCAGCGACTGCCCACATGCGTAGCAGACGTACGAAGGGTCGGATGGTGATGCCGCCGCAGATGAGAGGTCTTCGGAAGCTGCTGCCGTGGAATCCGCGCCTGATTGATCTAATCGAGGTGTGTATCCTGAGCGCGCACGGTTACACACGACATGTGCGTGCGGGGAAGCCCAGCAGGCACTGGTTCCGGGTTGATGGGCACTGTTGAAAGGATATCCTGAGGGCGGCGCTGTTTGCGGCAGCGGCGTTCGCCATCGGGATCAAAGAAGAACTCCTCAGTGAGGGAGCCGTCAATCTGTGGGCGGAAATTCCGACAAGAAATCTGGAGCTGAGCATGATTTGCAGGTCGGCGGCTGTCTTGTGGGTGTGCTTGGCGAGCCACGTCCTGCTGGTGGGTTGCTTCGGCAAAGGTGTACTGGCGTCATTTCCGTGACTGATATGACGTCAGTGAAATCTTGGTGTATCCCGGCATAAAACACTTTCGTGTAAAAATATAAAACCAGAAAACGAACAACCCTAAGTATAACGTACTCTTTGGTTAAAAAGGTTGCTTCCCCGCAAGAAGACCCTGTGCGCTGGGGTGCACCCTTTACAGGCCGCTTGCTTCGTTGTACTGGCGTCACTTCCGTCACGACGGATATGACGTCACTCAAATGTTTGGGTATACGGCAATAAAACCTTTCGTGTTAATAGTTGTACAAAATACATGCATTAGATCTTTTGGGACGGTTATACACGTCACCGCCCTGTTACAGAGAGAATGCCATTGCAATCAATCAAGACCTTGTAGCTCGTCATCTTAAGCCCATTCCCCCCCCAAAAAAAAAAAAAAAAAACGCCCTGCACTTGAACGTTAGGACTCTGTATCACGTCGCTGGTTTTCGCGTACTTGTAGTTGTAGTACGCGAGTTGTAAACTTGCGGGTATTCCCGTCCGCTGCAAATATATGGGTTTCTACGGCAGGAGTATGCGGTTCCAGGAAACGGTCGGCACTCTTGTCCTTCGAAAACCATCCTACCCCAATTGAGTATTTGCCGTATGTCTGCTTACACGACTCCATAAACGTGGTAGGCTTGATCTAATCCGGCATCACACATAATTGGCGGTCCCAGTTCTAAGTGAAATAGCACTAATAAGCTGCCAGTTCCAAAGCCGTCCGAGCAGCGCCGACCGGTTCTGAAAAATCGCCGTGAAAAGGGGCTGCAACACCCTCTCGTCTCTCCCCTCGCACCTATCTCCCACCCCTCTCTTCCCATTGCCTCTTTCTAGCTCTCTCTCTCTCCTCGCACTCCTCCCGTCTCCTTCCTTCATGACAAATTCAAATCCTCAATTGGAATTCATTCTCCTTGCGTTCGCGCTGCTCACACATCATCTCTTGGGACCTTTGTTCTCCTTTATAACAGAACTAGAAAGCATCTCTTTCCAGTATTAACTTTTACGCGGCTTTTCTTCCATACCGGTTTTCACGCGCCCTTTTTTTAAGCCCACTAAACCCACTTTTTTTGGCCCACTAAAACCACGCCCAGGTCTGCTGTCAGTTAAAATAACACTACCCGTGTCAGTTACGTATAATTTTGTTTCGCCACGAATATTCCAAGGGTTTCCCAATTTGCTGAACAATCTTGACGTGCATGATGCGCAACACCAGTTTTAGGAATTTTGAAAGGTCTCGCTTGTTTATATACTGCTTGTGCAAGTATTCTTTCGACTTTTTGTCTGGGTGGAGTGAATCGAGTGACAAATGGCAGACTGACAGAAATGTGCACGCTTAGGTGTCCCAAAGCTATCGCTAAAAAATTCCCGAATTTTCCCGAGGGAAGAATGTGAAAGTGCGAATGCACGAGTTTAATTTGCGCGGTTCGGTAATGTTCGCGAAAGAGAGCTCACACACACACACACACACACACCACACTACAAAGAAAGAAAGATGCATTTATTCACAGACACCTATTTGTGTTGTCGTTGTACTTGATTGCTAGCGGATCTCAGCTTTGAAATTTCGTGTCAGTACTCCTTTAAGGGTTGCTTAGCCCCTGAAAGCCGATTCCTGGCCAATCCCCACGTGGGTATGCGCCCATGTCAGCGGCCAGGCAGCGCGCGCCCTGTCCCCCCGTTGCCAAGGAAGACGAGGAGATTCCTGGCCAATCCCCACATGCTATGAGGACATCGGGTGGACGCAGGGTCAGGGTCGCTTAAGAAGGTATTCGCACTTAAAAAATGCTTGTTCTAAGTCCTTTATTTGGAAAGGGAAGGTGAGTTGGCAGAAAAGGAGAAATGTTAATAGCAGGGAGGGAGGAATAAACATTTTTCAATCTTCAAGGGGCATGTCTATGCAACTTCCAATGGAGGAAATACAAATAAAAACAAGACGACAATGTCACGGCACCTGGCTGACGGCAGCCCAATTTGATCCCTTTCCAAAAGTGGAGCTGTACAGCCGTACCACGAGGTTTGACGACGCGGCAATGAGGAAGGCAATACAGAAACCGGCGTGTAGTGGTCGTAAACATGTCGTCACGCGAACGCTTTATCTTTACACCTCCGCCGTGTAGAGCTCGTATCGCGAACGCCACAGGAGGAACGGGTCCTGCCACAGCGACGCCACGACGTCGCACAATGGAGACGGACGTAAATAACGCCAGCGATAGCGCCCACTGCGCAACGGGGCTTGGAAGAGAGGGTGGACACGCGCCCGGGGAGCACCTGGTGACGGAAGGGTCACGATGTCTCCGGAAGTGCATAAAAAGTGCATAGAGTTATTTGGGTCAAGGGCGCGTGCGGTGATACCACCTACGTTTGTTTTCGTGTTGCGATTTCCAGTGAAGTCATAGATTGTATTGTAAACAGAAGGTTCAGTACATGGTATCAATGCAACTGGACGCTCCTATAAAAATAGATATACGTGATTTAATCAAGTGCAGCAAACAAGAACTTCGAGCAAAAGGGTGCTGTATCATGAATATCTTGTAATTTCTTGTTATTATGAGCGTTGTAGAAGTTGGGTTCCACGAAACGTGAGTGAACTTAAAATATGAAGATAATACAAGCACTATAGAACAAATATCTGCAAAAATGAACAACGAAACAACCAGTGTCAATTACTACTACATGTAAAACGGAGAAAAAGTAGGGTGCGCAGGTATTGCGATACCAAAGCGTGTACTCGCTCACGCACGCTCACTTGCGGACGGTATTTTTTCTTGATATTTTCTTGTGAGCTCATCACGTGGCGCAAGCCCACGTGCAAGCCTGGCGACGTGCGGTCGGCATTTTTTTCTTGGTATTTTTTCGGGTAGCGCTATACGACGGAAACGAAAGGCTTAAACAGCTCTGCTGTTAAAAATTGGCCGTGTGTTTCCTCTGCCGCGAATGTCGAAAGACCGCGGCCTTCTGCTTACTTCTACATAACATAACCTCCTCTATCCACCTTGCCACCCCTCAAGCTCTCCTCATCATCTTTCATTCCCCCCATGATGAATGCAATGGAGGTTTGCTCAATTCACTTCACATTTCCCGCGTTTCCAGTGCTGCTTGTACTTTACTACCTTGTTGTGCTGGAGAAGCTGGAGCTCCTTTGTTTGCGTTGGCATTTATGTCGCCTCTATTGGTTACGGTTTATAACGGCGCTTTTAAGGCGGAGCGCTTCGGCGGCCGTCTATGGGCTAGCCGCGTTGTCGGTGTTACCGAGCGAACAATGGCAAGACCGACGAGTGAAAGAAAAAAAATGAACGATGAAAGAAAGCAATGGAGGAGAGTATAGCGAAATTGGGAGGGTAGGGCGGTTCGCCGTGGCGGCGCGAGCCAGCGTTCCCCAAAGTGTGAAGTGGGGTAGGGGAAGGGGCAGTATGCTGTGCACCCGCGAGGTGCTCGACAGCGCGACGCTTGGCGTTCGCTTAAGCGTTCGCTTAAGACGCAGTTCGCGCCGCGACGTTCAGGCTCATCACCCCTGTCGTCGAGAGAATCCAGCAGTGAGTGCTGCCTGAGCGCACTGCTGCTGCGCCCAGATATCGCATTAGCAAGTATCGTAATCGCCATTCAATTTTTATTAATATTTTCCACGACAAAAACCCATAAAACGTTTGTTCTTAATTTAAATAACACCGGTACTCTCGGCTGTGTTCTTGTATTTTTGCCTCAACTATGCCTCATGTTTCCTTTGCGTCGAAGAATTGCGGACATCAAAGAGCCATGACAGCAGTTTTAGTGGTAAGGAAATGTACTGCCTGCGTGTACTTTGCGTTCAAGCATTGTTCCACCTGGTTTGGACCGGGCGGTTGAACTGAGTGACAAGCGTACACATTCAGACTAAACTTTTCGCGTTCAGCTATAGCCTATGAGAGGCTCTTTGAAACGGTTACTTTTATTGTTTTTTTAACCAAACATACGCCACATACGCAAGCATGCTCTAAGTCCTATCACGCAACCTTTATAAGCATGTTCGCTTCTATTACGAGTCAATGCCAGCAATAGATTTGCCCATGCTTGACTAACTTCACAGAAGGCCATTTTTTTCTTCAGAAGAGCGGCTTGAAATCTGGTTGGGGATAATGTCGAAAGAAGCGACATAAGTTTCAAGAGGTAAGGTAGGCCGAGAATATATCGTGTTATTCATGGAGCTTAAAACTTCGGTAAATGCATCTATCAAATTAATTTTTTAGGTAGGTCTACCAGTTAACCATTGAGGCATTGTTCCAATATGAAATCATGTCTGCCACCTGAAATACTTTCACCGTCCAAACTCGTTTTATACAACGTGTCGAGGACGTCAGCGATCGAGTTTTGCGAAATTAAAAACCACCGAAAGAGCTGGATAGTCAACATAGTTTCGAACTTCGCTTTAGTAGAGCAAAAATATTCTAGCTTTGAATTAAACAAAATAAACTTCAACTTCAACTTCAACTTCAGCTATCATCGGTGGCTCCCCGGTCCTGTGTTGCATGCTTTGCTGCACTACCTCCGGCACATGAACCTAACTTCCTTCACATGACCACAACCCCCTTACCCCTCAATTAGGGCTTGAGGCTATGAAATAAACACACGCACAGGAGGACAGAAGATATCGCGACCAGGCAGTGCATTGAAAACACTGGGAGCGGCTGAGAAACTTAATGGGCTTTCGGTTGTCGAAAGTTTTAATTAGTTAGCCGGGTCTTTTGATTGGCCTGTCATCTGCCGTTCGGTTATCTCGGAGCGTTGGACTGGAGAGAGTATTAACGCCCGAAGATAGTTTTTAAAGATTACAAAAACACCTGCAAAGTGGGGCTCGGCGGGCGTCGTTAGCGGGCTTGACATCACTGTCCATAATTTATAAATGCCAGGGGCAGCCCTACATGGGAAAGCGCTCGCGGGAAATATATGAAGTGGGTAATGTATTGTGGAGAGAAAAAATAGGTGCATTCAATTCAAGAGATGTGCATGCGAGAATGTGCATGCACAAAAAAGAAAGTGTTGGGGGTGGAATGGGAGTAGGCTGTTTGTCTCATGTTATGTCCTTTTCTGTCGAAGCTGCTGCCATGGTTACGAAACTATCCAGGTGGGAGCGACGTGGAATGGTTTCGTGATCGTCTTAGACCAAGGCCTACAAAGACAGGGCGTTTGGCCGTGTACACGCTGTTGCATTTAGATAAGGTTAAATCTCGGTGCCGCGTATGACAATCTTCTTTTCGACCATAAAAGAAGCTGCACTGATACGTAATTGAACTGAAAGCGCGACGTCAGTCTGGGCTGCCATACTTTTCATTGCCGCACACAAGCCCCCATAGCGTTGAAGGTAACGTAATGCCGTTTATGATGCTCTTCCGTCTTCTTTCAGTACCGTAGCTTTTGTGCACCTGCAGGAATGTTAGTGTGATTACCAGAAGGTCCCTGTCTGATCAGAAGGTCCCTGTTCTGCTCACCGCCCTCAGTTCGCAAACTTGCCTGCGAAAGTTACGTCCGTAATGAGCACGAATATGCCGCTCCCATTTGGAATCCACACCAATATTACTTAATCGACGCCCTTGAAGCCATTCAGAATCGCGCGGCTCGCTTCACAACTTCCCTCTACAATTTCAGCACAAGTGTTACTACTATAAAATTATCACTGTCCCTCAACTCCCTGGATCTTAGACGGAGAACAGCGCGCCTCTGCTTGCTTCACAAACTGTATTTCAATTTTGCTTACTTGCATGGCTCCCTTGTTCTTCCACCAATAAGAACTTCGCGCCGTCTGTTCAATCCCGTGTGTGTTCAAAATTTAAAAAGTTCGAGCTAACGCTCTCTAGAAATCTTTTCTTCCGTGAAAGATCAGGCTTGGTATCGGCTTCCAAATGCAATAGCCAATGAGCGTAATCCTCTAAAGTTTAAAACATTACTCGAAACACATTTGACAACCGTGCCGCCGTAATGTCTGTGTATTGGATGTGTAACCAGTTGCTTTTTCTATATTTTGCACTTTTATACCACTTTGAATTGTGCGATTAGTTGTGTAACGAGTTTTATTATTATTATTGCCCCTCTATCACAATTTTTTAATTTGTATCCTGCTTTTTGTTCGGGGTCCGCAATTGCTTCTTCGTAGGCTTGTGCGACTCCCCCACCCCCCTTTTTTGTAATGCCCGTCAGGGGCCCATAGGGGTAAATAAATGATGATGATGAAGATGATGATGATGCTTCGTTTGACTGAATAAACGAACAAGCGACAAGCGACAGACTAAGTTTAATATTTTGTTCATCCCTGCGTCCGCAGGCTTGTGTTGTCACCCCAGGCGCGTGAGCGTGGCCTAAAAGAGCCACTGACTTGACAAAATCAAAATATATAGAAATAAGTTATGCTACTCTCTCTCTCTCTCTCAATCTTTAATAATATTATATAGATAGAATATAATAGATATAGAGAGAGATAGAGAATGCGACTTTATTGAAAACCCTTTTAACAGCGAATGCAGCCTGCGCAATACGGACAGATGCAGGTGGTGCAACATTGCAGCAACCACTCTACAGCCGATGGTCTGGCAATACCCCAATAAAGCACAGTCCTTTGAACGAGGCATACATATAAGTTCCTACGAACAACGAAACACGAGTAGTATTGAAAGCCGTTTCCAATGGTATGAAAATAATCCTTGCACTGTTTCGTAAATACAAAGAAAGCGTGTGCGCCCGCATCTGTTTTCGAAATTCCAGCCAGCAAATTTTGTGGTCGTGCGCCTGTCAAGAGACTCTGCTGGGAAATTGCATACCGCTACTGCGCTCACGTGCTACGTTGTAATGTAGTGGGAACAATGGCCCTTCGCCCAGTGCCTGTCGCTGCAGATATGCACTGAGCTGCACGCGGCCGCGATGTGCACTGCGTATGCAAAGCTCTCGCAAGTCGAAGAAGAAACACATTCTTGTTGCTACGGTGTTCGCTGCGTTGCATATGGTCAGAGGACAATGGTAGGCTTACGAAACGTCTCGAAGGTACCCTGTTGCTACGGTCTGCTTGCTTGCTTGCACTCTGGGAATATTAACCACGAAGGGGGTGTTGTTATTGTATATATTGCAGCAGGAACTCTGGCAGCACGTTCAACCAATGGCCTTGACTGTTCGTATTTGAAGACTTTACGGGGAGAGACTTAAGTTCGCATTCTGCGATAAAGCGCCGTTGTTGTTGTAGCTGTCCAGTCGCAAAAATGACCGCCGCAGAAAATGGTAAATAAGTAAAATAGCAAGTGTGTGATCCGATGGGACTTGAGGCCCGAGGTCTTCCCAGTAGCAGCCCAGTGCTCCACCAGCTACTCTCATCTCCTTTTCCTTCATGGCATTTAATTCAAATATGGAAACATATGAAACAAGAACTATTAACAGATCGAGGCGCCAAATATACAAGGCGAACGGGTAATCTGAAATTCAGCGAACAAAACATTGACTCGTCGCCAGCGTAGGACAGAAGTTGTTGTCGTTGTTGTTGTTGTTGTTGTTGTTGTTGTTTTGTTGTCGTCGTTGCTGCCGCTGCTCTTCTTTTATTTATGAAACACACTCAATTGAGGGATTGGCCGGGAACGGGGAGTATGGAGGGGCTAATATGCCAGATTCAGAAAATTCACAAAACGACGAAATGGAAACTTAAAATTGTAGAATAGTGCGCGACGTGTGACACCTGAACGTGATGGCACGTGAGCACAGGATATGCGCCCACCAGGCCCCGCGGTACAATGATTTTAGGGAAGTTGTGGCGGGTGCCCGTCTGTCTTCTGACGTAAATCGACGTAATGTCTTCTGACGTAACTCGAAATTTTAAATGCCGTCTCTGCCTGCGAGATAGAAGAACGTCGCCGCCCGGTAAAGTATCCCAGCTCAGCACCCTCTCAGCCAATTTTGAGTGCGGAAAAAGAGCCTCAAGTTTCGCCGAAAGGCGCCCTTTCAGCATCCGTTAGGTCCTTTAAACGTGTTGACGCAGCGAAAGGTGTCAAAAGCAAAATGGATACTTGAGTTACGTTTGCGCATAAGGTGACAAGTAGCCTTGCTCCTTCGGAGTGCCGTGTAGTGATTGAGCTCGTGGGAAAGCAACTGGCGGAAATCACGAAGTTTTTGACTGTGAAATAAATCCTTGAATGCTGAGTTTACCGTCAACTGATGTCTACCAGTCTGGTTTCGTTTCTACATCATTCACGCAGCCTTAACTGGAAACTTGTGTTGAACGAAAACCTGGATGTAACGAAGGTCAACTTCGTTATATCGAGGTTTAACGCATAACTTTTTCTGTTCAGATTTTGTGAATAACAGTGATCTTTCCCCTAGCATTCGCGCGCCTGTGGGAAGACAAAAGCGTACGGTGGCAGGAATGGCCAAAATGCTTAGCTTAGGCTGCCATTCTCTTGGTTTTACTTGTTCTCTTTTTCTCGCTGTATCTTGCCAACTAATATATATCTTCCTTTTTGAGTTATTGGAAGGTTTAAGGCGCCGAGCAACGCAGGGGATGAGGCGCACCGTAATGAAGGGCTCCGGATTAATTTTGACCAGAAGGGATCTTTAATTTAACGTGCGCCGAAATCTCGTACAAACGGGCTGTTTTTGCTTTTCGCCTCTATCAGAAAAGCGGCCGCCGCGGCTGGGAATCGAACCCGCGTCCTCGTGCTCAGCAGCAGAAATATCTTACTTTTTCAAACTACATTGACGACACTTCAATGGTACCCTCGTTCACCCTCCCAACTAAGAGGAGCGAAGACGCGTTGACCAAGTCATAGTTTTCATGATTACAGCCTGGCCGGCTAAGGCACGGTCCCCTCGAGTTTAGCCTCAAAAATTAAGCAAAAATAAACAGTTATAAACTGTTAGGCCTGCAAAATCATTGGTATTCAATCACTGTGACTTTTTACTGGGACACAATGAGCTCATAATCTGGGCAGACATTGACCAAGCAAACTCACAGGAGCTGCATGCGCTTGTTGGCTGAACTCATGTAATGCGACGGCATTTTCGGGCCCGACTTCTTTACTTGCTGCCCCAAAACGGCACCGAACACGAACACAGCACGACTAATTTATTTCCTGCCCAGAGTAATGGGCCTGTGCCATCGCATGGTTGCGTCTCCGGATGAATGGTTCGTCCAAATGTAGTGTACTTCCAGTGCGACGTGTTCGAATGTTTCATTCCCCGCAGTGTTCCATCCCAAAGTATTCGTTCACAAATTTGAATAAGAAGTAATTTGTCCAGCACAAATATACAACAATAAACATTTTCTCCAGCAAGAATGTTGACGTCCTTGAGATTCAGTTCAAGTTGTTATAGATAGAAATCATTGGTTGCTTCGATTCGTGGATCGAAATTGTTGATTGATTGATGTTGCTGATCGGATTATCCGTTTTACGAAGCCTTCTATAGTCCGATATCCTGGGTGCGTGCTGCTGTGTGGGCACGAGCCGCTGTATAGTTGCATCTAATCCGTGATCCTCAGCTACATCGTATTTCCCACCACGCATCATGAACGACGAAATCGCGGCGCTGCCACGCTGTAAAACCCCATGCTGTACAAAAGCTCCATCTTGTGCTGAAATACCATTTCTTACAACACAATTTTTGCCTTTTGCTTCGCTCAGAAAGTGAATACACGTATACGAATACACGTATACGCACGTAGAAATAAAAGTTTTAGAAAGGATTCCGGAAAAAAAAGAAGGGAATAAAAGCAAACAAAGACAGGAGAAACTTTTATAAAACAAGAGTAAATAAGTAGAATGCCCTGGAACCATCTCTTCGGATTACTCTTACCGGCTGCTTCCATTCGTAGACAGGCGCCTGTTCAAGCGTTCGCGCCGTTCCTTGCTCGCGTGCTGTGCCTCGGCCGCCTGTATAAATGCGAGGTACACACCGAGTCCTTCCGCCCTTAACGCAATCATAGGCACGCAGACTCGATTCATTTTCAGACGGGTCACGCAAACTGCAGACGCTGTTTGGCTTCTTTCTATGCGAATCCACACATGCGCGTCAGCAGTCGGGAGTCGTGTAAGCCGCGCACGCATATGGCTTCGCCCGATGATGTTCTTCCGAAAGCCTCTTGTGAAAGATGGGCGGGAGGGAGGTCTGATGTCCGTGGATAATCGCGCGAAATGAGGCAGGCCCGGGTACAGAAAACATAAGGAGGGGGGGGGTGCATTGAAGAGATCCAGGAGTAGTCTTGGAATCGGAATAGGCTCGCCCAGTAGGAAAGCCGTAGTGGATGGAGGTTTCGCGGCAGGTCCACAAACTCCTTCACCGAGTGTCGCGGCGGCAGAAATCCTTTTTGCCATGTTCTAGATATTCACAGTAACTACTGGCATGTCTGTTTGTAGGCGTATTTGGATACCTATTTCCGCTATCCCTCTCCTTAATGTAATTGAAGACTGGATGGTGTAAGCGCTGAAAGAAGCCCTCGAATGAGCAGCACTACTGAAATCATGATATTTGCAGGTGACACCAACGTGTCCTTTTCATCATTAAAGAAAGCATCACGGAAAACAATAAGAAATGATTACTCAGAGATATTTATTTATTTGTTTATTCACAATACCCCTAAAGGCCCCAGTGAGGTGGTATTACATAGGTGGGGTTACATTTGCACATATATTGCATAAGAGTAAGAAATCATAGAAAAAACAAACAACCACAAAGGAAAATATTCAAGGGAAATAGGTAAAATATTTGAAAAAAAAAGATATGTACATAATTCGAAGCAACGCACAAGGGAGACAATCAAAGTAGAGGTAAAAAATGCCAGCGTAAGAAAAGACAAGCACCAGATGCAGTTCAGTAGAATAGTGCCACAGCCCAAATCATGTACGAAAATATTCTATAAACGTCGTGAACCCCACAGGATGCGACAAACTAAATAGCAACATTCTCACCTTGTTGCGGAAAAAAATTGCACTTCGTTCTGAAAAAAAAAAAACATTCCTGCTAATATCAGTTCAAGGTTTAGTGTAGTTTGCTATTAGTTCACTATAGCAATTAGTATTGCCTATCATTTCTTGTTCACATGATATGGCTGAGATTTCTTTTCCTTTATTTTTGTGATGGCGTTATCGTACATAGCCGAACGTTGTACATGTTTGTAAAGTTATACGCTGTATCATGAGGAAATGCATGTAGTGTTGGTGTAACTCTTTGATCATTTGTAAATGTTTCTTGTATCGGTTGTATCAGCTGCTTTATATTATATTGTCAGCTGCTTTATACATATCATGGATGTAGCATTTTCTGAAATTTTTTTACTGAATTCTTTTTTTTTTGCAAACTTGCTTATCATCGCTGTAGAACTGCAGGGTGCCAGAGTCCACGTCAGGCGAATTAGCCTTTAGTCTCTGTCCCTGTAGCAAAACTGTGCCGTTTTGATATCTCGACAATGGACTGATGAATGAAATTAATGAATTAATTAATTAATCGAATTATTAATTAACTAATTAATTAATTAAGGAAAAGGTGCGGCTATGAAATGGAGTTACAGAAGACTGTAACAGTTTACGTTATAATGTAAAACGCACAAGTTCTTAAAGTTGAGTCTGCAGTGATGACACACGTGAATCATGCACTATCGCGTTATTCGCAGAACGTGTCATTCTGGCCTCAAATCAGGTACAGGTACTTAAATAAATGCTGGCTTTATATGTGTGGGCAGAGTTATCTCATGTATATGACACATATGTATTACAAAGTACATTAGTAAGTAATCCTAAATGAAGAAAGAATAATGGAAAGCAGTCTTTTTTACTTTCATAACCTACAAATTCCATGAGATTATCCGATTCTCTTGCTAAAGAAAGCACTTACATACAGGTCAATGTTCTTGAGCACCCACAAAGGCCTATAAGAACAATAATAGCCAATTCATATGACAGATATGAGTTCGCCTTTGTTTAATTTTAAACCTACCTCACAACGTTTAAATCTGTTAGAAACGCTGCAGAACTGATGTCATCGTTTATTTCCAGCTGAATGTTTACTGACTGAATGTAAGCGCAGCAAGATCGTGGCAATGGCGTCGATTAAAATCCAATTGCCCAGTCATGGTCCCCTAGCTTTGCCCCTAGCCGCGTCATCCTTTACCTATTGTCTCCGGAAGCCGTTACCTGTAACACACTGGTGGGCTGAATTAAAGGTAACTCTGAATTATGAAGGTAAACATGTATTGAGATGGTTTGTCTTTAATGTGGATGAAAAATTCACATACCAACGCCTTTCGCTCATTGTGCCAGGGTTCAAAAATTCTTGCTTCGGTAGACGCTTGCAAGCACTGTGACAGTTGAGGCCACAAAACAATTTACCCGTTTTGAACTCTTCGTAATGAGTGAACGCCAAAGTGAGGCTACAGTAACGTTGTGCGCTATGTGCGACCTTATTAACTGTTTCAAGCTTCTCAAATAGTGCAAATGAAGACACAGTACTGGGAAAATTTTAATTGGGAGTGACCCAATCCCTCGGTTACAGCTTAGCCAATTAGAATAAGATTTTCGGGATAAAACATTCTAAAACGTATAGCGAATAGTCGAAGCCGATTATCGAGTTCGGGCTTACTTATTATTAGAAAAATCCCCACGATTAATGACATTGTCACTAAATAAAGAATTTAGTGGCTCTAAATTACCAAAAACTAGACTCCTAAATCGTGAAGTTTTGAGGGAAGATTAAAAGCTAGATCTATTGGATAATGAACACAGGGAGGCGTTTCTTTATTTACACAGAAAAGGTTTTTTCTTGCCACAGATTGATGAGTAGGGCAATACTGAAAACTAAGGGAGACCGTTTTCAAAAGCCTAACATTAAAACACAGTGTGAGGCCGAAAACAAGCTTGTCACGCCAAACTTAGCCTTTACCCGCCGCGGTGGCTCAGTGGCTAAAGCGTTGTGCTGCGCTGAGCACGAGGCCGCGGGTTCATTTCCTAGCTGCGGCGGCCGCTTTTCTGATGGAAGCGAATAACAAAAACGCCCGTGTGTTCGAGATTTCGGCGCACGTTAAAGATCCCCACGGGGTCAAAACTAACCCGGAGCCCTCCACTACGGCGCGCCTCAGCGCCTGCGTTGCGTTGGCGCGTTAACCCTAATCAATCAATCAATCAATCAATCAATCAATCACTCAATCAATCATCATCAATCAATCAATCATCAATCAATAATCAATCAATCAATCAATCAATCAATCAATCAATCAATTCATCAATCAATTCAGCAATCGATACTTGATCTTTGATGGTCAGGCCTGTTCGAAAATGGTTATCGTCTCGCCAGTGGAAGCTGCAATAACTCCAGTGATAGGGCGCGGGATGTACGGGACTTTGATAATTGGTCACACAACTGTGTCCATTTCTGTGCCACCTACACATTGGTGGTGGGTGCTGCCATGGCACGAGAGGAAACTGTCGATAACACTCTACGAATGTCGGTCAAGGGATGCGAAACACGTATTTTCATGCGAAACGCGTATGGAAATGCATTATCTCTTCAAATGCCGCATGGTAAAACACACCGCAGAACTGCCACTCCACACGAACTCATTCTTCTAGCCAGCAGGCTGCGCAAGTTCGCAGGGTGTTGGTCGCACGGTCGGTGCCGCCTCCTGAGTAGAGTTAATTTGGTCAGTCAAGTTTATTTCCCTCTTTTTGCGAGTCGTTTACCGGTGCTTCACAAGTGTTTCGGTGCCTAGAATATTAGATTGCGATTTCTTTTTTGCCACCTCTCTTTGCCATGTCATTATAGAACGTTTCTTTTTTTATACGCTACAAATTCACAAATATGGCAAAATTTACCATCCCAGTCTTGAGCTTGAGAGGAGCGCATGAGCTAAAGCTACGTACAAACTTCGCTGAAAGCGCGTCCAATCGATCGTCAAACTTTTCAAGACCGAAATTGCCAACAAAGAACGAACCCATGCGGCGATTTTTTGCGCAAAGTAAACGCATCTACGAACGATTTAAATGCATACCGATACGTGGTTTAAGAGATAAAGGTATACTTTTTTACTCCTTCTTCATAATCGATGCGTGTATTGTCTTAACTAGAATCGTTCCTTTTCCGCGATTTTCAAGTAACCGGTTTTGACACAATGGAAGCCCGATTTCACGCAAGCTTCGCGTGTCCAGAGATCTGATCAGGGCTTTTCGGTCGACCAACGCTCTATGGGGAAATGCATTACTTTTGGCACGACAGAATCTGGTCCCGCTAAGAAAGCTTTCGCTTTAAAAAAGGTCATTAGCAGAAGGGTCTAGGTAGATTCCGCGAACTTCCGAATTGGCAACAGAATTTTCGAGGTGAAAAGTGCTAAGACTGGACACAGTAAGAATGGACAGGCACACCTGCTTCTATGAAAACTCTCGCAAAATATTTTTGTTTTTCAGATCTGTGCTGGTTAGCGCATGCGCACTGATACCGGTGACGAACACACGGCCACGCATACAAGGCAACAGACACTCGCCGAGGGAAAGTACCCTTATAAAAATACCCTATGGCAATGATGTATTGACAACTTTATCCGCTGAGAAAAAAACGGCGTTAAATGACTGCCAGGGCTCTTAAAAACACGCTGTGCACATAAAAAATAACTCCTTCGACATCGCCTTCAGTTGTGGTTATTGGTATGTCCCTTCCAACACGTTATTTTATCTTCCTTTCAGGTTCCAAGCGCGGACCTGGGCAGTTCTCCCAGTGCCTGCAACTGACTGACTGCGACGCTGGTCCAGACGTCGCGTGCCTCCACATTCGTTTTGGCCCGGGCCTCTCGCTGCCTTTTCTCCATACTGCGGACCAGCAGGCATCTACTGTCCGGTGGCTGCGTTGTTTTGTCACGCTTATTTCTGCCCGACCGCCGGGCGGGTGGTCTAGCTGGCCGTCCGGCTGCCGGCCGTCTGTTCCGCAGGGGACGCCCTCATGCACGTGACTTCGTGCCAGACCGTGCGCCCTTGCGTGTGTGTTTGCCGTTCGCTTGACCGCAACGGCGACCTAAAGGCTCTCCGGTTCTTCCTTCTCTCTCTTCTTCCAGACATGCTGGATGACACGCTGTGGGAGAGGAAATCGTGCGTGTCTGATTCGCGCGCGTTTGTCCTGTACGATTGGCTTCTGCCGTTCCTCGGTGGGTGGTCGAGAGGGGCTGCCGTTAAAAGTGGGACATACGGCGACCCAGCGATCGCTATACTTGCTTCGTCTACTCGGTGACGGCAACGGTCTTATAAGCGTGGTATAGTGGCTTCGGTTCTTGCGGCCACGGACGTATTTATGGTGTAAGAACGACGAGCAATTCAAGTTTATGTTAACAACGTCAATTTAAGAGTTTCGGTTAACAACGTGTCGGCACGAGCTAGTAGGTATCCCATGATAAGACTTTCAAGCACCAAAATATTTGGACGAAGGACGTAAAGGACGTAACGCATGTATCGGTCCTTTACGTCCCTTGTCTAAATATTTTGGCGCTTTAAAGTCTTACCTGAGAGTTTATATCTTGGTTACACCGAGTAAACACCCTGGGAAACACCGAAAAGCAAAAATATCCTCACATAATTGTACCGACAAGTGACTGACTCAGAAAATAATAGCAACTACCACACACCCTGTAAACAACTCTCTAAACAAGCTAATTATACTGCCGAAATTAAAGGGTTTAAAAAACTAAAAAGAAAGATACACAGACTTCCTACAGGAGAGGTAGAGAGCTAAAGAGAACGATTAAAAAGAGTAAAAAAATCAGGGGCGAAAGGAAGGGGTAACCCAGAAGGCGTGAAGGGGGCTTAAATTCAGAGTGCGATAGTCCGGAACAACCGGGCGACAGATGTTCTCGCCCGAACAGGCCAAGCCTACGGAGATACCCTGACTTCAAATGAGCCCCATCGACCAAAGGCTCTCCTTAAGTCCGGGACCCATTAATTAAGGGACAGTAATTAGTCGGGGGCAGTAGTCCTGTGAGCTCTCTGGCACGAGAGCCCTCCACGTCGCTTGTCTGCCTGCCCATCGGCTGTTTCGTTCCAGAGCTGTGAAGTGAAAGTATAAATGAACCGGAGCTCATTAAGAAAAGTGAATAGTAGAAGGGGAAAGCAATTAGTGACGAAAGGGTGCACTGGAAGTTCGTTAGTGCGATTGCGGAACTATACCTCCCTGCTGAAAAAGAAATAGGCGAAAGAATGTGTTTTCCCTTCTTGCAATACGCTTTAGAAGCAACTTAGGGCAAACGTGTAACTACAGTGGTACGGGATGACCTCGAAATGAGTGAGATAAAAGGCTCGAGATGCCGAGAAAGATACACCTGTGATAAATAAACAGATGGATCAATAAGGGCAGCATGATGGTGTAGGCTGTGCTTACGTCGATGGCAGAAATGAGCAGATAATTTTCAGTTATTAGTTGGACAAGGTGGGAGACGCATTTAAAGGGACCCTGAAACACTTTTTTCAACTTTTTTTGAAATCATAAATGCTTGCAGAACGTAGTCATCCAATACACCCAGTACTTAGATTAGGGGGTCGCAAAGTACCTTAGCCAAAATTACTGTCTATCATCAACTTGGGAACTCGCTCAAAAGATTTTTCTCTCTTTGCCGGTCTAAACCCACGCTGAAGCTCCTCATCTGAACATTGGGCACCGCCAGTGACTTCTACAACAGTGGCTTCGTTTCCGCTGCTTTTTTGCGTGAACTTACAGTAGTTGTGCAACGTGATTTATAACGAAGAAACATAAGCGTACTCGCCGCTAGTTCAATTTATTAAAGCAACTCAGCTACCTTCCTTGTATTTCGAGCGTTTTCCCGGCAGCGGACTTTTCCTTTGTGCCGCTGCTTGTACTGATTAGCTGGAGTGCTGTAGCCAACGGTAAAATCTACCGCACTGCATCGTTTGCGAACGCGCACCTCTTCGACGTTCAGTAGTACTTCCCCTCCAGGCTCCCGAAAGTCCCGTTTTGCACTGCCGTGCTCTCAGAGAAATGTCGACTGCAAGTAGCATAATTGCGTGCTGAAGATTGCTGCAGAGTACGCATTCAGTCGTTTAATATCACAGGGAAAGTTAAATAATTCCACGTTTTCTTGCCAGCGGCGCCTGCCGGCGTTGCAGTACGTCCTTAATAAAGCATTTGCACCCCATTGTTTCATTGCGCAAGCGCGAAATCTCACTTGTGCGAGTCCTCCAGGGCTACCGCGGCAGGAATTCACTTCTGTGTAGTGTGTTATACTTTATTTTGATTGTTACCGACTAAATACACCTCCCCAGAAGCCGTTGAAATACTGGGGTGAGCGCAAATGCTTTCGCACGGCTTTCTCCAAATTATCGTCTGCTCCATCGACCGGCGGAACCAGCGAAGCCGCGGCGAGCAGGCATCTAGCAGAGGACCGGTTGCAAAAGCTGCCGAGAAGGCCCGACAAAGAGCCGAAAGGAGCCGAACATCTCCGAGTGGCTGGCGCTCGAGCAGCTTCTATATGCACGCAATATGCACCCTGTGCATCACGAGGATCGCAGAGAAGCCCGAGCCCGGACAATATTTAGGTTGTACGGAGATGCACCATCTACCTCCTACACAGACGCAGCCTGTTACCCCGGAAGAGCAGCCACTGGAAGCCACCGTCGTTTTAAATAAGCAGCACAGGTGCAGCATCTAATCCGACAACCTCTCCAAGCCGAGGAAGCGGCGAATAGCACTTGCGCTTAGCCAAAGCGACGCCAAAGTTATAATCTCAGACTCCCAGCAGGCGTGCCGCAACTTTGCCAATGGTCGCATGCACATCACAACACTTCGACTAACCAATCAAAGACCACCAACGAGACCAGTGAGGATTGTATGGGCACCAGCTCATAGCGAATCCCCAGGCAACGAGATCGCCAACCTCGTGGCTCGAGATTTGACCCTCCGAGCCAGCGCTGGTGAAGCCGAAGCTCGAGCCCGAGGCGCATACACCTCTTGTCACCTACCAGGAAATCACGCAGGCACTATAGGCTGTCCCGAAAAACCTACTCTTCGCCCCACAAATCGCTACCGAGGTATCAGGAAAGATTATTGCGTACCCTGCAGGTCAACACCTTCCCACATCCCACCAGACTTCACCTCTTTGGACGTTCACACCTTTCTCCACTTTGCCGCTTCTGTGGAGAGCCTGGGACTACTCAGACACATAGTGGGCGGCTTCGATAAGTCTTCCCTAGACCCCCCTAACATCCACCTTTCCACGGAGATTTGGGAGAGAGCCTTGGCCAGCTCCGGCCTCGAAGATCAGCTTCCCCTGGCTGTCGATCGCGGCCCGAAGCTCAAGGCATCCTGGAATGAGGACGCCTCTCTGAAGCATTTTCTGGATTTAATTAAAGTTTATTCTCTCTCTCTCTCTTCACCTAATAGTATATCGTACACCGTGGGTAGGAGAAACTTGAATATTGCGCACCCATGTATTTGGGCTCACCCGCATGCCATTTATTAGCTTCCTAGAGCATCGCTGGGTACAGGGAGAGGGTCAATGTTCTATGACTCCTAAGTGTATATAATGTAATGAATGCTAAAGCAATAGTGTATACAATTGCGGAACAGATATGCCAGTGTTATTTGCGCCGCCCCGCTTCACAGCTGCTGTTGATGTAGACCAGAGGTTGGCAACCAGCGGCCCGCGGGGCAAGTATTATGCGGCCCCAAGCACGATGTCAGCACCCATCCCCCTTCATTTGTCACTTTCTATCTGAAGGTCGACATGGCGGTTTTGACCTCCACTGAGGTTGGACAGTAATAAAGACAGACCGCTTCCAGTTAGTATCGACCACCTCTTCCCATTCGGCCAGGTACTGATCTCACTTCCTTTTTTCTGCACAGAAAAAAAAAGAGATCAAACTTCAACCGCAAATTATGATTTCCTAAATAGCATCGCTGTTAAAACAGCCAGAACGCCTGTGCTGCTCTCACGACTCCGGCACTTCAGCTGTACCTACGCTGCCCACGTTTTTGTGCACTTGCATTTGCAGCGCTTCATAGAAGATGACGACGAAGCAGAGGCAAACCCTGTCGAAATACATGAAAGTGGACTATAGTTCGTCTATATGTAGTCGTGTGTTGAGAATGCGATTCTCATTGATGGTGCTAAACGCAGTGTTCAGGCGAAAATCACGATATCTACTACAAATGGGCGTACATTTCCCTGCAAAAAAATTCTTTCGGAGTAGATTAGAGTACACGATGATTGGTGCGGTCTTTCTTCTGTTGTGAGCTTTCAATCAACTGTTCGCATTACTTAAAATAAATTTAATGCTGAAGTTCGTTATAAGGCGGGTTCCGTAATATCGAGCTACTTCGTATAGCGAACAAATCGCGTTAAATCACGCTGTTCATTATAACCTCATTTGAGTGTACACAGATGCGGCCGTAACAGCCCTAGCAGCAAGTATAGCGTATGCTGACCTCAAGGGAAAATTGGAATACCAGCAGAGCATCCCTCCAGCTATGGAACCCATCTCGGCTGGACTCCTTGCCATCGCCACTGCCATTGCCCACACATCCGTGGAGTGAAAAAGCGCCTGTCACCAACTGCTAAGCATGGAACTGTCTCGACCCATAGCTACGACCATCATTAACAGCATCAAGCGGCTGTAACATTGCATTGGATGCTGGGTACGAAGGAATGACAGCAACAAAAAAGCTAATCAAGCTTGCCCAAGGAAGCGCAGCCTGGGCTCCTGCCAACCTCGTACCAAACCAAACGCTCACGCTCCCGACAGCACCTAAACTGAAGGACTGCTCCACGAGAACGAACGAACTCTCAAAGCCATCCGATACTCTCACAAGACACCAAGCAACCTGAATAAGACAAGCTCAAACAGACACTTTGGATGCTCCAGCAAGACTACACAAGATATGGGGAGATCCTGACACATCACTCCCTACTTTCTCCATATGTAACGTCATACTGGATCAACATCACATTCTCTGGACGTGTACAACGTCACACAACACTACAAACACACCGTACAAAGAATGGATGACTGCAACAAGCTCCATCGAGGAACCAAGGCAACAGGAGGAGTACATCAGGCAGCGGCTTCAAGACGTCACCAGAGGTCCTCTGGAATGTGAGGAGTAAGCAGGCCTCCCTGCATATATGTAATAGAAGCTTTTCTCTCTCTCTTTTTTGTACCTTGTACGCCGGATTTCAACCGACGTAGTTAACTAGCACTTTTACATGAAGGATACGCCCTTGGCGACGTTGTTTTGCTTTATTTCCACGTTTCGTCGCACCGGCCCTGCACGTATCCTGCTCTTGACAGACAATCTGGTGTGAAAATAAATACAAAAAAAGGATAAGAAAAACTGAAAGACAATAGCCAGAAAAATTTCTCATTTAAATTCTACAAGTCCTGGACGCGCCCTTTTTCTCGGTCCTGCGTACTCCTATCCATTTCTTGCCTGCCCAGACGCACCCTTACGACGTATCACTTGTACCCCTCAGATTTCTCGGAAGGTGGTTATGCTCCGCTCAAGTTCACCTTGATCCCTGGTGAGTCAATACGCGGCCCCTTGGCGTCAGTTACTAGCCTTATAGCTTTTACACACCTACGCGTTTCTCGTTTAAGTTTGTTACTCAAACCAGCCCGAAACCGGACGCAGAGGGCACGTTCAGCAATGCGTTCCAACATGGTTAGAGCGTTTTTCAGTGCGTATGTGTACAGAACGTTATTGTTAGCAGGCCTATACCTGTGCCTCCGGGAGAGCTTTCCTTGGCGAGCAAACTTTGAGCGCCTTCCACCGACCCGTGCCAGGTGATTTAAATAACGCTCAGACGCCTCTCACACCCTCGGGGGCCTTTCTCCAATTAGTTTTCCCATTCCTAGCAGCCGTCCGCGGGATGAATGGGTCACCGCGAAGCAGAACGGTGCATTTTATTTTTTTGCGCCAATTAGACGAGGTAAGTAATTATTAGCCTAATTAACCCTTTCGCCCCTGGGTTAGTTAATGCCCACAGCACGTTAAGAACGCAGCCAAAACTGCCGGTTTTCTGGGAAACAGTTTTACAAGGATTCCCCTCTGCGATAGACATCATCATTCTTCGTCTTCACCGAGCTGCACGAAAGAAAAAAGCATCGCCCGAGTGAAAGCCGAGAGGGCCCGGCCGCCCAGCGTGGGCAGGCCGGAGGACCTCGACACTAGCAGCGAGGGAGCTGCCTAGTAAAGAGCCCAGCCGAAAGACGTAGGGCCTCGTCACGGCACTTCGGTAACTTGGGCAATCGGCGATTTATAATAAAGTCTTCACTCACTCACTCACTCACCTGATCGGAACAACAATTCACTAAGAGCTGAGTACGATGTTGGGTAAAGCACACTGCTCCTGCTATGCTGAGACAGTGCCAGGAAATTGCATATTAACACTTGCACTACCAGCTGTATTTGAAGCATGCTCTGATTGAAAGGAAAGAGAACACTGCCTCAAGCAATTTTGCTTCAAATAGCACAAATAATTGCCTGGTGGTAGAATTGCGCCATTTCTGTAAACCTATATTGTGTTGCACCACTCGCTCAGTTTGCTTATTTGTAAGGTCATTCTTAAAAGCACAACCGGCACATGAATTTTCACATTGCCAAACAATTCTAATAATTGCACAATTATTGCTTCATTATTGCTGGAAGGAGTAGGTCGACTAAGAAGTGCCGCACGGGAAGCCGTTGTTTTTAAACTAAAATACAAGCTGTAAGATACGGGGAAAGACACTGTTTCTTGATCCATACACTCCTAACCCGGGGGAAGAATTCAACACTTGCACTACCAGCTGTATTTTTTTATTTGTATGCTCAGATTGAAATTTTTTGCTTCAAATTAATTGCCTGGTGGTAGAATTGTATTTCTGTAAACCTATAAATTGTTGCGCTCAATTTGCTTATTTGTAGGTCATGTGGTCTTTTTTGAATTTTCTTCGTCGAAACAAGAGTTCTACGGTCGAAAAAGGAAGTTAAATATATTTTCGGAAGTAGCGTTGCACAACATTTGTTGTTGATGTCAGCGTGCTTACCAGTCCGTGCACGGCAGTAGTGAAAGGCAATAGTTTGACACAGTTATTCCGGCAACCATTTAAATGTTCCAGGCATATTGTAAACCACTGTGTCATTATTCAACTAAAAAATGTTTAAGCAGGAAACGGAGAGACGTGCAGGACATCCACGGAGGTAAAGCGTGACGGCTGTAAGTGCTTTACATTCAGAACTTAGCTTAGATATACTGCGCTGTGTTAGTTGCATGACAGGAAGCGTGAATGAGAGACGACGGTGTCATAAAATCGGGGCATGAGCTGAATTTTAGTGCGGCCCTCGTCGACACGAAGGTGATCTGTTTTGAGATGTCGATTAAGGTTCATTTTCTTGAGTATGTGAGCTTCTGTATCTAAACTTGACTGTAGCGTCACGGAAAGTAGAGGCTGAGAGAAGTGCTTAGTGGTGTTCTACTGTTGAATAATGAGAGCAGTATTGTCTTACGAAAAAAAACCATAGCCATGTTTTTGCCAAAGCATCATGGTTGAAGGGACGTCGTAGGCGCAGTCACTATCTTCATCAAGTGTATCTTCAAAACGTCGGCCTTCACGCGGTATCTTATTTGTGGAGCGATGACGGGATCGTGAAGTCACAGCTAGCAAGATATTAATTGTTGCCACTATGTAGTAGACAGCGCGAGAATTTACGTGCGGGCTTCCAAATTATAGATAGCTGAAGGTGTTTCTGTTGTGGCTCCATTGAAGGAGAGTAATGCGAGTAACAGTGAGAGTAACAATGCCTTGAGTAATGCAGCATGGTGTTGTCTTTACAAGAAGGTCAAAGAAAACAACTTCCCGTCTCCTGGCAACGCCTAAAACAACAATTCAAAAAGAGCAGACAGGGCAGTGGAGGAGAAAAAATTCGGCTAACATCGCAATTGAGATGCGAATATTGAGGAAGCAAAGGAGCTGGTGGTCTTCACTAGCTTTAACTTGTTTTTTTGGGGGGGTCTGCCCATCGTATCGGTAGCTCGAACACTGACGCCGCCCAGGGCACGCATCTCTCCTAACTAGGAGAACACCCGCACGTTTGAGCTTACGTCGTCACGAGGCGCAGCCAATCCCCGACGCGCGCTTCCCCCCTCCCGAACATCTGCGCCCTCCCCACACCAGCTCGTCGGCTCCTTGCCTCCTCACCCCCTTTCCCTCATACTTCTTGGCCTGGCATTTTTTTCTTCTCCACTTCGCTGCACCGAGTTCTGAGCGACGTAGGGCATGGATGGAACTCAAACTTAAACAGATCCGCTTTTAAAATGTCCTCAGCGAAATTGTGTTCTTCAAAATTTCAAGTAGACTCGTTGGACTGAAAGCACCGTTGGGGTTACGCACGGCTACGCTAGTATAGGGGGGGCGCCTGGAGAAACGTTGCAAATTGTTGTACAAACTCCCCACTGGGAATGGTCTGATAGTGCGCAAGCATTCCATCTAGCGGCTCCTTGTAGTGGATGCATACCAGGAGCGACCAGTCTACGCCATCGCTGCTCACCCGTCATCTTATCTGTCCTAGGAGGTGCCACACAGCCGTACTCACGTACGCACTGCACCACAACGTCCCACAAACAGCGAACCTCGTCGTCGCGTGACCGCACGGACTGTATCTTGGGGCGGCTTGTAGAACGGTCTTTGGTGTGGCCCGTATGGCCCATGCATAGCTGACAACATGTTACGATCGGATGGATGGACGGACGGATGGACAGATTTTGAGTGGGGAGTGGCCTCAGTAGGCTCACGCGCATAGTCCGGTACCAGTTTTGAAGGATCCGACGCAAACTTTTGGGACTCCTTGCGACGTGCCGGCCGCGAGTAGTTGTATAAAGGTGCTGCTCGGGCGGGGCGATTGCCGGCACACCTGGCAAGGCTGGGTCCAACTGTTCACTAACAAAGACAACAGCGACAAAGACGACGACGATGACGACGACGACGACGACAACAACAACAACAACAACAACAACAACAACAAGAACAACAACAAGGATTACAACAACATAGGATGTTAAAATGTTTACGGATTGGGCGCTGTTGCCCACTGAACTCGCTTTTTTGTTGGAATAACTCATGCAGCAGGGATTGTCAGCATCGTGCTTCTCCACTAACTACCTCCAGCCTCACACGCTACGTTCCTGTTCCCTTCATGTTTCACTCTGCTTTGCCCGCCAGGGGGACCATGTTGCTAAACTACCTGTATAGGCACGCACACACCTTCTTTGCACCCATGTCCCCACATCCCTGTAGCACGGCTAACGAGTGCATCTACGCCCGAGGTAGGTAGGCCGCCTCGGGGAAGTCGTCTCATAATAACCCTTCACTTGGCACGACATCGGCGGGTACGAGACCTCACGCATCGTTAAGAGTCCGTCGCGTGCGAAGGTTCGTTTAGGGGCCATGCATGCACACAGGAGAGCAGTGTCTGCGTTGTTCGTTTACCGAGTCCTGCGCGCAACTCGTGGTGGGCGCCTGCCCTTATTCATTTGCAAGTACTGATAAGAGCAAACCGCTTGGCGCTCATTACTACGACTAAACGAGCAGAGACTGCGTCTGACAGGTTGTGAGACCACAACATTGGAGTCCACGCTGCGTGAGTAAAGAAGAGACCCCGTTCCAGCGACACGCGCAAGAAGACCCCCAGCGCGTTTTTCTTTTTCTGCGGGTAGTTCTGTCGCCGAGAATTAGCGGCTAAATTAGAGCTGGCGTAAGTAGAACACTCCATCTTTTGCTTGAACGGGGGCGAAGTAGATTTGTAACAGTTATCCGCAGTGAAGATAATTGGAGTAGCCAAAACTCCGTGGGGGGGAAGGTTGAGCGGGAAATAATTACGGGAAAATGTGTAATGGTATTCTGCGGAGAGACACGTGTTCTAAAGCCAAACCTGGTCAGGTGCTCCCATAATTAATATTAGTAGAATAGTGACTCTTAAGGGGGCATGAAGACAAAGTACAACTTTGTTTAATTTGAAAGAACTAGGCTTTAGTGACTCCCACAGCTCCATTCTAGCCACCAAAGACGTTTTAAACCGAGAAAACGCAAGAAGTATGAAAAAAACTTCAAATTTCGCACTAGAGTGACGTGTTATGGACAGGAGATACGTAATATAGGTCAGCATTAAAACATAATGTTTCAGTGTGTTAACTGCACTTTAGCATTTAAGTGATATGGTTAAATGAACCAGAGGCGGCCGCGAATCGCACAAACAAGATTCTGTGACGTCATAGAAAAGTTACCGAAAAGTGCCGAGGGAGTCACCACTGCTTCGCATGTTTTGTTCAATATCTCCATTATTTGTCCGAAGTTTGAATAAAGTAGTGGTTCTAATGACCCAATTTGTATTTTGTCTTCATGGCCCATTTAAAGTATCCCAAAACGAGACTGCGCGGAATTTTCATGTGCAGGCGAAGTAAACATGGGCTAGTAGTGATTGTTCAATGTGCCCGGCCATGTGGGGCTTCTCAACGTACAAGTGCTGCATCAAAGCCTTAAAACCAAAATCTACGAAATAAAACAGACTTCGCGCACTTCAGTGGGCTACTTGTTTTACAGTCCGTTCTTGTCTGTTTCCATTTGGCATGCGGGTACTTATGACCTCGCGAAGCGGATTGCCCCATTTACAGTAGATTTGCCTTAGCTTTAATAATGGCATTTTTTTTATGTAGACGAAGAACACACTGATTTGGACTCTAAGACGGTAAATGGGAAAGCAGTCTTTTGAGGTATAAACAACTTTATCCTTGAATTTTGGAGCCGTTCCCGACTCACGCAAGCTAAAAAACTGAATCTTCCATAACTCCCCTAAACTCCGCACCAACTACTTCCATTAAACTAAGTTTATAAATTAAACTAAGCATCCTCATTAAACTAAGTCTCCTCAAAGCGTACAGGAACACAGGCTGGCCATCTTTGCTCGGACACGTGCTTTCATTAAGGGCCGAAAAGCACCTTTGCAAAACACCTTTGCTCACTGACTCACTCACTCACTCACTCACTCACTCACTCACTCACTCACTCACTCACTCACTCACTCACTCACTCACTCACTCACTCACTCACTCACTCACTCACTCACTCACTCACTCACTCACTCACTCACTCACTCACTCAACGTTATTGTCCGCAAGTTCCCACAATGCATGATGTCAGCAAAATGGCGGCTGGCTGCTGAGTTTCCCGAACCCGATAGGTTGAAACCGTGGTGTCTGAGTGAAAGAGTGGTCAGAATTCGACGAACGTTTAAGACCCCAAGTCCGAGCGCACTCATTTAACTTTTGTCTTTGGCGCAACGGACACGCCGGAGCCGATGGGGTACGTTTTGCAGTCTTTCTAATTTTGGCTGCCATATAAATGAAAGGAAAATGAAATGATAGTCAGGAACAAAGAAGCGCATTATTCATGCAGCTTCATTTGCGTGCAAAGTAAGGATCCTAAAGGGGGCACAGCTGCGCATATAGAAAACAATGAACGAGTTAACAAACTCAGAAGTGCCACCGCTGAAGCCGCGGAGAGCGCAAGAATGACTTAATGGTAGTTGTAATATAAATAAAGAAATAACATAAATAATAATAAATAAATAAATAAATAAATAAATCCCATTCTAAGTAATGTACCGAAGGCATTTGTAAAAACGAAAAGCAACATTCGACTGAACAACCAAATGCATTCTGTCGTCTATGGGCCGAGTCTTCTGAACAACAAATGCAGAAACACAGGCGGAGTAAAAGCAGCAGACAAAAACTGTAGAAGGACAAAAAGGTCAATTTGTATAAACACGGGAGGGATACTTATTTGGCAGAGTTAGAGTATGTGTACAATAAGATATTATGAAAGGTGTGGTTCGTTCTTAATTCGAGAGGCGCATTCGCATACGTGTTTAAACAACCCCTTTTAAAATTACTTTTGTAGTAAGTACTGCCTATTTCCAGGTGATCGCCCCCCCCCCTTCACTACAGCGCATATAAGAGTAAGTGCGTCTGTGAGTTGGTGCTTCTAATAAATCCAATGCTTTTTTATGATTCCGTGTTCTGCCGCAGAGAGCAGATTGTAGTTCTCCGTCCTTTACTTAGTTTCAAAGGCGGTGGTCGATGTATGAGGGATGCAAGTTGTCTCGTATCTGCCATAAATGATGACACCGAGTGAAATGAATGCCCGGCCCTGTGCACCTTACGCCCCCAAGTCGAGGCTGAGCGTTTCAAGCGACACTCGGATTCATGCTCGAGACGGGAGCTGTTGCTCACCACGCCGGCAAGCGTGGTTCATCGCCCGGTTGACACTTACGATGAAAGTATTTGACCGCCGGGGCGGTAACCCGGTCCAACTGCGCCATTTTCGGCAAAGCCATTGCGCATGACGCTGCAACGCGGTACTAAGATTGACACCAGCAGCGCCGGCTAAATAAGACAGCGCGGCACTTGACGCTTCCGGCCGTGTCATCCTTTCCTTGTGATAGGCTAAGCGTATCTCATTCTGGCCTCTGTATAGTGGCGTTCTCAGGATGTTTTTTGTGAGGCGAAAGCCTTGAGCATCCCGTTCTGCGAAAAACCGTCTTTGTTGTTGTTGTCCTATCAAGAAAATTGAGGCCGCTCTAAAGAGAAAATAAATAAAAAAGCAGGTGTGCTTAGATGGGATTTGAACCCGGGTATCTACTGTAGACGCCCGATTCACTACCACTGTACCATCCCATTTTTTCTTCATTACACACGAAACTACACCTCAAAGGTATAAAATCACAGGCTATCTGCAACAGCAGCACATTCACTGACATACGTTAAAAACGTCAGTAGGTCAATTGCTAAGATTTTTAAAGTCAGGAAGACACACGCATGCTCAGATGGGATGCACCCAATACTTTTTTTGGTTTTCCACATGGCATTTATTGCTCCACACGTCAATGTAGGGAACGATATTTACAACACATATTTGCAACTATGCACACATAGAAACTAGTTGATTACGTACACATACAAATGAGTTGGTTACAAGCTGAAGAAAACTAACACAATGAACAATTATGAACACTTAGTTTAAAATGGGGGCAGCATTGAACAATTAATAAGGAGGGAATACCAATCAGGGCGAGAATCATTTTGGTCATAGACGTCTTTAAGGTTAACGATCATATGGCAGAAGTGTGCTCTGGAACAAACCATAGGCGCAGCGTGCCTATCCAAAATTCGCGTTTTCCATAAACTATGGAGAGCAATTAAAAAAAAACCATCATATGGCACATCACCGTCTTCGGGTGATACAAGATACCGTATACCTTGCGGAGTCATTTCAAAGTCCTCCTTAAGAGTTCTTTGGAGGACATCCCAAAATAGTATGGCATCCTTACAATTTATGAAGCAGTGCTCAACAGTTTCCGGTACATTGTACAGGCGGCAGTTCACAGAAGACACAAAAATGTTCTGGCTGTGCAGCCACGTCTTAACAGGCGAAGTTTTGCGGTGCAGTTTGAAGAAGAGCGTTTTTGCTGAGGGGGAAAAGCGGCATATTACGGACACGCAAGACCGCATCTTGTCCAAACAGGTTAGAATAAACAGTTCTATGGGTGCTGGAAAAAGCATGGAAAGTAGGTCCTTGTAGAGGTTAACACAATACGCAGTGAACATATATTCTGGGGATAAACTAACCAAAAAAACCGTATTGACGTGTACACTTAATACATAAACACCCCCAAACAAGGTCTGGTTGAGAAAACTGATGAGACTACAAGATTAGGCCAAACCTCGGCGAGGTTAACTTGCAAAAAAAGCTTGAATAACAGGGTGTGCTGAAAGTCACGAACAAAGAATAACCGTGCAGCTATTTCCCGTAGAAACAGACGGGTTAAGACAAGCCCGCCAGCGCAAGCCGGTCTAAAAAAGTTGTCGCGCCTGATTGGCTTCATGGTAAACGACCACCAAAGGTTGCGAAAACCCGATGGCGCAATGAAGAATTTTCATTACATAGACCAATTTGGATGCCAAGAACATATTACATGCCTGGGCGTTTCCAAAAATCGGCAGGTTATGCGGAACGAAAGCCTGCGAATTACAACGAAGGGCCTCAGTGCGTACCCGCCCATAGCGGGTGCTTTGTCGCTAGGGGTCCAGCGGAATTAACGCCGAGATATTTAGGTGGTACGCAGGAACATTGGACGCCGGCATACTCGGCTGGTGTTGTTGCCCATGAGCCGAACCAAAGTACAGAGCTCTTCAAGAGGTTGTCTTTAGCACCAGGAAATAACCCGAATTCATTTGTCACAAAAATAACTTTATCAATACATTATCGCTACAAAAAAAGGCCAAATCGTCGCATATGCGAGTAGTTTGAGTTCGGTTCCGAGCATATGAGAACCCCAAAGGTACTACAATTGGAGCACACTCCGACATAAAGGCTCTAAGTAGAGGGCGAAAAGCATTTCTTCATTAAATAGAAAACTACACCTGAAAGATATGAAATCACAGGATATCTACAATAGCAGCACATTCACTGACATAAGTTAAATAACACAGTAAGTTCTCCGGTACATATTTTTAAAAGTCAAGAAGACACACACACATGCAACCAGTCCGGTGGCTGTGATTGTGACATAGGCACTAGTAACAAGCGGACATTGTTCGCGGGAAATCGACTTTCCGCCGCGAGGGTTCGTCCCGCGTTGCGCTCAATCATGCGGCACGCACTTCCATATGCTAAGCATTCCAATTGTACCAAAGCACGCTGTGCAGGTATCACGTTCGACACTTTGCTTATATTGAACATCCAGCCCACGTGGCTTCGTTGGTAGGGCATCAGCTTCACAACCGAGGGGGCCACGGTTCAACGCCGGACTCGGCAGCGAGCCTTACTTTTCCCGTTCACTAGCTTACGTGAGGCTTCATACAAGCGAGGTAGAATTCAGCTTGGTAGGTTAGATCTTTTCGCACTGAAACACATGAAAGCGATCAGCCCTGGTAAGAGGTTAATACACAACTAAATAGAGCGATGTTCAGTCAAGCAAATAAACGTGACTCAAGAACAAAGATGTACGACCCACAACGAGGTATCTTTCTGCCAGTATCAAGTCGCTTTTTATGTGTTGGGAGTTCATCCGTATGCACCTCTTTAATACGTCGCTGCAGGCCGCCCAGCGAGATATCCTAGACTCCAAAATATAAAGAAATTCCACATCGTAAAAGCACGCCATGATTCGGCCGATTATGCGGTTATCCTACCGTCACGATCAGCGTGGAACCGGGTGCGGTGGTTTGAAGCGTTGCAAGGCATAAGCTCCAGGGCTTGTTCTCTCGGGAAACGCGCGCAGCGGTGTGAGGATTGGGCGGGGCACACGGCGCGGAGACGGCACCTGGCCCACTCTCATGAATGCGCGCACCGGCGCTGCAAGGCACCAACCAGGCGAGCACGTCTTCGAGCGTGCAAGGCTACGTATACCCAGGCCAGGGAGGGAAGATTGGCGTTGTTATAGAGCGGTCATACGCACGTGCGTATTCAATTATGTGGCGGCTCACGCCACCGTTGATTACGAGGCAATCAAAAGTGGCCACTTACCTATGCGGAACACCGTGGTCGTCTAGTAAAGCGGGGGAATAGATGAAACCTGGTAATGCATGTAACAGCCGCGGTTGATTACATTGTCGGAGAGTTTAACGCCTATGACGGCGGCGTCGTGATCTACGGCCGAGTGGAATTTACTTCGGGCGCCCGTTGAATGTGTCAGGTGAGTGTGCGTGTCGCAGGCCTTAAGTAAAGGTGTACGTCGTGCGATTATTACGAGCCGATATGCCTTGACTTGGTGACGGGGCGGGGATGTCAAATCAAACAAAGTACGATTATGTAAAACTTTCTTAAGGTACAAACATGGACAACGAAGCAAAAACCATAAAGTGCGTCCCGACCTTCTCTGAAAGTGCTTTCACAGTCAGTCGTCAAGCCTGGCAAGAACCCGAATTGCAAAGAAAAAGGGAACCCTGTGGAACGGACTTTTTTTCACCGCACCTAAGTAAACCGTATCCACGAACTGATCTGAAATGAGCGTATACCTAGAATACGTGGTTACATGGACATAGACGTATACTATTGTACTCATGATCGATACATGAACTGTCTTATCTAGAGCCGTTCCGTTCTCGCGATTTTCCAGTAACCGTTCTGACACAATGGACGCCGGGTTTCATGCACGCGCCGTGTGTCCAGATATCTTATCAGAACTTTGCTGTCGACCAACCGGTCTATAGGAAAATGCATTATTTTTTTTTTTATTTTTTAACATAACGCGACCGTTCCCACTAAGAAAGCTCCCGCTTAAAAGAAAAGACTAGTTGTACGGCATGCGGCGTTTTCTCCGTAGCTATGTCGGTTGTGGCAACAGCTGCCAGTATTATATTATTGCGTAAGCAATGTATGGGGCATGTCAGCAAACATTTTCGCTGTTGATCTGTAGACAAAGCGACAGAAGGACAATGAACAATAGAGACCGAGGCTGTGGTAGGCGCCGCATTCGTGCCGATGCCCACGTTGCCAGGGAGACGTCAAGTCGAAGGACGCTCGCCACCTGCTACCGGTTCCGGCGTGCTATGCGCACGCTATATCGACGGGAATCGTGACCCCATCACCGCTTGCACGCTTTGTGAAATTTGGAGCAAGCCGCCAATTTAGGCCGGCAAAAGAGGACGGAATGGGCATGACGGCGGTGAAAGGCCGATAGCGCTGGGCAACATAACGGCAACATGGAGACAATGTCACTACTAAAGCAAGCAAAGGTGAAAAATGAGATGGTTAGACGGCGAAGCACTGTTGGCAGCGTGGGCCAGATGTGTACAAAAAATGGTGCGCTGCGATCTTTATGATTGGGATTTATGTTAGATCCCATTAGGGTTCTGAATTCAGACGCAGTGGTTCAGGCTTGAAAAGAAGCGGATTTCTGTTAACGCTGAGACTTTAGCATTGACGTCACCTACCCGTGTTACTCTCTACCCTATAACCAGTCGATGAAGTGGGCGAAAATGTGTTAGCCTGGCTGAACTTTACTTGGGTGGGAAAGCAGCGACATTTTTATGTTTAGTCATATTCCTCTGAAATTCAATGACGGATGTATCCGTTCTTGCAATAACCATCCCCGCAAGTTGACATATGTGGTTTGATTGCGCAGGTATTGACACTATAGGTGACCGAGCTTCCAATCGAGTGACATTTTATCATATTTTGTTCTGGTGTTCCAAAACAGGTGGCTGTTTTTGCGGTGCTTATAAAGGAGTGTTTTTGAATGGTAAATTTCAGGTGTAGTAGAGCGCTGTGTCTCAACTTTTCGCGGTCCCTTCCTAGTTTTGCTTTGAACTCAACAAAATATGGAATACAAATTAGGCCAATTCATTGCGCTATTCAAGCTATGATGCTCAAGATTCGCGAACTACTTTCCTCTTAACGGCTAGGCGTGTAGCTTTAGTATGATGCTTTAAAGGGGTAAAAAAAAGTCCCGGGCCATCTCCACTGACGTGAATTCTGGGCAGGGATGAAGCACGCAGTGGATCAGCGTATTCTTGGCGCCTTCGAGTTTTTGCCCACGGAGACGAAACCGTTTGGGGGTACACATATACAGCTTTGCGGTAAGTCTCGTGTCTTTGAAGACCGAAGCGTTCTAGCGTGAGACGTTGTAAACGTGTCCAAGTGTGTTCTTTTATTTCGCGTTTTCTAACAGAGATCAGACGTTCTGCTGCGAGGCGTTGGAAAACGAGTGTGCCTTGAAATTAGCTACGTTAGAAGACCGTACTATACTGTCGTGAGTTATCCCTTTCTGTCGCTGCACAGATCAGAAAAATCGTGAGGACATTACCTGCCTGAAAATGAATTAAACTGCCTGAAGGAACTTCACCACTGCCTGAAACGCGTAGAGGTTAAACCGGATCTATCCATAAATTTTTCAAGGGAGGGGGGGGTATATTTGGGTAGCAAAACGTTTACTCGCACTGTTTTTCACCTTCAAGAATCTACAACTGTGTTGCATTGCGGGCGTCCAACACACGGTCTCTTATCCGCTCTAGTATCGCGGTGCAGTCGCAACCTACATCAGCGTCTAACTCTCCCGTTATTGACATTCAATCTCCTTTTCGGGGTCATTACTTGAAGGTGGGAGGAGGAACAGGTAGGAGGCCTTTGAGACGAAGCGTGCATGGTCACGCTATGTACACACACTGGACCTCAAGATTATAGGTATGCCAGTATATTTTCCCGTTCCCCTATTACCTGTTTTCGTACTTCAGTATACCACAGACCGGGTAGGCAATCACTGAATTCGGCCGACTTTCAAGCGAGCTGGCGCGTCGTCTTAATTTTGTGCGCGCCGGGAGTCGTGATACGGACCCAGTCGTATAAAGGGCGGGCAAAAACGTAACGGTAATTTGCGGACAGCTGCGGATTGTCGGTGTTGTGCGTAGGGCCTCACGCAGTAATACAATATAGGCCGGGTAGAGCAGCCAACAGCGGTCAAATGTAGCGACGGACCAAGAGTAATAGTTTTCGCGAACTCTAAAACACCGAAGTGGCGTTGCTGTCGCACTAAATGCTGATTTTTAGAGGGACTTTATCTGTGGCAACAATAGCGAGAAAATAGTTGTGCTCTCGAAATATTTTCAGTACAATGAAAAGCCCGGTGAGCCAGAGCCACGGAGTGTTGCTTGGCCGCCGCCAGCAGCCAGCGACAAGTACAAAAGATAAAAATCAAGGTACAAAGGAAAGCAAAATATGAACAAAACATACAAAACTATACAAAACAATGATACAGACTAACTTAAACTAAGTCAATCAAACCTATGGAATGTTGGGCTACAAAGGCAACTAAACATACGAATAATTGGTTTTGAGGAACAGTTTCAGGGCACGTCTTGATGAGATTGAGTATAATTGAAAAGGTGGAGAATTTCATACCCGTGGAGTAAACACCATCTTAAAAAATGAAACTTCGCCGAAATATTTCGTTAGGTCCGCTTCATTAGAGAGCGACCGAAGTTTCCACGTCAGCATTCTTTCTATACTTCTCTGCTTGTGTGACTCTGGCTTTGTCGCAGAAACTATATTTAAAATGGCTTTGTGTGTCGTAATGACGCACAATACCAAAGCAGCTGACCTCATTCATCCTAGGATAGACTGCCGTCTCAGATACGATGAGTGGATAAGCATCCGCTATTACCCCGGTCAAGTTCCGAAAAAATGCCCGGCTGGACGAAGCGCAGACTCGTTGCGGCGTTCTTTGCTGCGTACAGATTTTTCATAGGAAAGAGCAACGTCGAAGATGTAGCGGAACCTGTTCCTGGTTTTTTTCGCTCTAGCCGTGCACTCGTGTGATCGATGCCGGCGCTTTCATGCAGGATGATGTAGTCGGCATTGCCACCATTCATCATGCCACTCGCTTCCCCCTTCCGGACGAAGATGAATTCACACCTTGGGCACACATGTTTCACATTTTGAGCCCCGATCTCCGGCTGTATACCTCGAGCCCTTCGTTTGCTCGCGTGAAAAGTGATGGAATGACCAAGAAAAATTGGCTCATACTCGGATCAAATGTGAGGCTCGAAACAGGCGGAATAAAAAAAAAAAGAACGTAGTGTTTCGTAAACAAGAGAACCTGAAAAACGTCTGCCAGTGCAATCACTTCGGTGCCCTAAACTGATATCGGCGGCACGAAGAGATATGCATGGCTGATCATGAGTACAGAAACATTGCCAAACTGGTTTTAGAAACAATGACGCGGCTGCCGGAAAACGTGTACGGTGGGAAGACAAAGCGCACGCTGGCCATTTGGGAGTCGTCGCTCGTGTGTCTTTTGTCATTTCTACGTCTCAGCGTTTGATCCCTTTGAAACAATCACGCGACGTTGGGTCACTTATTTTAGTTTTTTCAGCCACAAAGATAAGGAACTTCTGGAATATTTCCTTACGATCAGGTTCAGCTTGCACACGCATACATTGCGATATTGTCACGGTCCTGCAATTCGTGCAAGGACATCGATAGTCTGTAGCGAGTTGGTCCATGACACTTTTCTCGATAGTTAGGAGATGACTTGTATGCTCTGAAAGTTACATCCATTCGTAGCTAAATTCTTTTCTCGAGTGTGCAACGTGCACCACACACATCCATTAACAATAATTTGCATCTTAAACAGCCACAGGCAAAAAATAAAAGTTGAAAATTCTCAGTGCTTTTAACACTTTTATATGAAAAGCATGAGATTTTAAAGTATTCGTGTCATTGACGGGTTTGAACATCTTCGAGCATCCCGTACGTGTCGGAAAACTGTTATCTGTCCTGTCAAGGGATAATACTTGCGCTTCCTGTTTGAAATCAGTAGGTAAAGCAACGCACCCACGCCTGCTCAGTCAGAAGATCACTTTCTCGCATTGTCGCAACCGTTAAGTCACATGTTCGCGCCAGAACAGCTTTGCACACTTGTCAGCGCTGTTTCATCTCATCTTGCCTTTCGTTCTCAAGAGGGTATTCGCTTATCGCCAACTTCCGGCCAAGAGAACACATTTGCATATTTTCTTCTGCCACTATACGCATTTCTTGTCGTGAGTCCAAGGATTATCGCGCCCGCCCACTCTTTTGCGCAGCATTACGGCCCCGCTTGCAATATCTACTTTACTCCCAATTTCCCAGTAACCTTCATGGCGGTGTAACTTCACGCGCTGTAGTGACAAGACTGAACAGTATTCATGACCCTTCATCGCTGTGCCACGGGATCAGATTGTGACAATGTCCCATGTACCCGTATTCCACGTGTTCCTGAATATGCGTGGTGGGGTGGAAACTTTAATTTCATAAACAAAAGGGGGTAACGAAGGGGATTATTGTTCACGCGGGTTGGCGACCAGGCCGTGTCTTTCAGGGACCTTTAGTGCCCTCGTCATGGCCTGAAATTGCTTTGACAAGTCGGTGCCTTTCCACTGCTTAGGATGAGAGTAGCAGTACGGTTTTGTAATGGAGAAGGCCGCTTTTTGAAACGTCAGAAAGAAAGCACAGAAAACGCGCTACCAGGGTGGTGACCAAGCTCCCGCCCTCGGATGTCTTACCGACTAGGTTACCCTGGTGGCAGAAAGTGTCCCGCCCCTCTTAGGGGCATTTACCTCAATGCATGTGCATACTACGCTTGGGGGTGTATACCCTGGCTGCTCTGTCAACTATATGTGACGAGGGTCTTTAGAAGTTCAACACGTGACCTTCCTTCTCTAGCGGCAAAAGAGGTGAGCTTCTGGCGTGGTTTTTAAATCCTGGAACGAATACAGCAAACATTTTACCATCTGATCACTAATGAGTTGAGTTAGAATACCAAGCCTGCTTCCTAAAGGTTTTGCGATATAATATTTGTGAGCGTGCCGCGTAGCATTGTTGTCCATTCGCCTGGCGCATGCCGGCGCCATAGACAAGCCAGACACAGGAAAGGGAAAAAACACCGAGAAAAGAAAAAAAATGAGGGTAAAAAGAAAGCAACATCAAACATAGATGTTGTAGATGAGACATGCGGTAATCCAATGTGCCGGGGATGGGAGTCGGACGAACGCGGCATCTCATCCGAAAAGAGATAAGCACGCAGAATAACGCATTCCGGTTGTTCCATATGGCCCTCCTGCTCAAACGACGAAACGGGTGACTCCGTGCATTCAGGCCATCTTTGGCTGCCTGCGGACGGGGGCATGCAATCAGTCATGGCACATCTGTCAATCCGTGTTGAGGCCTCGCAAGCCTTCGGATTGTACGTGGGGTCTGCTTGAAAGCCGAGACGACAAATCCGTCTCGTTCGAGAGTCGCATCAGTAATACACTGAGAGATCCTTATGGTGGCCCGGGAAATAAATAAAAGATTGAAACGCGAAGCAGAAGATCGCTATAGAAATATTTTCCCCGTCAGCGCATTCATTCCTCCCACGAATTGACGTTGCGTGGTAGCCGGATGTCTTTAGACGATGGATGCGTGTTTTGACGGCTTCATCCCGCTATGCACAACGAGTGCCGATCAAAGAGACACGCTGTTCTCAACGCCGGGTCGTGACTAACCGGATTCTGTCGAGTTTAATGCCTTTTTAGGTCCCAAGAGGCGGTTGCGAGGCATCTTGGATTGCAGAGTCTCCAATATATATGCGCCACGGAGACCTGCAAATCAGAAGAAATCTTTATTTTCCATTTTCACCTCGTCAAGTTGGGAGGGAATACAAAAAGCTAACAATAATATTAGCTTCTCGATGATAGCGGGGACATATTTTATTTGGCATTTGGAAACTGTAACGTCTTTTTTACCGAGCTTAGCTCAGCAAGGCACCGGCTTGCTGTTGAACATCAAAATCGCTTGTCGGCGGTATCATTTTGGCTCTCATATTTGCGTCTAGGAATGACACTGATAATTAGAAGAAAACGACGCATGCCACACCAGGTAGGTTTGACAGCAAAGTATTGTTTTGAATTACAAAGAATTGTAATAATGCATCCATCATCCGAACTCTTCAGGGCGCATTCAAGCGGAATAGCCTGTGTTACTGCTTTCATTCGTCGAATTCAGAGTGTTGTTTATGTAAAGTCCAGCTGTCGAACAAAAAAAAAAGAAAAACAAATGAACTGAAAACTGTAACCGAACTGGTATTTTTTTTTTCTTAACATAATCCTAATGCGAACCGTTATTTGCTTAGCATGAGGGACCCGAACTGGAACTGGGCAGAAAAAGAAATACTGCCACTGATTCTAGACCAAACGATTCGGCAATGCACTCTTAATAAAAAGAGGTTGTAAAAGGGCAGTAATGGCCGTATTGACTAACTCCTTACGAACCTTACTACCCCGCGGTAGAGTACATAGGCTCTGCAAATAGCATTTGCATGGTTAGGATATTAACTGGGTGTAGGAAGTAGTACCCACAAGATTAAGGTCGCACTTATGACTAGGTGATGCATGTCCATTTAGTAAACCCATGTAGTTCGAAAGGGTGTTATCACTAGGACTTCAGAAGTGAAAGCAGTGGTGCTTACTGCCTGCTTCAGTTAGTAACCCTGACTAGTGCTGCATGTACTATACCTCCAGTTACTATGTACAGCCTCCCACATTTTTAATAACATAGCGGGAGCGACGACCGATTGGCATGTAAGCGCCTTATCACGGTGTTCACCGGCAAAATAGGCGAGGGTACGCGCACGCGCATAGAACTATCTGTTGTGGCAGCGTCGTCTACTCCGCTGTTCTTCTCAGGGCAACAGACCCCCTCTTTTTCTTATCCTGCAAGGCCGGTAGCTAAGCAGTGTGAGGCACAAAGCAAAAGTAATTCTGATGCAGTGGCAGGGGGTGTACCACTCTCAAGTAAACAGCGTAGCAGACGACACTGGTACAACAGATAGCCCTATGCGCATGCGCGTATTCTTGCCTATTTCACTGCTGAACACCGTGATAAGGCGCTGACATGCTGTCGGTCGGTCGTCGCTATGGGAGGCTGTACCTAGTGCATACAGGGACAACTTACCTGTTAGTGTTCCCGTTAGTGAATGCACACAACCTTTTTTTTTAAAGAGTGTGGCTGTTGATAAAATGGGGTCAATGAGTTTGTGTTCTTCTTATACAATCAACCTCCTAACCACTGATATATTTTTTCCCGCTCATACGGATGCCAAATATGTAGACATTCTATTCTTGGTCACGACTGGAAGGAAAACGATGCGGATTAATTGATTGATTGATTGTAGGGTTTAACTCGCCGACGCAACGCAGGCGATGAGGCGCGCCGTAGTGGAGGGCTCCGGATTAATTTTGACCACCTGGGGACTTTTAACGTGCGCAGAAATCTCGTACACACGGGCGTTTTTGCTTTTCGCCTCTATCAGAAAAGCGGCCGCCGTGGCCGGGAAACGAACCCGCGTCCTTGTGCGATGCGGATTAATGGTTCAGGCATAAGTTGCCAATGATCGAGTGCAAGTACGAGTGCAAGACTGATTAAGCGAAATATCGCGCTCTGCGTATCCTGTTCAGTATCAAACCAGCCGCGATCAAACCAGAGGCGTTCTGCTGCTGAGCCCGAGGACGTGGGTTCGATCCAAGCATGGCGCCCGGTGTCACTAATACAGGCGAATAATAAAAACCACCCGTGTCGAGCCTTCCATGCTCGCTAGGCGAAGATCCAGAAGTGGTTTAGAGTAACCTGTAGTCCTCCACTTTGGCAGGGCTGATGGTAGCCTAATTGATTTAGTCGAACAGGATCAGGGAGTGAGCGAACTGAAACCGCCCGAACCTGAACCCAAAACAAACGGGGATTTCCTCCCGGTTTACCACGTTGTTTTCTGCATCACCCGGGTGACCTAAGTGGTCGCCGTGAAAACGCACTCATCTGTGTAATCACGCTTACCTTCTCGATGGGCATTGCGTTTGCGAGGGGCGGTTTCGCAATTTCCGCCATTCCTTGAGGACGGCGGACTCAGTGTGCACGATAACGGCGCTGAGTTCCGCATTCGCTAAATAAATCCGAAGTGATCATCCGCTGAGCCAGTTAGAGCTGCCATTCGGACACCGGTCACTGGCTTCACTAGATGCACAGGCAGAAGTAATTTCCTGCCCAGTCATCAAAAATTTGTTTTTGTTTTTTCTTTTCTTGCACACTTTTGTCTCAGAAACCAGGTGGGTATGAGAGACATTGGCGTCAGTGACAGGATATTTTCCGCTATGCGATGTGGTCTGGTTGGCAAGTACGAGTAAGTCAGACTATTGGGTATATTTTCTGTGTTTGGGAGCCCCAAACTCTGCCTCCCCGGCTCTGGCCAGTAGGGTGATCTAGTTCGACCTCCCTTTCTCAAAAAGAGAATAAATATGAAATCCAAACGACCGCTCTCTACGTGGCCACAGCGCAGACATAGTTTCCGGACACCTCATATTTTTTAGGGACTTTAACCACGTCGGGGAAAAGGGATGTTAATTATATGTGAAGGTGCGCAAACAGTGTTTGCATTTAAGTGGATCCATTGATAGTAGCGGGAGGATGTTATCTGGAGAGCGTTTGTGTAAGGATTTGGCTGCATCGTTAAAGACGAGGAAAACTTGCGGAATTTTTTTGCACCTGATTTCGGAAGGTGGCGGTATCTGTAGTCTGAAAAAAAGACAAAAAAAAAAAAAAGGACGAACCAAACAACTAGTTCAAATGGCCAGTGTAGCATAGCGTTTCTGCTGCTGACAATCCCTGCAATCCGAGGTCAAATTGTGCCTTTTCCCAGCGGCTGCCTCCCTGGCAGCGTCGACAGCTTGTTGGCTACTTACGGTAGCACACTACGCAACAGCCTTAAGAAGGGAAACACAAGGTATCTTTTGAAGTGAGCGTGCAACAAGAACTCACGCAGGCTCAGTGATTGTAACGAGTCGTGTAAACGGAACCAGCGTCGAATGCCTGCTCCGATGTTCCCGTTCCCGCCGCAGAGACGATGTTGATGGACTAATGCAGCGTTTTCAGAAGCAAAGTGGCTGCTCGGGGGTGTGCTTGCTCGCAAAGCACCTACACGCAATCATCCCGCTCGCGCGGATGTGTGCTCTATCACGGAGTAGCAGGCACGAGCGCCCCAGATGTGCGAATTCGGCAGAACAGAGCGACGCGTCCATTAACGCTCCCTTGCAGACTACCTACCTTTCGCGGAGAAGGTGGGCTGGGTAAGGGGCCCGGGAAGATCGAACGCCGACCCCTCCTGTATCAGGCGCGTGGGCATGCGATGAAAGCTGCAGCGATGAAGCGGTGGCCGTAAATGTGCGGCACCAAGACAAGACAAGGGTGAGCCAGGCGGGATGGCTGCGGTGGATGTCCGCAGGAAAGCCATTACGTCTGTCGACTAACCTGACGTGGGCAAGTAACTTCCGAGTGAGCCCGCTGGGTGGATGACCCCCGCAATGGCGTCTAGCACTCCCGTCTCGCGAAGTTGCGTGCAGCAGGATAAGGTGGGAACGCGTCTTGGGTGAAGTACCTATTGGTGCGTGCTGGATCCTGTCTGGACGAGTCAAACGATGTGAAGGGCATAAAGATACATTTTGGCAAAAACTTGATCAAGCGTAAGAGTTTACGTTTTTTGTAAGCGACACCATTTGTATGCCGAAGACGACAGGAATCCTTCTCGATGTCAACCAATTTTCATTTATCGTGGGCTCTAGTGTCTCAGCTAATACCTTACGTTTCCCTCTCTACTACCAACTGGTTAACGCTTCCACAACAAAATATCCATCTTTTAGTTGCATACACTTTATATCCCTTCACGCACACAGGCACCGCGCTTTTATTGTTTTTGAAGTCGAAGACGTCTTCCGCTTCCGACGTGGTGTTCTGCAGATTTTGTGTCAAAGGAGAACGACTTTAAACTCTACATTACATCGTAGCTTACCCGCCAGGTGCAACGCTACAGTATTCAGTAAATCTAGCCGGTGAAGTTCCTGTATCTGAACAAGCCCACGTCGTGCAATAAGGCACGCAGTAAAAAGTGGTACAGCTTACGCACCTCTTTTTCTCTCCCAGGTCAAATTAGCTTAACCCCACTGCACGCTATTAAAGACGAAGTCCGCTCAACTGACCAGTTTTCAAGTGCGTGTTGAGAAAAAGTCATAGCCGGGAAGTCAAGTAAGAGCGCAGTTGTCACAATGCAGGCGTTATTACAGAGCGCAACATGGAACAGTTCAATGACTTTTTACCTGCCGCCTCGCAGCCTGCGATGACGCGCTGTTTCACACATCGTCATAACTAGAACTGACTGCGTCCTTCCGTGTTAAAAAAGTATACAATGGAGAGTGCTTACGCATTATGACGTTTCGGCTCGTTAACGATGTGAGACGAACGTTATCAGTAATAACTATGCCATTATAGCTCACGACGATCATCTTAGTCGCGTTCCGCAACGACCGAGGACGGGTGGTCCGGGATAAGAACTTCAAGGAACGGACCAGTGTTCTGTAGTAATATCTGTGCTGGATATAGAGACTTGGTTAACAGCTTGCTATTTGCTGTGCCTGGAGCAAGGTGACCGGGGCTCTGTATTTGTGCGATATAACAGGCGAGAGGGGGTTTCTGAAGCCGAAAATATGCATTGTAGTCATCTGATATTTTAAAGCTCTTATCTTATCTGGCTTCCACATACTTTCCCGAGCAGCTGTTTCGGTCGAGTTCCTGCAGCTACCATGACCCGAGTTTGCTTCGTCTCAGTTTTACAATATATACTTGCTTTATGTGCATGATGTGATCGTCTTTGTAGTTCGTTCATTGGACGGAACATGTTAGCTTTTGGGTATAGCGAAGCGACAATGCTCTTGTGTTCCATGTGATCTCACTTAGAATGTGTTTTCGCGTCTATAGCGCTCAGGCTGGTGTCTGAAGTTTCCTCATAGTATCTCGGCAGGCGACCATTTCTCGCCCTGCATAGGATACAGCGGAACGCATCGGCGGGTCCAGATTAAAGTGTGTGTGATCATTTTATGTGTCAGCGATGACCGGTCTTGAAACAGTGCGACGGGAAACCGTATTCACAATGATGGCAATTGTCCACAGATGGCTGCCGATACTTGCAAAGCGATGGGTTCTTAAGCTATCAGCCCTCGAAAACCGCTTTTTTTAAATTCCCATTTCTCACGTGTCCCCAGACGTTTCAGAACTTCGCGCTGGTAGTAACGCCTACTGTCTTCAAACAAGTCCTTGTTTCACCGGAAGGCATCATCAAGTTAGGACACGAGGCTTAAATGGCGTGCCTGCTCTTGCGAAGGCATCCTCCGTACATCTGTTTTTCTGCCCACGGGAAATAAGTGGGACCTGCTTGTCTGATTAATGATGCGGGACTTTATTTCGAAGTTAACGGCGGAAAAACCGAAACTCAACATCAGAATTCTTTTGCCTCGGGGTGCCCATTCATTAAACGAAAAAAAAAATCCAAACCAACCTAGTCAGAAACAATAACTGAGTTCTCTTCGCGCACCCAGCTAGAATGTTGTGCCATAGAACAAAAAAGCCCTGGAATATTTATTATCTCTTCTTAAAAATTGCCCTTCCCAGAGGAGCTTTTCAACCGACTGTTGCCTGTTCCCAGAAATATCGAAGAACACGACGAGGAAGAACAAGAAACTCGACAGATGTTATCTCCGGATTCGCATGCCAGACATTTCACCATCGCTGATGAGCCGGATATCACTGCGAATGAAAAGAAGATGGTCGTTTCTCCAGGAATTATTTGGACCCTCTGGTGTTTTTTGATATCTTCAGTTGATTTCTGTCGGTCCTTATAACAGTGGAAAATAATGCAGCGCCTGCCTGTGAAACGGCTTTTCACTCCATTCATTTTTTTTCTCATGCGAGGTAACGATATTTGGTTCACTTGTCGGGTTTATCGTCTTTCGGAAAGCCTTACCCTCCCTCCGCACCGAAATACAACTGGACGATGAAGAGACAGGAAGAGTGTAAAGATGCGAAAAGGAAAGTTCAACACCGGAAGTAACGGGGATGGGAAATTAAAACTATCAGAGAGGAAATGAAGCAGAGGCAAACATAACCGCGCAAAAAACGTGAAAACGACTTAAGTCGCGCACATGAGCCGATCTTCATTTCATGTGTAGGCGCAAGTACGCGAAGAAAAATTCCCCACCTTCATCAAGATGCGCTATATTGGTGCTGTCTGTACTTAGTTCCAACAGGTAGATGTAGGCTGCATGGACATGCAAGATACCTTGAACATTAAAACCTCGTTCCGCTCCCGAGGGGAGTGGTTACTATGACAAAGTTTCACTCACCCCTTCCTTCACCAACGGCCCAACTTGGAAAATAGCCGTATGTCTCATCGTTTCGACGCAAATGATGTCGAAAAACTACAGTGCTTTGCCCACCCCTGCTACGAAATGCTCCTCCTTCTCCATCCTCCGCCCCTTACTCCACATGGGAGACCGCGCTGCTCAGCTCCGATCCCGAAGTGCAAGTCGAACTCGTCCGGATGGCTGAAGACGCCGCCGGGGTCCAAGGACTCCTGGCTGCCGCCAAAAGGGGGAAGAGGACTGAGGAGATCTCCAACCTCTTCCTTTTCCACCGGGCACAAAATAAAGTTGTTCTCTCTCTCTCTCTCTCCACATCCTGCCTTGCCATCCCGTTATACTTATCTTCGCCTCCAATTTTTCTGCTCACCTTGTCTTTCCTTTGGCCAGGCTCTCCTCCTTCCTTCCCTTCTTCTCCTCCCATCGCCTCTTCTCTCTCTACTCTCTCATCGCTCTCTTCTCTCTCTCTCTCTCTTCTCTCTCTCTCTCTCTCTCTCTCTCTCTCTCTCTCTCTCTCTCTCTTCTCTCTCTCTCTCTCTATCCTACACTTCTCAAATGCATCCTCTTCCCATCTCTATCTCTATCGAACCCACTTCCCCTGCTCGCCAGTTATCCTCTTTCCATCTTTTATTTCCTTTTCCCTCCCTTTTTGCCTATCCACTTTTGCTCCCACCAACTCTCCCTCCCCCTATGCTCCTCATCCCGGCATCTCTTTCAATGCTTCCCTCCTCACTCTTTCCCTATCGCTCTCCTCCCCTCTGCTACCCTCTCCCGTGTGCCTGCCCAGCAATGTGCTTCTCCCGGCTCAGGTGACCCACCCGAGGGCCCTGACACCGATGGGTCATAGTAAATTGTGGTTCTGGTGGGTAAGGTGACCCAGCGTTGTCCCATGTGTGTCCCATAAGTACGTCACTAGTGGGGCAGCAGTGGGCGATGAGTAATTTAAGCATCCCGGGGGTCACGTGACCACTTGGTTACGCACGGGTACGCCTGGTAGGTCACTGGTGGGTCACTAGTAATTTGTGGGTCGCAACTAACTCCTTTGTCAGGGTGGTTCTCGTAACCCACAAGATGAAGAAGAAGGGAAGTTTATTTGCCGTTGAAGAGAAGTACAATTCTTAAAATATACAGACGAGTGTACCAAAGTCGCAGGACTGTCACGGGACCCTCGATGAGCAATTACAAATCATGGACACTTTAAGAAACAGCGATGAAAACTTTGTGCAATAGTAAAAGTAACATAATTATCAAATCATCTTTATACAGTAGGTAGACACCTTGTACAAAGATGCAATAACTATACACACACAAACACACATGCTAAACACTAACAAGTGGGGAATACATAAGAGTTCGTGCAATAGTGACAGCACTTGTTCGAGAAAAATAAAAGTAATCTTAATGAAATGACACGTTTTAAAGACATCGTGATGAGACATATTGAAATGCACTTTTACACAGGGGTAAATGCTCTGCAAAGTAAGATATTAGTTCTGCAAAAGAAGACCTTCCAGTGCCGTTTTGAATGCCGATGGGGAAAAGCCAGATTTTAGGTGCAGAGGCGGAGTGTTCCACATAGAAATCGAAGGGAAGTGAGCGCTCCTTTTCCCGTAGTACTTGTAAACTGTTGGCAGTAAAAAAGGGATCAATGAGTACCTCAGTAGCGTGTCACTAGTAGTTTGTGGGTTGCAATAGCTCACGTTTCCACCTTTTTCCGTGTCCCATTTAAGCGTAACTAGTTGGTCACTGGGGTGTTTACTAGTAATTCGTTGGTCCTGAAGGCCCCGGTGATTCTCGGATGTTCCATGGGTACGTGACTAAAAGGTCACCATTGGTTAAGCGGTGATTCATGAGTCACTAGTAATCTAACAGAACCGTTGCGGAGACATCCGGTATGCCGGCACGCCAATGCAAAGTCGCTGGTTCGATTTAAAAATGTTGTAGCCATTCCAATCTGTGAAGGCGGATTACGAAAAACGTTTCTTGGCCAACGGCATTAGAGGTGACACAGAGTTTAGGCGAAATGTATGAGCAAACTTTATTTCTCTCGAGCGTGGTGGGCATCCCTAAGAAAGAGTTTTCGTCTCGGACACAAGTACCTGCAACCCTAGCCATAAATATTTTCTTGGTTGAACGCGGTTAAAGCCAGTTCATCGTTTTTTTTTTTTTTTTGCTGAAGTGCAACGCGCACGCAATTGCACGGCAATACAAAACCACGTTGCTCGGCGCAGTGCGGTGGGGGGAAGAACTCGGAGTAAAGTCTGATGCAACCAGTACCTTCACGTGCCTTCAAACTCTCTCCTTGAAACAAACTAGCGTTGAGACGATTTCACTGCGAAGCCCGGCACCACCTCTCGGTTCGGTCGGCGGTCCGAAGCGTGGTTCGGTTGCACTTCCGTCGGCTCGGGAGAACCGCACGTGCGCTGTTAACCTTCAGCGCACGAGGCGCTTGCTTGAGGCAGAGGGACGCTAATATCGGGTCCCGGGGTGTGCAAGCTATGTGATACACGATACGACAGACCATTTGCATGTGGGAGCATGGCGGGCCAAGATGGCCTTGCCCGCGGAGTGTACAGGCCAAGGCCACTGATCTCACCTCACCTCTGAAGGAACCCCGGATGTTAGGAGTCACCCTTCCAAATCTTGGTGTCGTTGTTTTTTAGTCGAAATAACACAAATAGCATTCCCCCACCAGCAAAGTGATGGGGACGCCTGTCGGCCCATGTCGTAAGGGGGGGCGTGGCAACCGGAGCTAAACTGACAATCGGGATCGAGAGTGGCGGCCTGGTTGCCAAGGCACTGATTCCCCGTAATGATGATGCTGCTGATGATGGTGGGTCCGGATGATGAGGATGATAGGATGATGAGGAGGATGATGATGATGGTGGTGGTGGTGGTGTGTATGAACCATTTTGTGTGGAAACCTCGCGGCTCCTGGCCACCTGTGCGATCCCCAAAAGTGAGCTGCGGACACCCCACTCCTGCTCCTCACCCGCTATTGCAAGCAACAGCACTTAAGAGGGCGCGATGCCTCCGCGTGCGCTGAAACGTAAAGGCTGCGGACGAAGGCATTCGTGACATCCGTGTCCCATGCCGTCGCTGTATCCGGCCGTTTATAACACCTAGGAATCACATGCACTTCGCCGCTTTAAACACGTCCGTCTCTCATGTAAATTCCTGGCCCAAAGACGTTTATTCAAATTAATACGTAAGTGCACACAACGCTGCTCAGATGATGTTCATCATCTATTCCTGTGTATTTCCGAAGACTCACCCGCGTACGCAATGTACATATTCACTCAACAGAAGCTGCATCGTTTACTTGACGCCTGCCTGCTTAGAAAGGAACGGAGGGAATATTCAAGTTTGAATTAAGACAGGCTTGATTTATCGTGCTCCAGAAGCCGCTGGTACGATCTCTAATTTCCCAAGTTTCATTGCATAATATGGTATTCGGGGACTTCGCTATCCACAGCACCACCTTTATTATGGCATGCTAAGAACGGAATACGGGATTGACTGATTTCTAGGAGACTCCTTTCACGGCAGAGAGAAAGGCCTAGGTTACTGGACCGCTTTAGCTGGATGAAATTCAAACAGGACAAGAAACGACGACACACGAACACTCAGCTCCGTGTCCAGTTTTTTTTTTTTCGCTTTATTGAATTCAGTTAGTATGCACCAACTGGCCCAAAGAACAACCGTTCTGAACGTACTTTATCTAGCCTTTTAGTAGACACTTGTAAGCAGTAGCGCATAACTAAGCGTGTCGGCCTCCTGTAAAGAGATGGAGTCAGAATTCCCGGGAAGCTAACATATGCGCACAAAAAAGAAGTTTCCACAAAACCGACTTCCTTTTCTATTGGAATCCCTCGTTTCCTTTAAGAGGACATAAAGACAAAGTACAAGTTTGGTTCTTAGGAAGACTGCTTTGCTCATATAACAATGACACCAATTTAGCGTAAGCTTTTAAACAAATAATGGAGATATTAAAGAAACGTGTGGAGCAGTCGCGACTCCATAACCACTTTCCGGTGACCTTTCTATGACGTCACAGAATCTCGTTTGTGCGATTGGCGGCCGCCGACCTAACCCATCGCTAAGACACGTGACTGGACGATTGTAGTTAGGCCTCTAGTTCCATATGATCGCATCACTTGAATGCTAACGTGCAGTTAACACCTGAATATTATGTTTTTTGAAATACGCATTGAAAATTATGTTTTTAGTGCTGGACTCATATGACGTCACACATCACTCTAGCGCGAAATACGAAAGTTCTTAAAACGTTTCTGCGTATTTTCGGTTAAAAACAACGTCTTTAGTGGCTGGAATGGAGTTGAGTGAGCTACTAAAGCCCAGTTATTTCAAATTAAACAAAGTTGCATTTCGTTTTCGTGGGTCCTTTAACATTCTGGCAGCGATCTGTGGGCTCACCTTTCCCGGTGCTCTTCCCAGCCTTATCGTTGTCAACCTGCACTAACGCTGAGCTAAAATGTTTTGATTGTTTAACCACTTTATTGTTGATTATTCTAATCGAGCATCAAACAATAACATCAAAGAGCCAGTAAGACCACCATAGAATGCGAACGTCATCTGTTCACATTCCGTCGTGCATGTATCTCTGCATGGGCGAAACAGTGAACGACGCAAGCAGAGTAAGCAGCTCCTCGTTCACGGCGAAGGAAGCTATCGAAAGAAAGTGCCGAGATAAAGCCGACGGAGGGAAGCGAATGCTCCAAATACGAGGTCTTGAGTAGGAGGTATACACCCCGTATAGACCTTCTGTCTTGTGACCGAGTGCGGTCCGAGTGCATGCGTTTGTGTTCGTATGAGCGCGAGACAGGAACCGGGCATTGTGGAAGGGTGGCACGAGTGACGATCTCTTCCTCGACGGAGAGAGAGTGAATGGGAACGAGTGTGGGTGACTCTCCCTGATGCCAACGAGATGTGTTACACTTTCGATTGACCGCACGGAACTTCACCTGGCAAGTCTCTTGGTGTTCCTTATTTGTCGTTGAAGGGGCCATGCAACCAAACATATGTTTTATTCATTGCACAGTTTGCTCCGTCCCAATAACTGGGGGCTTTAATTTTTATCCCAGACCTTAACCTGAGCCCAAGGACGCGGGTTCGATTCCCGGCCGTGACGGCCGTTTTTCTGATGCAGTCGAAAAGCGAAAGCGCCCATGTGTTTGAGATTTCGGCGCATGTTTAAAGAGCCCCAGGTGGTCAGAATTAATTCGGAGTTCCACTACGGCGCGCCTCATCGCCTGTATGGCGTCGGCGCTTTAAACCACATAATCATTCATCAAACGCCAACCTACTAATAGAGATTTTAAAGAATATACATGGAGCATTAACGATCCCGCAGCCACTTTACGGTGATTTTCCAACGACGTCACAGAATCTTCATTCGGCGATTGGCGACCGCCGACGTAAGCCCCGCCAAGAAACGTGTCTGGAGACTTGATTGGTCGTACAACTTGTATGCTTGTAGAACAATTCTTACAGTACATTCCTGTAGTATACTCGTAGTACACACCTGTAGTATGTTCCTATCAAAGTTCGAACTGAGGCTTGGAACTTTCTGAATTCGTGAAAGGACTCTGTGCTACTACATGACAGCTTTGATCAATACATACCACGTATTGCGTTGACGGTATCTTTCGCTTTCATCACAACCGCGGCTGCACTGAATGCTATTTAAACGGCAGCCGTTATTCACATGAAGGAACCTCTCTGCGAAACTTCATCGTTGCATATGTTTGCTCCACTGCCAATCATTGCGAGCATAATTATATACAAGTGGCAAGGAACTCACATAACAATTACTGAGAATACGGAAAAACGACATGGTTTTCCACGTGTCCATATATGCGTGCTCGATGGGAAAAATATGTCGTATTCTGTATCAGCACGTCTCCGGAGTGGTGGAACCGACAAAGCGTCGAACCATTATGCACGGGGACTGACGCCTAACGTCCGCCACAAGGATATCACTATATAATGGAGGTTCCATGTCGACTTGATGCGCACACTTCTACACACGCGGGGGAACGTCGTTTGCTTGCTTCAGGACGTGTACTCGTACGCGCTTTTGCTTTCTTAACTAAGTGCGTCTAAAGAGCCGTGTCGGGGTAATTAGGACGTCTGGGATTCCTTTCTCGTGTTTCGTATACTGCGGGCTTTGTATCTAACGCGTCGGCTTTCGCTAACGTCGTTACCAATTTGCCTTAGTTGGGCACGCACTCGACGCTTCGAATTCTGTCATTTAGGTCTACAAAGGTTAAATCACTCCGCTACCACGGGGTACAGCTATAACTTCGTTAAGACATAACTGCGCCCGAAAAGACGTGAAGGGGACCGCGAACATTCAGACGATGCGCCCCGATATTTTTTGACCTTCCTGTCTTCCACCCGCTCTGTCTCATGGACGCAGGCAAGCGCCGAATGAAGTGCCCCGGGGATTTATTCATGCAGGCGACCTCAGATTATAATCCGAAAGCACTTGTTCTTGAGTTGGGCGCTACATTACTGCGCAATTGATACAACAGCGCTAAGATAATGATACAAGTGGCACGCATATGACAGTGTTGGTAAGCCTCTACTTGTCGTGATATTGCACTTGACTTTTACCAAAATTAGATTCAATTTGGAGGTGACGAAGGATAATAAGACGTGTTGGGATGTGCGCATGTACTGCGCTCACTTATCGGTGGCATTTTTTTACACACATCAATTGTTAGGATCAGGACGTTACTAGGTCACACAAAGAAGCATCGGGTACTAAACAATCGTGACTGTCTTGTTTAGCGGCGTGGAGTTCGAGGCTAGTAGCTCGTCCAGACGTGTACCTGAGAAGATTGGGGAGCGGGGCATAACGACACGAGATATATTTGTTATATCATGGACCGGAAAAGGTGATGGGTGCCTAGGAATCTGCACATGGCAGTGGAGGTTCACAAGGCGCTACGAGAGGAGGTCGCCCCCTTAACCCCCGCCCCTTTTATCCACCTTTACTCCAGGAACGACACCACAGCGTTCGGATCTGTTCACTCGCAGCACCTACTGCAGTTTCTGCACAGCAAGCATCGTGGGACAGTTAGCGCTGCCGAACGAATGTGCATGTATATCTTTCACCACTGCGTTGGTGGAACCATGAGTTCTGGACGTGTGATCCACATGGAGACGACACGGGGAGACCGACTGCAGGTGGACAATATGGTCAACAAAATGACTGCTCAGGGGCGAATCAGAAGCGTGGTCGGTGTGAAAACGCTGAAAGCTTTTCAGAGGGAATGAGATTGTAAAATACAGTGGCTAAGAATGAATTCAAGTGATGTACTAAGGGACAAATAGAACACTTGAACGTACGCGGGAGACGCCTCAATCATGCAGAATAAATCAGAAAACAATTTATTTTGATGATTGGGATGACAACCACTGAAGTGAGAATATACTACGTGTGTCCTTCTTTGCAATGCTAAAAGTAAAAACGTGGTCGGGAAAAGAAAACCTTGCTTGGAACGATTGGTGGTGGAGGCTGAAGACGAATAAGCCCTGTTCTTCCTTGTCTGCGACCCCTGCCATGTCTGTAGCCTGCACCCGTCGTCAAGAAGTTTAAAAGGAGCTCTCACAATGCTCTGCCCCTCGCTTGCACTACGAAGCTTCTTATCCTCGTGAATATCTAAAGGCCAAAGACGTGCGTTTGGGGATCGTGTATCCTGGGAATACTTATTATCTTTAGGCGTAACATAAAGACGATAATTCGAGCGCAACCAGAAACACAAGCAAAGTCCGCCGCACTTGCAAAATGACCCGCGAGGGCGCGAAAAGCTGCGGGCAGGAAGAGATGGCACCAGTCAGCGGCAGACGTGGATGGTGACGGGCGTACGACGAGCGGCTCGTTAATAACCTCGCGTGTTGCCGGCACCCTGTCTCTGCGCCCGGTGGAAGAAACCACGCGGCTGGAGGGCTCGCGTCGGCCACCGCTTGTCAGTGGCACGGCGCGATCCGCGGAGGTGCTAAGTGGAAGCCCCCGCCTGTAGGGACCACTGCAGCTCCAGCCCGGCTTCAGAGTTGACACGATGTACTCAACCTCCTCCGTGCTGACGCGAAACTTGGCATGTGCCGTCTTTTCTCGCTCATTACGAGTGCTCCACTGGTTATGAGTTGATGTGGGGGTAATCAATTTTGAGTTGTCGGGTGTCATTTGTTTATTTATCTACTCTCAGGGAACACGGGCATTACAGAGAGGAGTGGGGGTCAAACACTGTGCAAGCAATGCAGCAGGGGTTTGAGTTACATAATTTGAACCAATTTACATATATGAAATATGCAGAGCAACCTTGAAAGGGCAAGATTGGAATTTCCATAAAACGTTTTTTCATAAGAAACAAACACAGCAGGATTGTATAAAACCACAAAGGACAACAAAAGAAAAGAAAAGAAAGCAAAAATCAGGTTAATATTACCAGTACTAGCCAACCTGAAATTGACTGGACTGACTATGGAAGCAGCGCAGGCGGGGCTGGTGGTTCCAGTTAGAGCTGGTTTTAGAATGGATGAGTTGAATAAGAAGTTTGTCCGGCTGCTGGGTACGCCGACCTTGAACTCATGGTCGTTTTCTTGTCGAATTAAATGTGGGCGGAAAAAGCAGCGAGTCCTCAGCGTTGAATGGGTGAGCTATATTTCGTCACAAAGACAAAGTCGTGTTATTTTCCTGCGCGCAGACAGATAGGTTGTGCCGTAATGGTTTGTCACCAACCAGCAATTGAAGCTGATGGCCCGCACTGCATGCAAGAAATCGGGCTATTGGCAGCGTAACTTCTGTCAGTCTGGCCAGTGTTAGAGAACTGGTATAAAATCATGGTGAAAGGGTATAATCACCAACGGTTAACCGTTGGTCCTTAAGGGTAACACAGTGTATCCCTAGATAAGGCAAGCGTAGCAGGGGGCGGCAGAAAGTTAGATGGGCAGATGAGATCAAGAAGTTTGCAGGGATAAATTGGTCTCAGTTAGCACAGGACCAGAGTAATTGGAGATTAATGGGAGAGGCCTTTACCCTGCAGTGGGCGTAGATAGGCTGGTGATGATGATGATAACATCATGAAACTGCGGCGGGCGTGTCTGCACTTCCACTCATGTACTCTATATGACAATTTGTTGTTATTTTCTACACGACTAACCTTGAAGCTGCTGCTTTTTGGCTTTAGTCTACGTAGGCAGCCCTCAAATGTGCACCATGTGCTCTAAATACTTGTAATGAACAGCCCCATTTGTGGCACTTGATTTTGCAGCAAGAGTCGGTGGCACTGGGTGAGGAGTTGAAAAATTGCATACGATCTTGATTCGCCTGTAAAAAGAACCAATAGCACGCCGCAGGTTTTCATCCGCGGTTGCATGTAATAAACTGGCAGTTTCCGTCGCAGCGCCCCCGTCGTCTGCTGATGCTCCCAACGCGTCCTCTCCTCAAAATCACCTCGTTACCACACCACACAACGCCCCTAACAAATGCCGAGCACCAGCGGAAGAGATTAGTAGAAGGGAGAGCCACGCGCGAAGTACGTCCAGGCACTCGGACGAAATCAGGTCACGTGTTTTCGCGGAAATGTTTCCAAGAAGCGTGAATGGATGTAGAGGATAGAGGGGGGGGGGGGGGGGTAGAGAGAGTCTCTATTTCACAGAGTCACAACACTCGTTTCCCCTGCGGTCTCCGTCTCATCATCTCGCCTGCCGACCGCCATCCAGAAGAGAAAGCCTCCAAATGGCGTCACGGGAGGGTGTGACTTCAAAGGTGGCACTACGGCTCTTTTATATCACAGCCTTTCCTTTGTTCGTCATTGTGCGACTTGAGTAAACCATCAAAACTTAATCGCGCGACAGCAACGACAAGATGAGGAGCAGTGGCCGGGCTTTGCTCCGAGGTGGTGTTCGGCTGCGGCCGGGTCGGGCGCTGCACGCAGCTATGCAATTAACGACTGCTCACTCGCGCGATGGGCTCTTGTTGTTCCGCGGAACTGGTTCATTGCGTGCTGCATTGCTTCACTGGCGGCTCTCGCTTTCTGTGTTAGGGTGCTCGAATTAAAGAGTGTTATTTCGTTTTAAGAAAATCATGAATAAGGGACCAGGAAGTGTACGTGTCAACTATCGCTGCCGTACAAGCATAAAGTAAATACGAAACTCGCTCAGAACTTTTATTATCTCTTTGCCGCGGTTTCTTAAAAACCTTGGCATTACCAAAGAAAATAAGTATCGCCCCAACGAGCCCGCTTACTCTATAGGTTGCAGGAATAGGAACATTATTTTTAGCTTTAAAGAAAGGGTAACTGAAGCTGCAACAAAAGCAAAGCAGAGATTACAGAAAAGTTATATGCGGTGGCGAGAAAATCACGGTGCGCGCTGAACGCTTGCGGCTCCCTAGCTCATGCAGGGCTCGCAGACACTGAAAGTGAAAGTTTTTAACAGCCTGTTGCAGGGCCCCCTTTAGTAATAGGTGCACGCGCCAGTCTCCCGAGCTCACAAAAGGTGCTTCCGTATTGCCGAAATCCCGAACTGTCTCTGTTGGTTCCTGCGCTATAGTAACTGTTGGCAAAAACAGAGTTGCAGCACGACTGTTGTTTTCGCGCTGTAGAAGTTCATTCATTCATTCATTCATTCATTCATTCATTCAGTCATTCAGTCAGTCAGTCAGTCAGTCACCCGCCGCGGTGGCTCAGTAGCTAAGGCGTTGCGCTGCTGAGCACGAGGTCGCCGGTTCGATTCCCGGCGCGGCGGCCTCTTTTCTGGTGCAGGCGAAAAGCAAAAACTCCCGTGTGTTACGACATTTCGGGCGCACGTTAAACATCCCCATGGTGGTCAAAATTAATCCGGAGCCCTCCACTACGGCGTGCCTAACTGCCTGCGTTGCGTCCGCGCGTTAAACCCTCAATCAATCAATCATTCATTCAGTCATTCATTCTCCGTGCCCTCCGTGCCCTCTGCTCCATGCTTTCTCATCCAGTATAGAGCAGGGGAGGTCGCGGAGGGATGCGCTTTCTCTTCCTGGCTACAGTTCCTTTTACCAATTGTGCGTCTCTCTCTCTCTCTCTCTCTCTCTCTCTCTCTCTCTCTCTCTTCTCTCTCTCTTTATGGCGAACGCTCCGTTACGCCGTTCATTTACGCGCACGTGTCGTTGTGGCCGTCAACGCTCCTTTAATTACCACCCGCCCACTCCCGTCGTGTCGCCCCGTGCAAGCGTTGTTTAATTAACGCCGCGTCCTTGCGCAACATGTGTCACACTTTTCGTCCCGCCCACGCACCGCGTGCGTCTCGGTTGCTTTGGGATGGAAGCGCGGGGGGGCTGCGCCCATCGCAGTGCCCCCAAGCATAGCAGCAACACAATGGTGCCCCTTCTGAGTGTAACAACGCCTGTAAGGAAATTGCGTGAAAGTCAACAGAAACTTTAGCAAGAACAGGGAAGGGCTTCCGGTTCGGTGCTGGCATATTGTATTTTATAAATGAGCGCTGACAGAAATGGTGCCTAACCCCTGAGCCTAAATCAGAGTCATGGAAGGCTGTAAAAAAAATGCAAGGAAGCTCACACTAACGCGTAAGACTTGAAGGTAGCGAAGCCGTACGCAACCTCCACGACCATCACCACGGTTTAAGCCCACAATTGCAGCCGATTTGGTTCTTCGCTGCCGCAACGACCTATACTCCATCATTGTTGCTACAAGTGTGAGCTTCCTCATGTTTTTTGGAAGTCATAATCATCATTGGGCACCACCTTAGAGGGGCGAACGCTATGACACGTCTTTCACCTTCCTAACAAGTGTTGCCCCGATTACGGCGAAGGGTGGAGGGTCTTTTTTTTTTTTTTTGCCAATATTCTCCAATATCCCTTAACGGGTATGCTTGGCTTGACTAACGCGCGCCGCGGACAATGAACGGTCGCCGCAAAATACGCGCTCACGTACACTCGACATTTTCCTTGGTGTTTTTAACTGCGGATACGGAAAATTACGATTTGCTAACAACTTCGCTATAAATATTGTCACATTGCAGCGGACGACGCATGATTCTTTAAGCAATAAAGTTTATTTAGGCGAGATTGTGCTCTGCAAGGAAGTTTACGCAAACGTCAAAGAAACCATCAGCAAAGTGTCGGTCGCAGACGATCGTTGGCGAATCAGACGCTGCGGCGTTTGCTCTCTACGCCCTTCTTTTTCATAAGTACTCTCGTTTTTCGAATCATTCGACCAGAAAAGAATAGTCTAGGATAGTCACCGCGAAGCTACGCCCTTTCTCTATCAAATAAGATTGCCGATGTGACATGCAAACGAAGACGGAAACGCGCTTTTTGCATAAAACGTAAGATTGTCGAGCGCTACCACGCAATAGCGGCTAACATTTATACACAAACCAGAAGGAATGGCTCACTGAAAATACCGACAATTCCGTGCGGTACAAAGCTGGGACAAGGTCTGGTTGGTTTAAATTCATCGTAGGTGCGAGAAGACATTCATCTCAGCGGGCACGGCAGCGTTAACTGCGTCGTCCCGCATTCTTGCACACGTCTCTTCAAAGAAGTATGTACGCCGATGACATCCCCGTTGGGTAACTCAGGGAGGCGACGCGGATATGGAAGCCACACTTCAAGCAGGAGTGTCAGCGCTACAACAGGCAGGCCAGGAAGATCGGTTTAACGCGCTCGCCATCAAAATCCGAACTCCTCATGTTATCACCGCACTCCACCACCACTGAAACAGCACCCAGCGTGCATGTACTAACTGGACAGTGTTTCTATACCAATTGTCACTCGCCTAAAAATACTCCGTCTAGACATCCAATCCAATCACGGAAAGACATCGACCCTACACACCTTTTCCTCCCATGTGACGCAGATCATAGGCCTCCTGAGGCGCGTAACTGCTAGAGGCCACGGCCGAAGGAGAAAGGACCGCTGCCGATTCATCCAGGAATTTCTGCTGAACCGCATTACCAGCTCCCTCCAATATCTGTCCCTCTGTACCACTGAGGTCGCCAAAGTAGATGGACTCATCCCTAAGGCTTACAGGGATGCTCTCGGCTTGCCTCCTCACGCATCCACTGCCATACTATGGGCCACCGGAACCTACAACTCCCTGTTCGAATTAATTGAAGCGCACGATACGGGCCAAATACATCGCCCGGTTAAGCACACACCTGCCAACTCTTAGTTAAGGAGGCACAAATACATACTCCTCTTACATCAACACCCACGGCTCGCATTCCACTCGATTACAGAGATTGCATAATAATCCGTCCACTCCCCCGTAATATGAACCCTCCTTATCGTACTGCCCGACGAGCGGCTCTAACGCGTGCCCTCGTCTCCACTTTTCTCCCCTCGTCAAACGCCTTCCACGTAGGCGCTGCAGCACACAGGCACAAGCCGGCCTGCACTGTCGCTGTCGTCTCCTCGCCGACTACTACCCCTCTCACGTCCCTCACAATTCCCGTCACAACCCCTGTTGCGGATGAGGTGGCCAAAGTCTTGGCACTCGCACACCGGCCTTCCCCTGATATAATCATTATCCAATTAAAAAAACTGCCATCAAAAAAGTTGCTAGCGGCACTATCTCCCCACTGGCCTGCAAAGTTCTCCTCCAAAATTGGCCCCCCAGCATCCTACAGAGCTCCTCTGGTTACCGGCACACACGGGACTAGACGGCGCGGAGTGGGCTCATAAGGCGGCACGAGCACTCGTCACCCGTGCGCCTGACGAGACCAGTTCTCGTCAAGGAGGTTACACCACCAGGGACTCCCTCACCACTTATCGGGCGGTTACTGAGTACTACCGCCTCTCCCGCAACACCCTATACCCTGGCTACCCACCCCTAGCCCCCTCGGAGGAACGGCTGTGGCGACTCCTCCAAACTGAAGCACTTCCCAACCGAGCCCTCCTTCATCACATTTACCCATCCACCTACCCCTCTCTCCTGTGCCCACATTGTGGCGCTAAATCCACAGTGCAACACCACATGTGGACCTGCCCGTCTGCCCCCCCCCCCCCCCCCCCCCGATTTTATAACCTCTCTCTCTCTCGCTTCAAGGAGGTTCGCTTCTGGTTCAGTCTATCATCCATTTGTTCTCGTGGCGGGCGGTCCATACCAGACGATCCCAAGCGCCTCATGATAACTTCACTTCTGTTCACACGCTTTCAGCCCTGGGTCTCCTCCATTCGGCTCGTGCCTACCTGTCCTTTCAGCTCGCTGTCGCAGAAGAGAAACTGCTGGACGGAAAGTAATGCCTACAAGAAGATTTCATGGCCCTATAAGCACGCAGTGCGGGAAAAGAGAAACCTACAAGAGGCTAATTACCCATGCCACCGAAGCCGAAATCACAGGCAGTGTGCAATTGCGCCAGCTAACGTCTTCAACTGGCACGCGATCGAGCCAATTCATTGATTGAGAACATTGGCTTTGGTCAGCTGCATTCATTCATTCAGACCCTCGCGCGCTGCTCTAGGCTAAGGAACTATCACCATTTCGACACGATATCTCCAGCATGGATTAAAAAAAAGCCCATCGGTGGATCTTGCTCTTTAGACGACCGCATGGGTATGTAAGGACACGTTCATAGCAAAATTGGAGCTGTTTAAAGCTGTTCAACTAATATCCCTTACACTAGTTCTCCGGGCCACTACAAGCTTACTTTACCATCATTCTTAAATAAACATGTCGGTTTGGTGGATCGCTTCACCGTGTGCTTCCTCGATCATGTTTACCGTGCAGTTTACATAGCAAAGATTACAACTGAGCATAAACTGAAAGTTGCACGCACAGAAAGATCCCCGTCTAGCCTTCGACACAAGGCGCCTCCCACGCACTTGGGGCCCTCGCCGCCTACGAAAGTCACCGAAAAGGAACTGGAGTTGATCATGGTGACAACGAGCTTTTTACAGCAGCACCCATCCCGACACCACTCCACGTGAGGCCAACTCCTCGGTGCCTTTGCAACACGGACTGTCCAAGAACATCCGGCTACATCCAAATGTCACATCGCGAAGAAAGGGACGCAAAAACCCAAAGTAAACCCTTCTGTAGTATGCATCCATCTTCCGCATCTTGTTTGTTATTTCTTCATGGCCTCACCCATCCCGGAGAATCCACGGAGGATAATCGCTGCTTTTGCACGACACGGATTTGTCTTCTCACGTTTCAGGCGGAGTCCCCCCATCGCTCCTGCAGTTGCGCGATCTGATTGATTGCGCGGCTGACGCATGCATTCATCGCATGACTCGAGTTGCCCGCGAAGTCGGGTGCGTGGGATGAGGATGCAATGAATCCGGAACGCGCTCTTTTGCTTGACGTCCTTTCATTTCACCGTGACGGAACCCATTCTGCACTTAAGCTATTGTTCTTTGTCTTTTTAGTGGGGCTCTGGGATTTCCCTGTGTTGCGGGACTTTTCGACTTCTTTTTGTTCTCACCTCTGTGTGGGTGACGTTTGTCCCTGTTATTGCGAACTATTCGCGTCTTCGCACGCCTGCGAGCTGCGGCCTGAATAACACGTGATTGAGACGTTAGCGCCCGCACTGCCGTGTAGAACACTTCTTAATTCATTGCACCAGCTCGGAGGTATTCGTGTGATGTTTACCTTGAAATGCCACTCCATTCGCCTATTAGTGAAAATGTTAGGCACGACTTCATCAATTTCTCAGACACGGGGTCTCAGACTGGCAGTGCGCCATTCTTTGCCGCGTAGCTTGGCCCACTGTGCACAATATCTGACGGGCAAAAAAAAAAAAAAAAAGGTTTTTCACGCTGCAAATTGCCATAGGGTTTGACATGTTACACTCAAGGATTTTTAAAGCGAAGGTTACCTTGCCTCTCTTCCCTGTCTTTCGGGAGCTACTGCTGCTGCCGCACTATGCCGAGGCGGGCCGCTGAGTTTCATCTTGCACCAGACAACACTGGCCTCCTCGCATGGCGCTTGCGGTGCGGCCAGGCGCAGTTTATGTATGTATCACGTTATCTGCGCTTGGAACTGGTGGAGTCTAAACAGCGTGCTGGCCAGCTGTAGCGTCTTCGCTGTGCAAACCGCGAATGAGTGCTGTCTCGAAGACGTCAGACAAGGTAACGAGGCGTGGTGGCCATTTAAGGACGACTCGAGTTGGGAGCACTGCGTCCTTATGCGACGAGCGGGAAAACGCATGCCGATCAAGCGCCTGGTGCGGGGTGGTCAGTTCCGTGCCGTCGGAAAAACCATCTACGTGGGTCACATGGTTACGACCCTCCCGCGCGACGTTTCCGACGACGAGGAAAAACGCCAGCGCAAAAACATGCAGGCGATGATATCAGCGCACAACCAAAAATTACCACATATGCGTGTGATCTGGTAATTTTAAAGCAAAGCTTTACTAATCTCGTCGACTGGTTTCACCGTCGCGGTAAATTGAAATTCATTTGACTGCGGCTGCACCGTATCCTTGGAAACGCATCGTGTGGCACAGCCGGCCAAGCTCCGACGACGGCCGCATTTTACCCGTACGAAAACTTTCTAGGTGTTTTTTTTAGATGCAGAGCATCTGATTCACTCGCCTTGTCCCTCCGGCGTCGTCGTCGTTGTCGTCGGCGTTGTCCACCCCTCCCCCATTTTCCTCGCCGCGCCAGCTGCGCTCTCCGCCGCTCACCCCCTCTCCTCTCCGATAGCGAACACTCTCTCGCGAGGGGCATTGGATTGGATTCGATTGGATTGGCTTGGCTTGGCTTGGATTGGATTGGATTAAAGTGGATTGTGTTGGATTGTGTTGCGTCATAGCCGCGGCCCGTTGCGCCATAGCCGTGGCAGACGCGCTGGAGCCGGCGCATGTGCAGTACTCTCTCTCTCCGCGGTTTCCTCTCCTTTGGGCGCGCTGCGCATATAACCAGTGTGCCGTTCTCCGGCGAAGCAACATCCACGCTTGGCTCAAACACCTAGAGTCCACGCCGCTTTACAAGTACGCCAACGTCGTCATCGACTGGGACCGGCTTACGCAGTCCCCTCAACGTTATGCGCGCTATAAAACGCGGTCTTTTCGCCGCTCCGCCTATGCGTCGCATCTACACAGGGGTTCCCGCGAGGGGAGGTGGGAGTTTTTTCAGTTAACAGTGGCCTGGCAAGGGTAGTGCGGGAGGGGCTCTGCACTAACCCTCCCACAGAAATCACTGATCATCTATCTCCAACGAGTCATCTCTAATGATTGAGTGATCCCTTCCCCCCCCTCCTTCCCTTCTCCCCCTTCCCCAACTCAGCCGCGTGGCCTCCCCCATCTTAATAAATGTAATTCATTCATTCATTTCCGCCTCCGCCACCGCTACCGCCTTGGCGCATTCGCTCTCCGCAGCTTGCTCGCGCCTGAACTCGTGACTCGCCGCGTGCACGCGAGCTTGGCAATGAATGAGAACGAGGTCGGGCCGTCTGCCCTGAACGTTCCGCGGGAGCTGCAGGCTTTGAGCAGTCGGCGCCAAGCGGAGTCTGACCACGTGCCTTGCGGATATCGCCCGGCGAGCCGTTCGGCTCGGAAAATGCCGGAAGCGGGACCGCAACCGTAGACAAAGGCAGGCTTTGTACGAATAGTATACCAGTTACAGCTAAATCGAAGGTTAACCAAGTGAAACCAGGACTTAACCAGGCTAAACCAAGCTTTCGCTTTGCATATTCAGGGTTAGCCGAGCTGAGTCGCAGCCATTTTTTTTTTTCTTCCTTAACTCGTCCCTGCCCCGCCATCCCGCTCTCGCGATTGTTAGCACCTCCACGAGATCTGGGAGTAGCTAGAAGTAGCTGTTTTCTTTCTCCACGCGCGACTTTTAAACCGTGTGCCTCCGTGCCAAGAATTACGCGACGTCCGCTCCTTGCCGGCTCGGCCCGGTTGGGAACCCGCTGTGCGCTCGCGGTTGCCTCGCCTTCGCCTTTGTGCGACCTCGTCCCCTGCAAACACACTTTCCGCCCCCCCCCCCGTTCTCCCCGCTTTCGTGTTTGTGTTGTGCGTGGATGCATCCGTTGTGTCGCTGGAGGCTTCTTTCTTTAGACTGGCGTGCGGGGCTCGGCCTCGTGCGATTTTTGTTTCATTGCAGGTCGAGGTCACTGGAGCTGTTGTTGCTGCGTGGCTCCTGTGTGGAGTTGCCTTTGCGATGACATAAGCTGCCAGCTTGTAAACCTTGGCCGTTGAAAGGCGGGGCGTGCTCGCTCTTGATGTGCGCTGGGACAATGTTGCGATTTCAACTTTTTCCTTGCAACTGAGTATATTTAGCCGTTAACGATTTGAAGCACTGCCATGAGAAATTCCCGATGGGAAAGAGGTGAAACATCACAATTGCATAGGGAACGAAGATGCTAACGTAACATTTTTTCGTCCTGTATGGGAATTCGGGGAGAGAGAGAGAGAGAGAGAGAGAGAGAGAGAGAGAGAGAGAGAGAGAGAGAGGAGAGAGAGAGAGAGAGAGAGAGAGAGAGAGAGAGAGAGAGAGAGTGAGAGAGAGAGAACAATCTTTAATGAGTCTGGCGATGTCAGCCGAGCTAACCCGCCTGGCTTGCTACGCCAGATGAATGCTGTGACAATGATGATTATAATGATGAAGAGGAACACATGATTTGAAACTATTTACAAAGGTCTGATCAAGGCTTCTGCTTTAGATAGGCCAGTAAAGCTTTTGTGGCACGAAAGGCACGTTTGGAAGAATTCCAGGGACCTAATACGTCTCTCAGTTTCTAGCTCTACGGAGAGCGGGCCGGCCAGCCGATATTCCGTTCCCAGGTAGGTACAAGCCCGACACTTCCAGTGCGATGCAGAATGCTACGTAAACGCGCTGGTGTGCCCCGCACCTCTCCCCAAGCGACCTTAAAGATAACAAACCACCATTATTTACGAATAGGAGAACGTAGGAATAACTAGAAGGCATATCCAAAAAAGTAAACCCTGTCCTTCGGACCAAAGATCAGCACTGGTGGAGACAGCACTCTCGCAATTCTTCTCAAAACCAGCCATTTTACCCCCCGAGGCTACTGAGGGCCGAAAAGCGGGGTACTTTAGCAGTTGCTAAAAGGAATTGAACGAGGGTTTCAAGTGAACGAGTAGGTGGCACTGGGTGCGTGCAGGAAGTTCGGGGCTTGTACTTATCTGGAAATGGAATGTAGCATTCGAGGGCGAGGTTCAGGAAACTGTTCATCCGCGAAGACTATTCGACTTTGGGGCATCATTTTACCTGGGGCAGAGTTGGCCAACGGCGTGGTTGGAGACTACTTGGTCCATGACAGATCACCTGGTTTTCTAGAAAAAAATCTTTAAGGTGGACGCATCAGAGGTTTTGAGTTTTTCTCAATTCTCCTCCTTGTACGGCCGTGTTCATTCCGCGTCTGTCATACGGTGACCACAAAGGCATTCCAAGGACAAGCAGCCAAATGTTACGACGCGCGATGTTATCGTGAAACATAGACTGGTTTAGACATCAAATCAAGAGCAGAAGAGGGGGAGTTATTTCGAGGAACTCACATGTGGTTACAGCGTACTTCCAACAAAACCGCCCTGGGAAGGGAACACTTGCTAAAAATCGTCAGAGGTATTGCAATCGATGAACACAGGGCCCAACGATTCAGTTTTCCGGGAAGTTAGAGGCTCACTGACAGGAGCGGATACGGTAACACGCGGCCCTGTTATGGGTTCTCTCAAATAGAAGACGGGTAAGAAACAGCATCCCGATAGGATAATGTTAATTTTACTAGAAACATATACAACTCGACACGTGCACATAAGGGGCTACAACGTTTCGCCACATGCGGTCTTCATATAGGTAACATCACGAAGGGAAAAGGACAACAAAAACCCAAGCGATGAGACGTATAAGCTTCATGGCTAGGCCTTGTTTTAATGTTTAAAATCGTGTCTCTTTGTTACTGATCTACTTAAACTGAATATCCAAGTAACGGGACATGAGCTTGTGGTCCGAGTCATATTTTGAACGGCGTGCGGCTTTGGGGGTGACCGCGCGTTATTGCTACACTCACCGGGACGTTCGTGTTCCAGCGCCTCGCGCTTCGAAGACACGTGGAGCGTCGTGAGTTTTTGTTCGCACACATAAAAAATACCTGAAACCCTAGCCATTTATAACATTCGCTGAGCAGGCCGGAACGCAAGCACTCCAAGCGCAGCAGTAGTTCATTGCATTTCACCATCCGGAGCTATTGCATTTCACCATCCAGGCTGCCCAAGCTCTCAAGGCCAGCTAAGTGACGCCAACAGAGTGAGACAAGCAGCAACGTTTTCCCATGCCGCAGCTCACGAAAACAAGGATTCATGTGTGTGAGCCCCAACCGAGGGACAATGATCGACCACAGCGCATGCGCTGCATGTGTTGAAATCACGTATCCTCCCCCCTTCTCTGCCGTACTAGCATCGTCATCGAACCTACCGGCATGCCTCCTCCTCTGCACACTTCAGGTGTCACTGCAGCCGATTCGAGCTGCAGGCAGCTGAAAAGCCCGGATGAGAGCACGGAAGCTGCGGACGCCCAGTATCCACGGAAAATCGGTTCGTTATAGTTACTATAGAAACTTAATTCTTCTGGATGAATCAAAATCGCTTAAAGCGCAGCGCACCCGGAGCGAAGATATCTCGAAAAAACTTCGAACGCCACCTAACAAGCCGGTAACAACGAACGCGTTCGTCGTTACCGGGCAGTTCTTCGGCGATCTAGACCCATAGAGGAATGTAGTCTTTTCTCCGTGATAGACTGAACAAGAATATGCAGTCCAGTAGTTCATCTGGTCCAGTGGTCCAGTACTCTATCGTGCTCTGGTGGTCCACGTGTTCCGTGCCTCTCTTGCATATCGAAGGACCCTTGATCGCCTATCACCAAGACCGCGAATTGCCAACTTCTCTTTTTAACTCAATTGATAGGAGATTCCCCAAGAAATGCAGCGTTATTAAGAGCATCCATTGACCTGTGAACAGTCAGCCATTCTGTGTACCATCATTGGGCTATTTCGCATCCCATGATTTCGGACTAACACTGTCAGTTCACTAATGCTTTCAAATTAAAATAACTGCTCAGTTTCCTGGCTTAAGCATGCGTCTGCCTCTTATTACGCCAGGCCGGAGATGCAATCGGGGCATCTCCGAGTATGACTCACCCTGCGAGTATGTACACACGTGCTCCTTACGTAGAGGTGGAGGAGGAGGAGTCGCCTGCTCGCCACCGAGTGCCCCGTCCATTCATTCTATTCTCGGCCGGCAACGATTGCCACAGGCGCGGCGGTGGGTGACGTACACCCTCGACATTCGTTCCTCGTCACGGAGCGACGGCTTACGTCATCTTCTGACGCGAGTTTGTGTATGTATACTCTCGGCAGTGGTAAGAGGGTTGCGCGATGTGGAAGGGCCTACAGCGTCGAGCGATAATGGGTTTTCCCCCGCGCTGGATCGTTTACGTCAGCAACGAACTTCCGGTGCTCCTCCTGCTCCCTCCTTGTGGCATCTCGAGATGAAGCTGAGGACGAGCTTCCGCCGGGGCGACGTCACGGAGGCGGGTTCACTGCAGGACTCCTGGACACCACATTGCTGGTTCGGTGTTTAAAGCGAAATCTTCTTGGTGGGACCGATGGCGTCATGTCAAAAAGCCAGTGCATTCCCCAATAGGCCGGTTGGTCTACCGAAAATCTCCGATAAGACCTCTGGACACAATGCGCGTACGGGAAACTGTGCTTCCACTGTGTCAAAACGGTAACTTGATAATTGCGAAACGGAAGCGGTTCTAGATAAGGCAATACACTCGTCGGTCGTGAAGAAGGAGTAGAGCACTATATATTTATCTCATAAACCACGCATCGGTATGTATTTAGATCGTTCGTAGTTGCCTTTACTTAGTGGGCGAGAAATCGTCGCATGGGTTAGTTCTTAGTTTTAAATTTAGGGATTTGAAGGTTTGACGGTCGATTTGACGCACTTTCAGCGAAGGCGTAATGTTAGCTTTCGCGCACCTCTCAACTTCCCCTAAGGAGAAATGGAAAGGTGTTTTTGTGAAGACGCATTGCGAAGCAAGCGTAGCTCTCAACGGCTGACTATTAAATCGGCCGTTGCGAGCTACGCTTGCTTCGGTCTTTTGGGATTTAATGCATAAGCATTCTTAGATTTCTTCGTCGGTCCCTAACGCCGGACACGACGCCATGCATGAATACAGGTGACTTATATGGGTTAATTAAACAAGACCGTAGGGTTCCTTATTTATAAACAACCCTTTATGTAATAAAACGCGTCGCGGGTTCGATTCCGGCCGCGGCGGCCACTTTTCTGATGGAGGCGAAAAGCAAAAACGCACGTGTGTACGAGATTTCGGCCCACGTTAAAGATCCCCAGGTGGTCGAAATCAGTCATGGGCACGTTACTGAAAAAAAGTAACAGTGTTGCAGTTACAGTTACCCAACCCAAAAAAGTAACTCTGTTACAGTTCCAGTTACGAATTTTCCAAAAGTAACTGGTTACAGTTACAGTTACTGCAAAAAAAGTAACGGCATTACTTTTCCGTTACTGAAAAGATTTGGCTTATTTAATAGAAACGTACGAAGGCATGCAAGCATGCAGTAAAAATTACACGTAGTAAAGCCTACACGAGGGGAGCCTAAAATGATGCACTCTCATGCCCAAACCAACAATCGTTGTAGGTACGCCTCATTGTTTTTTTATTACAGAAGTTTTGCTATCGATCACAAGGAACTTTATTTTTTTGTTGCTGCACTCCCGCTGTAGGAAATTTATTTGCAAACATCATTGTAGCATAGAATTAGTTGTTTTTCAAAGTTGGAATCAGAGAGGCCGAACTTATATTATACCGAGCTGGATAACAACACAGCCGAAACAATCATTTAATGTCAACTTGATTTATTTTCGTCTGCAGTGCCGTCGCTTGTCCACCCCGCGTAGGGAGAGAGCATGGGAAAAGCAACGTAACGTTGCGGAAAAGGGGGGCGGAGGTGGCGGATCGGCGGATGGCCCTTGGAGGAAAGGGGAAACGGACGAGGGAGTACATCGGTTGTCGAGGTGTTTTTGAAAGAGACTCAAGAAAGGCGCTTCGTTAACTTTTAAATGCAGAGCATTTCAGTAACTCACGATGTCACCCGCGTTGTCCCGTCGTAGTCCGCACCGTCGTTGTCCGCGGCGCGCGCGCCGTGGACTGGTGGCGCCATCTGTCAGCTGCGACGCGAACTACCACCAAGGCAGTCAGAAAACCGAACGCGCGAAATACAAACTGGGCTTTTTATTTCGTACTTGTGGTCGGAGACGGAGACCAATTTGAGCTATTGCCGAAGCGACGTTTGTCCGTTGGCCCTCGGAGTCGTTCTCACGCCCCAACCCCAGCCACCCCCATCTCCGGAATGAGACAAGATATTTCCAAAGGGAATAGAAACTGAAATGAACACTTTACTGTCGCCGTCCACAGGCTCACTGCGCATGCGCGTCGCATCGAGGTGCAGGTGCGCGCCTCTCCCCCGTACCCTCCTCGCTCTCAACAACAGCTGCGGCGGTGCGGGGGGAGCGCGTCTGTGCGCGCATGCGTCGTAGCTACCCGTGCGCTGCGTCGCGCTCAACAGTAACGGCGGCAGGGCGTGTACACGTGATAACGGCGTGGTGGGTGCGTGGAAAGTTCGCGCGCTTGTGTACGGAAGTGTGCGCATGCGCGTCTCTCCCCCGTACTCCTCTCCCTGAACGCGGGTGGTGTGTATATAAGCGGCGGAGCGCGCGTTCGGAATTCAGTCAAGGGCGTCTTTGCTTGGCTTTCGCTTGACTTGACGCTTTGCTTGACGGCACCAAGCAATAAAGACAGACTTTAACTTTACACTCCTTGCCTTCGCTTCTCCTTCATTCAATAAATAAGAATAATAAAGACGAAATAACAATTAAGCATTCCCAAACCATACCCAATTACGCAACATTCACGCGATACCCCCCCAACTCAGCGACGCATTTACTCGAGTTCCCCCCGTGGAAAGATGCAAGCGGGTTTTTTTTTTTTTTTACTGAGCTTGCCAGAAATGAGTCTCACTAAAAAACCACGAGGAGCACATATACAACAGCCACAGGAGTGTACGGCCGCTTCTACGCGGGGTGTAGATGCAGGGAAATAACTGTATTCCATCGAATAAATTAAGCTGTTCCGAGGAGGCAAATGCTCGGAAATAGAAACATCAACTGGAAGAACGTCTTACGCAACCCGAGAAAACATACCTGAATCAAAGCGAGTGAGAGCGGTTAAAAAAAAAACAATAAAATGAGGGATGTAGAAGAAAGACAGAATTGTTACCTGGGATAGCCGTCTCTTTTATACACTGACGTAGGAAACGAAAATTATGGAAGAAAGTTGGTGCTGTTACCTGGGATAGCCGTCTCTTTTATACACTGACGTAGGAAACGAAAATTATGGAAGAAAGTTGGTGCGAAAAATTTGATTGATTGATCTGATTGATTAATCTTTCGCCGCCAGTTGGATGTCAATTCGATTTATGAGGTTTAACGGGCCGACGTTACTCCTGGACTCCGAGGCGGGCGAGAGTGGAGGGCTCCAGATTAATTTCGACCACCTGTAGGGGACCTTTAACGTGTGCCGAGATCTGTAACATACGGGCGTCTTCGCTTTCCGCCTCCATCAGAAAAGCGGCCGCCGAGGCCGGGAAGCGAACCCGCGTTTCTGGGCTCGGAAGCACAACGCCTTATACCCACTGTGCCACCGCTGCGGGTGTCATATGAATTACGGGTCGCATATATGCTGACATCTCAGTCAATGGGACCCTCACCGCAATTCACTTGGACCTTAATGCTTTCGCTTTCACAATACATTAGAAATGCTCAGGGGTCGTCGGAGTCTCATTTTCTCCAACTAGTCAAAGCAGCCACAAACCCAGGCAATGAAGTTTGCCGACATGCGTGAAGCGAGCTCTCTTAAAACAGAGACGCTACGTGCACAAGCCTGATTTGTCGCGTTACTACGCCCGGGCCATGTGCTGAAGCAAAGGGGTTTCCTGGGAGGTGCCGCCTTATAGCCCACCGCAATTTTCATCTCAAAGACTCCAGGGCCTGCTAAGATTGAGTTCCTCCTCCTTAACTAAACTCCTTCCCAACAGCGGAACCTTAACCTGGGCCTTAGCGGTATCGTTCTTTGTGCTGCTGTTTAAGGCTAAGGTTATCACTTATCTTTCGTACTTCTTTTTTTGTTCCGGTAGTTCCCTTTGTGCGTAATGTATGCAGTCCGGAACGTCATCTCGTGCGCTTCCCTTACCGCTTCCTCGCAACAGCGGCGTTGAACTCTGAGAAGCGCCATCTCGCTCACTCCCACGACGACTTCCTGAAGGTTGTTAGTACGCTTTCTTTTTGTTTACCCCGCCTAATACTTCCGGTCCTTACTTCGTAACGCGCTTCGCTCGTTTTGTTTTCTTTTTGGTTTTGTTCCCTTAGTGGCGTTGGCTTTGTTGTACCGCTGTAGGGTCATTCATGTGCGCAATAACTCATCTCTAAACTGGCTCCTTCATTACGGCGTTGCTCTCGAGCGGGTGGAGTCTTGCGTGCCTATTTGCATTCCTTTTGTGTTGACTCCTGCCTCTCTTCTCGTTTAGCTCTCATCTGCAGTTGACAGTAAATGGTTTTCGATGCTCGACTCGTGCCCGCGCTGCGCGTGTTCTGTAAGCGCCTGGCAATTAGTTTTAGGTGTAGCGCATTACGTGCGGTTTGCGGCTGCGCTACACGCAGGTCGTATTTCGTGCTTTTGTACCCTTGTGCGTAGAAGTTAATCAGCTGCACGAGTTTGGAGCCTCTAAGGTCGGCGTCACTGAGGCGTAGCGTTGGCTCGGTTCTTTCGTCTTAGGGTGGGCGTTTAACTTGCGGCCGCGTAGGATGATCCTTTGGATCTTACGATGTGGTTACATCCAATTAACTAGAAATTCCAGAAAAAATACTCGTTTAGACAGCCGTAACTGCGCATGCGCCGAATTGGCCTGCAGGAAGAAACAAGTTGTCGTAAGTAATAGCGCTGCTAGAGCGCACTGTGGGACATATTTGCTGTGTTTGTGGAATTTTCATTTGCAGTTTTCTCGCATTTTTTTCTTTCTCTATCAGGGGCAATTTTTCCAGCGTATGCAAGGATTTGTTATTTTTTTGTAGCCTGTTTATCTGAAGGCCCTCATCATACTTGCATTAATATCATTAATTAATTTGCTTGTTTGTTGCTGTGTGCTCGGGTCACGCCACGTTAAACCAATTGCGAGTACAATCTCGCTTGCATTGAAGCGCGGTTATAATGGAGCGACACAACGCACCCTTGTCAGCGGAAAGGGCACCTAAACTTTTTCTATTTTCCCGCTTTTTTGCATGCTTTTTGGGAGCAGGCGGCAGGGTCACAGTCTGGGTCACACGAGGTCACGCATGCGAGCGCACAACGATTGACAATTGTTTGGAGCTGAGCTTTAAAGGACGTTTGCATGCCTTTGTTTAATCTTCTCTCTCGGACTCGGTGCCTCGCAATATTCCGACGGTCAGGGGACGAAGTAACAATGGCCGTACTACTAACCATGCAAAGCGGGACTACATAGGCATCGTTTCGGAATGGTAATGCGTTCCTTTTAGGCCGCATGGCGTTCACATCTTCACTGAAAAGGCTAATGTTTCAGGAGGTCGAGGCGCACTATTCGCACTGGAAGTAACAACGCCGTGACCGTAACAGGTGCGCAAGGGCAGGCAGACAACAGGTGTCTCAAACGTTTCAGGGAGCCCCCTTAGACTGTATGTTTGGGTTGCGAAAGCGTCGAGTTTTATATCCAGTTGTGCGATCCTCAATGTTTAATGATAAATCTGTCGTGATTATGTTTTCTTCTCTTGCGACAGAGAGATATATGAGATTTTTTTTTTCGAAATGAGTAAAATCCAACCAAAAAGAATTTAAAGAAACAGCGAAACTTTGTTACGGGGCCTAAATGCATAGCTGTCAAAGCTATTTTGTTATATGTTTAATATGTCAGCTAGGAGAAGTTACCGGCCACAAGTAAAAAAAATAGGGTCGTTAATTATTTATTCGTTATAATTTTTAGTAATGATTTACTAATATTCTAAATTATTAATTCATCGCGCCTGACAGTCCGAGCTGTCAGGCGGGAACTCGCAAGGCGGCTGTCATGTTGGTTATATGACGCCAAACCAAAAGCATATATCTCGCATTGGGAAATGGATTTGGCTCATTTTGATCCGTGCCACAACAGGATCTGATTCAATTTTCGATGCGAAATGTGATCTGCGTACTCGTTGGCCGGAGTTATCGAACCTATTTTTGTTGCACCTTTTTTCTAGGAAAAAGCTGTCGAGTTTTTCTTGTCCCGACAGTTTAATATGATTTGGTCTCGGTTTCCGAATTCGGCTCCTTTCGTTAAAAAAAAACACCTCATTTCTATGGAGTGTAATCATCGGACATCGAGGGTGCTTAGAAAAATAAACTATTTCTTCCTTCCTCTCTCCCTGCCTGCCGAAAGTTTTCCGTTGGAGCAACCCAAAAAGACTATCGTCTTTAAAAGTAAGGCTGTGCGTAGACATGACTTGTGCGCGGGAGGCGCCATAGAGCACCGGTCCAGCAAGGGTTGCACTGTGGCCGACCGCGTCGGCCATCTGTCTCTGTGGCCGAGGACGCATCCCAACTCAGCTCTTCAGAAAAGCAAGGGGCAACGGACTCTACCGGTTCCGCTGCTGCATGCAGGGACGACGTCGCCAGACCATGAACAGGCTGACCGCGACGCTTCGGTCCTGTCTGTCTGCGCGGCGCTTCCGCTCGTGCTGTCTGTCACACGAAGGCCGTAAACAAGGACGCGCGTGTTCCCTCGCGGGCCGGGGTAATGCATACACTGGAAAAGCACCGCCCGGCCGGAGCGACTCACCCTGCAACTTTTCCGGTAGAGCCGGCTGGTGTGTGTATTAAGCAGCTGCTTGCTCGCCTACAACCCACGAAAGGAACTCCGAAGAAAGGCGCCAAAAAAGATTAACGGGGCAACCTAAAGAGTGGGTCCAGGGTATCGCATCGCGAATTATCGCGTCGCCTTTAATACTTTTTCTTCGCTGTCACTACGTAGCCCCAACCGGAACGTGGCCCAACAATGAGCAGGTTACAGGGGTCTCAACTTTCTGGACTCCTCTGCTTGTGTAGTCGGGACACTGTCAACATTTTCTTTATATCAGAGCTGTGTTCACGTCGCTGAGTGCACGTTCATTCGGTATTCTCAGGCGGGCCAGATTTGGGTAGATTCGATCTCAAAATAGATATTTGGCTTTCTGGCAGCGTGGAAATGTTCGGCCTAGAGATAAGAAGTTCAAACTGACAACTTGACATTCGGGAACAGCAAAGGCGAGTCTTTATTCCCGAGCTCTTATGTGGGCACATTAGAATTGTGACGCGTACCACACTGCACATCACATGGCTGTTGTGCACGACTCCGCTAAGTCGAGTTCCAGGCGTGCTTAGCAGAGTTCCAGTGTTCCAGGCGTGCTAAGTAATATGCTGCTTTTATTTCAATTGTTTCACCTCGGACATACACGCTTGTCTGTTAAGTACAGTGCTTACGCATTACAGATCATCCACATACCGCATACGCCCACCTCCGAAGCGTGGCTGATTGGCAAGGTCTGCCTAGGCTAAAGCCTACATTGGGTTGATGTGTGTCTTTATTTCAAGAGGTGCAACATTTATCCGCCCCAAAGGCGCGCCTAAGCATGTCTAGAGGTCAGATACCGCTCACCGTTAGGTTGAGCTGCAACATATTGGGGCTGAACAGCAATTTCTATAGGGCAACCTCGTGGCGATGTTTCGACAGTAAGCTGGTCTTCTCGACGGCTGCAAAGTCATTCATGATGTCCTCATTACTTAAGTGATTCCGCAGCACTTAAAAAACAAAAAAAAACAACAACGCTTCCACTCTTCGTTCACGTCTGGAAGCACTGCGAAAGCTATAGTTATCGCCAGCACGGAGCGGCGCTGCGTGATTTGCTCGTCGCAGCAGATACGGCTCCCGTTTCTTCTTTGCTTTCGTGGCTGTCTTTTTAAAGTGGGCTATCAAGTGCATTCATTGCTGCAAACCGAAAGAAAGCCGACCAAGAGCCGCTACACCGCTGTAACGACGCAATTCCAGCGGTAGAAGAGACCGTCTAGAACGGGAAGAAGAGAAAAATCTTTTGAGGAAGTTTCTAGTTATCTGAATGGGCATATAGCAGTAATTTTATACGACCGGATTTAGCGAAAATCCCCAAGATGGAGTAAGGTACTCCAAGGAAAATTTGACATCCCACCGTAATGCAGCCGTACGGCTGCAAAGGAAGGCTGTACAGCTTTCTCAGAATGTTCGTGAGTGAATAAAAACTCGTCCTGGTCCATGATTCGAACCCGGGACCACCGCCTAGCTAGGGCCATCGCTGTACCTACTGAGGTAACAAGGAGGTTTTCCGTTTGTAGCACGAGGGCGAAGTGATCAAACAACTCGAAGTGATGACAGGTGTTTAAACGAGCAGATTAGAAGAAATTACCAAGGTGGGAGTAAGTTTCTGCTATATCTTCCTCATATAACTATATCTTTTGCACGTATATCCCCGTTACCTTGGATCTTATTTTGGTCTAACATAGTGTCGCATCAATGGCACCTTCACCGACATACCTGCATTTGAAGGTAACTTTCAATAGAAAAGAGAGATAGAGACTCTTATTTAAAGACAAAAAACGCATAGAGGTTTGCCGACATAAGTTTCGCCGACATGCGAGTCTGCAGGGAAGGTACAAGAGGAAAAAAGCCTGGTCTGCACTATTCGAATTTCTTCACGACATTGTTGTGTGTACGACGTTTCAGTCTTCCCGTGATTTCAAGAAACTTTTAACTCAATGCCTAAAGCGGGACTGTATCTTTTTATTTTGTTTTTCTCTTCTGCTACTCTTCTAACTAAACCATCAATAGGATACTCTGCCATGCATATCTGTCGATAGGGACGCGCTTAGAGGGCTTAGTGGTTTATGGCTGGTATTAATGATAGATTGCATAACTCCCCCTCAATATCCGTGCTTCTTACGCGCCCTGCTGTTTTCTGAGACCAAGACGTACCAAGGAAACACCTGCGTTGCAGGAACGCGAATGTAAGGGCCACAATAGATAATCACACGGTGAATCGACCTTCACGCAACCAAGGCAGTTGCGCTGAAGGCTGTTCGCGCCGTTCACCAACATCACTGAGTCCAAAAGGGCGTTCTTATGCTATCACCGTCAAAGCCGCCCGCTTATATAGTGCTGTAATTTTCTGAATCTTGTGTTTGCGCGGTGTTTGCTCGTTCTCATGACTTGCCGAGACCGGATGCTTGTTACTGGTAAGTGCAAATTATAGCATAGGCTCAAAGGACAGATAAAACGTCAGCACGTATTTTCATCTATGGTGTTTCTGACACTACACATTCTTTCGCCCGTTAAGGCCTTAAAACTATGCTGATCCAAGTAACAAATGAGAAAGCCCTTATACATTCGTCAAGCAAGAACAACAGCTTTTAAAAAGGCATCGCAATCGCCTTCTAAAAGGGCAATGAATCGTAGAAATGAAGGAAAGTAAACGACAACAATAAATATAGGTAGTTCAAGTTGCACTCAGTCAACCTTTTCCAGAATTCCTCTGCCCGCTTTAACGATCTGCCACCGTTTTTCAGCCAGAGCAAAGACATTGACACCATGCGAAATCAAGGTCGCTTTTCTCTCGTCAGCCATCGTGATCCCAGATGTCTTGATGTTTTGTCGGCAAATGTTTATTTTCCTCTCTCTCACCCCGTTCTTTTACTAGGGTTTTATCCTTCCCCTCTCGGATGCTTCTTCTTCGCCAACCACGAAAGATGACCGGGATCCAATGCAGCAGCAGCCGCGGCTGTGGCGTTGTGCAATGCGGGGGAAGAGACGCAAGAAGCAAAAGTTGTCGCGTTATACTCTTGGTTGTTTCTCCGAGTACAGCCTTTTAATCTTACGAACAGAAGGTGCTGCTCGGAAGAACTTCTTAATGACGAAACCTCTTGATTTGTTAAGTAGTTAAGAAACTTACAGAGGAGCTTCAGGAACGGGCTTTGGTTTCAGAAAAGTCAGTGATTTTGTTGAAGCTTACCTTGTGCAGTACCAACAGCCATGCAAACCGTTCAAAAGGTGCACCGTCACCACGTATGCTTAAAAACGATCACATCAGGCTGTCTGAATCAGGAAGCCCTCCTTGTATCCCTCTGCTCGGGAAGAACGCCGGACTGGTGGGCCCACCGACAGCACTGCGAATATTATGTCTTTTTTCTGAGAGCCAAAGTAAATAACACAGGTTGTGTTTGCTTTGCTCAATACTCGAAAAAAAATCATAACGCAGTCATCTGTAAGCAGGAAAACAATGACAAAGTACCAAAAAACGGGAATAATTGCAGCTAGGCCATTGTATGGGGTACGTAAAGCGTTTTCAGCACAGGCCCATCACGATGGTATCACATGTGGCGCAAGCTACTGGTAACTTCCAGCTCCTCCGCGATGTCGTACCGCTTCATTCAATTCAAACCAACTCCAATCCAATTCCATCCAAACATTACGCGCTCACACCCAGCATGCATCATGTTTGACGCGTCCGGAGCCTGTGTAAGCGTAAAGGCCCTTAGCTGTGTCGGCAACATGAATTGTTCACAGTCACAATGTTTCAATGCAAATAACTTGAAGCCACGTCTTCCGTAAGCTTTTCGACGAGTCTCATCAGGTTTGCAAAACAACGGAAAATATCATTTAACAGTGCTGTATTTGTGTTCTAGCGTAAAGCTATAAACCCACCAAGCTTCATTACGTTATTTCACTCGGAAAGATGGGAATTAAGTAACTACAAGAAACCGTGTTTCGCTTTTCGCACCCGTTTGTACAGTGTACGGACAAACACGCCTGTTCAAAATAGTAATGATTCAATTCAACCCAGCCAATCGAAATCTACTTAACTCAATCTGATTATAGGAGAACCCGTTTCCATCCAACGGAGCACAAACCGGCGCGCGCCGCGTAGCAGTGAAGAGGCACTAGGTGACTAGTCCAGGATGGCTTCCCGTTGAAACGTCCTCCGAGAGTGACGGAAATACACGACATAGAAATACTCAAGTATCTGACGTCCTGTCCTGTGACCATCCGATGGCCACACGCCGTAATTGAACAGGGAGTCCCAAGGGTGACCACGCCAGCTGCTCGAGATTTTGATGGCTCCCGTCCAGGCGCTCAATTTCAGCCTTCTCTTCACAGGACCGACGTTCCTCTTGAGACCACACGCTGACCCTTCTGTCAATCTTAGCTATGGAGCATCTTTCTTCTTTTGCCTTCATCTTCAGACCATCCGGCCGTGAAGGCGAAGACACTCACTCTATCATGAGCCACTACGGCAGGCTCTGTAAAGGCATTTGCCCAATGGCTCTCCGATGAAATTGTCTCTTCGGTGGTACGCCCGACTCATGGAGCTCCGCCTCCTCATTCGTCAACGTCCCGTGCTCCGTGTGTAGTTATTATTATTTTTTTTTATTTCCACTTACGACAATGCCGCTTCAGAATGGCGGGTGGAGTAGTGTAGAGTACCGCGCCAAATTCCGGAAGCAACTTGTGTGTAGCGGGACCCCTTGCGTTTTCTTTGCAATGGGGAGAAACTGTACCATCGTCAGATTGAAGTAGCAGTGTCTTTTGTTTTTTGCTTCCTTGCTACATCCATCTATGCGGACACCTTTATTTCTCGGTGCTAAGTTAAAGTGTCCTGGGCAGTGTCGGTTAACGCACGCGCGAAGCAAGACCTGAATAGGTCTAGTAACGTCATTTGCATCATAAATGTTACAAGATACGGATACAAGGAGGATTACGGTGTATTTAGAGCGTACTCCGCCTAATTTACCAGCAGGAACTAGGAAAAATTGAAATGCAAAACATCAAATTACGATACACATACTATTTGCGGATTCCTCCCAAAAAATTGAGAGCGGCACTTAAGACTCCTTAAACTTGTTATGTGTTTAATCAAGATTTGGGTGTTTTAGTTGACGTCACAGCCACTGGGAATTGACGAGTCGGCCGAGCAATTATCGGATGTGAGTGTCAGACGAAAATCGTCATCATTATTAAACAACCATTTAGACTGTGCATGGCATTACGTTGTAAGGCCTATAGCTTTAGCGACAGGTAACCTTAACCTCGAGGCTCTCAAGAAACAGCAGACTCATCGCTGACTTCAATGTGAGTCTTGAAGCTGTGGGTACCGCTTGACGACGTCGGACCTATGTCGCTGTGTAGCGCCACAACAGCACGCTTTCGAAATAAAAGAAAGGAAGCCTCGACGAGTTTTGACTTGTGTTAAAGCAGCTGAACACAGAAATATAAGGAAGGGAGGGGCACTACTAAGAGGAAAAATGGTGCGTGGATTTTCAACCAGATGCTCTCTTTCTGGGCTCGAGACACAAAAATGGAGGACGTGAAAGTTCCTCCGAATAGCAGATGCGGTTGGGGAACCAAGTTCTAGAAACGTGAGCCCTCACTATAGTACAATAGTGACGGTTGAAAATTCCTCACTGCAGGATGCTGGATGCTGCAGCGGACGGATGTCAAAGGAACCCAAAAGAATCCAAAAGAATCAATAAATCATCTTTTTAAAGTAGTGGCTGGGTCACGCCTCACACGCTTTCTTTTTCTTTTTGCAGTACTCCTCTCCAGCTGCATACGAAAGGAACGGCTCGTCGGCGAAGTTGTCCCTTATGTACGCAGCCGCGGGCTGTCACGTCTAAGCCAATGGCGGAGCTGTGCGTACTACTCCTAAAAAATCTTATTTCTGGTACAAACTACGGCGCATCTTCTCCTCTCCACTATGCTAATATCCGCCATTCATTTTTACCGCATTCAACTTTTACCTGATGCATCTCACGCAGGGTGAACACTTTAACGCAACTCCAGGATAACATCGTATTGCGACATTATTTTACTATTTTGCACAAACTACTTCAGCCTGCATTAGTCTGATCATAAAAAAAAAACAGAACATCCCTGTTAAATGCTCGAGTCAAAGCGCTTTTATGGTTAATATGGTCGTATCACCGTCATTTTTGCTTTTTCAGGGTGGGGCACCTTCTATCATAATCCGCGAAACCCCGTCTTCCATCCACATTCTCGGGTAGTGACTTGCAAATATGAAATTATAAAACTGCTCACGTTACAGCGATTCGTACCAGGTCATTGGGGTATCGAAGGACATATGCCCCGTGTTCTGTGGCTGAGGTATTCGATGACACATTTCGTCGTTATTTCGGTACAGCTTCGTTTAATATCATTGACTAAATATTTATTTATTTATTTATTATAATTACATTAATATTTTTTAGAATGGCTTTTGGCGAGATAGGGCGCCGTCAGATCAGTCGTGGTGTTCCGCAGGGTGGAGTACTGAGCCTTACCCTGTTTAACATTGCATCCGTCGGCCTCGTGGTCGAAAGGCCTGAAAATGTCAGAGTAACTATGCACGCTGAAGATATAGGCATCCGGGCTTTGGTGTAACTCGACTACAGTTCAAGCGCGTCTACAGGGAGCGACAATGATAATGTCTCGGTACTAGCGCCGTCAAGGACGGAGCTTGTCTAAAATGCGCTGTTCTTCCCTTCAGCAGAAAATAAATGGTCCAATAGCCCCTCACCATTGATGGCACTTCAATACTGTGCGTTACCCACCGCAGATTTCTGGGCGTTGTTGTGGGCCAGGGGCTCTCATTGACAAAGCATATTACGAAGCTAAAGACAAAACTTGCAAGCTTTGTGCACGTTCTCTGTTTCGTGGCAGGAATGAGATGGGGCCGTACCGAGAGCGCCGTTCGGAATTTATACCGAACTCTTTTTTTTTGTTATTTTCATTACAGCCACTCAGTCATCTCCAACTTGCCAACCTCATGCCTACGCACATTGGAAAGCATGCAAGTACAAGCCCTATGGGTATGCCTTGCTGTACCGCTATGTACTTCTACTCTGCGTACAATTGCCGAGGCACGTGTCCATCCGATGGATGCACTCCTATTGTGCGAAGCCCTCCGTGTCTACCTACGATGTCTGACGAGGCATGCGCGCCATTCACTATCGATTCTTTCCGCCACGTGCTCCAGACAGCAGTATTTGCGGCCAGCAGTTTCGCGGTCACCAGGCACAGATTTTATCTTGTTACGCCCCCCAATGGTGGTTTCACAGAATCCTCTGTTGCTGCTTTCAAGACCGTCAATCCACCTTTCCATCCTAGGAATTATCCAGAAGTCATGTTTGCCTTAAGTGGCTCTCAAACAGTGGTGACAAGCACCTATGCCAGAATTACACAAGTCAACACTGATGGTTCTGTGACTGAGTCCACGTCAACCGCGGCTGTGGCGATTTCAAGCCCAGGAGTAACCAACGTTGCACACTCGGCTACAAGACATTCTATATTGCTACCGAATTGAGAACCATCCGGGACAAGCACCGGAACCATGCAGAGGATAGCAACCGAGCCATGTGCCAATGGAGCAGCACCGAGCCAGGCTGCCTGCCTGCCATCCCGGGAGGCAATTCATTCAGTCTCTTGTGAACCACCTCAAGCCTGGACCCTGTTCTGTGACTCCAAGCCAGCGCTCCAGGTCCTCAGTACTGTTATGAGGCAAGGACCTTACTATGCACTTGCTGTAGTGGAGTGGTGGAGCCATGCTCATTTGCGGTGCAACAAGGCCGTGTTTTGACATTCAGTGGGTTCCAGGACACGGTGGGTTTGCGGGCAATGAAAGGGCTGACCCGGACGCGAAAAGGCTTCAGCAGGCGCAGTAGTCGTGCGCCTTCCTTCGGAATACCAGACACGACCGCACTTCTCACGACTGTTCTCCGCGACTGCGACGACGAAAAATTTGGGCCCACCTTGACCACCGCCACATAAGGCTCCCCTCGACCAGACCCTGATTGGAGGTTCCGGATGCACCCAGGGACTCAGCGAAGCAATTCTCGCTGTTCCATCGACTGTGGCTCGGCGTAGCTTTTACCTCGCTACCACACTTCATCGGAGATTCGAGTTACCCTGACTGTGAATCGTGTGACCTACCGGAGACTACTTGAACATGTACTGTGCAACTATGCCTGCTACGCGCATCACGATGAAAAGTTATCCACGTCGTTGGCCGGTTACACAATCGGGCATTGTCAGAGGACGTCCTGCTGGGACCCTTACATACGCGCAATGTTCAAACAAGGTCTTCAATGCAGCGTTGGCATTCTTTAAAAGCAGCGGTTTGGCAGCCCTAGGTTGTAGCCAAACCCGTGTGTAGTGACATGTTGAGCATTTAGTGTACATGGCATACGCATTTTGTACTATAATTATTCTATGACCTCGATGTCCGTCATTACGGTTGTTATCCTCTCTCTAAGCACTTTCCCCTTTCCCCCATCTCTTGACAAAGAGTAGCAGGTAAGAGACTATACGATCAGGGTCTAGATCTGTGTTTCCTTCCTTTCAGCAAATTACTTTCTCTCTGCTCTCTCTCTCTCTCTCTCTCTACGGTATTACAAGGACGCTGAGGGAGCCCACCTGCTTTTTAGGCTGTACACCCAATGACTGATGTGTTGATCATAGGGTCAGAAGTTTGGCGACTACACGCAGGCTCACCGCCCCAGAAGCTCATTGAAGTGTTACCGTGTAATGCTGCCCGTATTACACTAGAGTCAGTTCGTATGGAAAACTCATCAGGTTGTGTATAAACGTAGACCGGCGCGTCGGTACGCCATGGGCACCGAGTGACGGATATCTATTCCAGGTACGGTTCATATGCTATAACAAGCTTATACGACTCATCTATAGCTTGTAATTGGAAACACTGAATAGACAAGAACCTTTTATCACCAGTAATTGTGCTTTAAACGCGTGTTCATGTGGTAACTTTGTCTCTTACGAATGTAGCATAGACTATACGTTTTGTTATTCCTTTCATTTTCTTCAGTCGACGCTGTGCGTGCCTGCAGCGACAGCTCCAGAAGTCGCCAACTTTCCTTGCTTCCAGACAGAGAAGACATACAGAAAGAAGCGCCGAAGTGAAGTGCTGTTAATTACCGCCCTGCAGCGACGCAAAAAAGTGACCGGTGGACGAGTCATACACGGGGAGGAAATAAGTGACGACGACCGCGAATAAGATGCTGTCATGGGAACCTACAGCAGCTAACTGACGACAAATGTGGGAGAATGGTAAAGAATCCCGATACTGAGGTAGCCTGAATCTCAAAAACACGCACGAATTTTTTCGTTGTTTACTGGGTTGTGTAGTCAAGAAAAAAGTGGCTACGTTGTGGAGGCCAGCATGATAAATGAGATCGACATAGCGTAAACAGCGCTTATTGTTGTAAAAAACACCGTAAGTGGAACTGCCTTAATGCTGCTCTGTCCTTGTTCTTACATGAAAGCGAACCATTTTTCACTCCGTAGCATTTGGAGCGCCCTAGTTTCTGCAGCTCAACAGGCTGGCGCCATTTTATTTCGCGCGTTATGAGCGAAGCTTCTCTCGAGAATAAGGTTCCCGCAGCATGGCATGCATTCAAGCCCTCTAATAACACTAAAAAATGGCCAACAACCACAGGAAACATGCCGCCATTTTCCGACCGCAGCAGGAAGGGGGAACTTTCGCCGACGTGAGGAATCTCTTGGCGCTGTCGCTAAAATGCCAACACACTCTGCCCACGTCTGCCAATCGTGTGCTTGCTGACTTGTTTGCTGAAAAGTTTTGAAAGACGATTTCAATGTCGAGTGACTTTAAATTTTTCTATACATAGTTTGCGTTGCTTCTAGGTTTCGCCTAAAGAAAGCACGTAAACTTTCCTGGCGGATCTACGTATACGAAGACGGCAGCCGCGCCAGAGTTAGTTAAGGTCAAGACATTTCAAGGCACCTGCGAAGATATGTGCGATCGATTTGCTGCAAAGTACGTGGAAAAATCGCAGTTTTGGTCGCCATTAGGTGGCGCTTGAAGAAGAACTACACGTATAAAGCGATGACAAGCAAATGGAGATGATAAGGCGAAGCTGGATACGTTACAGACGACGACACTTCACCATAAAATGTTACTTTGGGATTATTGGGAAAGGGACTACGTGCTTTCTACAGCATACGACTTTTCTGCAAATGTTTTAGATGCACTTGGCATACGAGTAGAGCTCCCGGCGAAGTCCGGTTAACTGGTGCCGCTCTACAGCCAAACAAAGCTTTGGCCTTAGTCTTGGTCTCGAAGGTGAGCAACCCAAACCTGTTTCCAGTCTTCGCCTATTGTCTCCCCCCCCCCTCACCTCACTCTGTACAAATTAAAAGGACCTTGCTAGAGTTTTCCAACTTTTTCTGAAAATCTTCAGTGCTTGCTGAACGTAGTCAACCAGCACACTCAAAACTGAGAACAGGGTGTCACAAAGCGCCTCAGCCAAATATATATATATATATATATTTGTTTCTATTTATGATATTGATATTTTGTCATAATAAAGTTTAAGATACGCATACGAAATGTCTTAAAGTGGTCGCCTTACAAGTATAATAAACCCAGTTTTAGGCGGAACAATTTGTGCACCTTCAGGCTACTGCCCGAAAAATTCTAGGGCTTGCACATTGAAACTTGGGCTTTTGAGCTTACGTTGGGGCCAACGCCAGTTGGGGTATTCGCCTGCACCCGGACGCGAACGCGCTCTGCTCGGAGCCCGGCAGTGGGGCAACAGAGTTGCACAATATCTCGAGCAGGACATTTATGAACGACCAACGCGTGGGCACTGGCAAGCCGCTTCCGGGGTGTTTGATCCTCATCAAGGAGGAGGAATCATCTCGGAGGGGGCGGGGGAGAGAGAAGAGAGAGGAAGAAAGAAAGACAGACAGGACGAGAGAGAGAACAGGGGAAGAAGAGATAATAGGCGAGATGAGCGTGTACAGCAAGCATCAAGCCGCCTCACTACGGGCAATCAAGGCGCGGCTGCGGCAAAGCGCGCACGCTGTCTGACCGCGTGACCTGCCTGTTGTGTGTGATTGCGTGTGCTCTAGGGTCATCGCAAGAGCACCGTAAACAACGCGGGCGATAAATGACCCCGGTTTGCGAGGCACGCTTTGCCCGATAGCGAACCGTCGGTTGCCACAGCGTGGACTAAATACCTTTCCAGGGACACTTTGCGCTACAAGACGAAAAACAAACAAACGAAAAGAGGATGCTCCCGGTGTTGTAAGCACCAGCACATACGCTGCACCACATACGATGTACCTGGCGTACTTACAGTATACGAAGCTGCCGCCACTCTTAGAAGTTTCGATCTCTTGGAATTTTTACCGTAACGTGCTCAATTTGTTCTAAACTTTACGTAACCCGCCCATGAACTAATTGTTTATATCTACTGTTGTCTTAGCACACCGCGAACAAACATGTGATCCAGTTACCGTGATAGCGATTGAACCTATCGATACCACTTGCACCGATTAGTTTGCGGATGTGGTACTAGAAACGGTACTAACCGCTAACAGCTCTACCGAATAAAGGATGAAAGCATTAACAAAGATCCGGAGCAAGAAACTACCTTTTTTGTTTTGTGAAGAAGAAAGATGGGTCACTGCTTCTCAGCGCGTGCAAGAGATTGCGAAAGGCATTCAGTCTGCTGGCGCGCCTTGCTAGTAGATTAGTCGTATACAGAAGGCGTAAAACAGGAGGAACTTACTATATTAAACAATTGCTGCCTTGGTGATGCTTCTGGCACCAATGCTGGTGATGCGTCAGTATATTGGCTACAAAATGCTGACAAATGTCTGTTTCATCCGCCGTCGTCAGCTGGCTCGCACTTTTACAGTCGTTGCAGCAGCAGTACCTGTTTTATAATAGCGCAAAGGTATCCGAGGCAAAGGAGCGTGTTCCTTAGACTCTCACTTGTAAACGACTTATATACCGATCTAGATAAGCGATAACGAGGAAGAATGTCCACGCACACGCTGTCAATCGCCTATTAAAAATGGCTTGTCCTCATAGAATCTGTCTCAAGGCTGTTGAGTTTCTGGGGCTTTGCCAAGCTGCTAAGGCATCTTTTACCCGGGAAACCAGACCAGCTTCTGCGAAATAAAAAGACGACGACGACGACGATGATGATGAGTAACATCAGAGTTTGACACAAGAGAGACTTCTGAGGAACTATTGTTTCTCCACTGTAAAAGTGAGCGCCACCGTCTCAGTCTTCCGTGAATACAGTTTGCTAGCTGGATATGTTTGTACCGAGTTTTTGAATGCTCCTCTTGAAGGCAGCAGCACTGAGGGAAAGTAATGAAGAATTCCGTCCACATTGATTAGCCGTTATCCCTTCAACAGTTTCGAAGAAATTGTTTTTTTCATTAGGGGTTTAATTGAATAATTACCGTAGCGCGCGATTTTCGCTTTCTTGTGTACGTTTTTACCCCAAGTTGGTTTTCGACGAGGAATCGGAGAGGTAGACTTTTTTCTGTGGTCAAAGGTGTCATAAGGTCAAGGTGCTGACGACGTGACCTCCCTATTCTTAGTGCGAAATTTCTGGTGTGATATCGGCCAATGAGTTGATGGTGACTGCCAGTTGCTATCGCAGCGGGTGCGGAAGTGTGCAAGCTGTTGTGAAAACTGATGGAGAACCCCCATTGTTCACGACCCCTGTGCTTACAGAAGTGCAGGGGGCTGGCGGACCAATTGGGCGGAAAGAACGGCACAACTACCGACAGTGTTGGTTGCCACCAGAACAGCTACGGGCTTCACCTCGGATGTGGTGACGTCGTGCTCTATTGCGCACCACTAAGCTAGGTGGTGGTACCAAGTCAGTGCAGCTGACCTGAGTCGCAGCCGAGACCAAGGCGCGTTCGCCCATCATGCACAACAGATCGGCGTTTGGCGCAGATGCGTTGATAATCTGAACATTGAGGCACATTCATGAGTACAAGATGAGCCTACATTCAATCGGCAACCGTAGCCTGCCGCTTTCACAAAACGCACACAGACGGCTTCCGCTCTGTTATGGCGGCCGCCAAGTCGCAGTGATTGATTAAGCACCGAGTGTAAGCCGTCCCAAGCTCTTCTTCTGGTAGCGCGGCGACGTGAAAAACAAACAAATAGAACTCTGGTACATAAACGGCCTGCCGTTGTACGACGGGACAAGTGGCACCCCTCGAGATGATAGCGAGCAGCGAGGCACGGCATGATATGACGGGTCCTCGCGGTCATCGAGAGAGCGGAAGGCGCCGCCATTAAACGAGAAAAGGCGAAGAAGGGCTGTGTGTAAACAAGGAGAATGGAATCTGGGTCGGAGACTGGCTGTCGCCGTCCGCCTCTTGCCGACCACAGCGATGCTGTCTACGCCGTGACTGCATTTCTCCTTTGCATGCAGAGGGGGAGATTTCGCGGGGTGGCATCTGAGAAAGGAGGTCGCTCTAAACGCTTCTTCCGTTCTGTGTCGCGTCTTCTCCGCATGTTTCGACAAGTGACCCTGCTTGTTCTGCCGTGCCGGCGTGAGATGATGCGTAGGGTAACTTGCAGGTAGCCCCGTCAAAGGTTTATCAAGGACTGTAATTTCAATCGTGTCCTCGTCCACCAACATCTGGCCAACGTCCCATACATAAAAATAAAAAACGAGTAAACGGTCAACATTTGGAACGAGCTCTACGGCGGTCAGTGCCAAACATGAAAAGATTATGAGAATGATACGTAAGCAGGGGCCGATTCAAAAATTGTCTCGTCGATTGCACACCAGGGATAAGAAAGTGCGTGTAAGGTTTTTGGCCTTCTTATCAAGGAGGTGTTTTCCTACCCTCCTTCCTAGCAGGTTTCTCTGAGGACCGGCTGTGGCGGCCATCCCGGTAGGTGCTTTTAGCGGCTGATATGGATGGTTGTCGCTGCGCAGGGTGTCACCTCGTTTGCATAACGGCAGAAACGGCGTGTCGCGATGCCGTTTCCTGTTGTTTATTGCCTGGCTGACGCTTTTAGCGTGTCCAAGAAAGATTTAAAAGCACGATCGCACGTACTACTGGTCCCGCTGGCGCACTACCGAAACGGATGCAGACACTATAACTTCCAGTTCTTTCAGAGGGAGATTCATGAACAAGGAAGCCGTATATTGTGTTGAATCGGCGACACATCCCACTCCAAGGAAGGGGCGTTCATTTCTTCCTCAACCTGGATTTTGTATTCCAAGAAAGAAATCTTACATTACCCTGCAATTCCTTCCTGCACAGACACGTTTCCGGCCCACAGGCTCCATCCGAATGCAAAGCCGACTGCGGTGTACTTGAATAAATAGCCATGTCCCCATCTTTTTTGCATGCTTAAAGGAGAACACAACCGTTACGCCGCAATAGGAAATCAGGGTGATCAATTAATGAATCCGACGGTGCACACTTCCAGGCCTGTGGTGAAACGTGTATACAGTCGGATCCCGCTACAGGATATTGTAAACTCGAACTTCTAACAAATGACAGTGCCGACAGAGAGTGGATTCCTATAGTGCCCTAAGTAAAACGACTTTTAGCCCCAATATTACGATGGGGCTATAACACCTGCGCCTGCCTTCGCTCCAAACGACGGACGCACCGCTAGCCGGCAGTGTCCGCCGAATTCGCGGCCATATTCGACGGCCATTAACGGAAGCGCGCTACTGGACTACTAGCCTGCCGTTTACCATTTCGTGTGCAGGCCGGTGTCGCGCTGCGCCCCTCTCCTCCCCCACCGTCATTGGACTTTCTTCGTAGAAATCATGCGTTGTTATCATAATCTGGTGAGAGTTGGTTGGTCAGCTTTCTTATGCGTTTGGACGTGAAATATATTGCACGCTTGGGGGAGCGGTTAAAACTCCCGAATGGCAGAACGGACACGCATGGTAGCAAGCGTGGACAGCTCGCACGATTATGGAAGAAGCCTGCACCAGTTTCTTTGGGCTGTCTTGGGGAGACAGATATAAAAGGCGAAGGTGGTGGAGGGCGTTACTGAGAAATGGCGCTCCCACAGGTAGGTTGAAATGTATGAACGCGAAGATGTACACTGTACGGTCATGAAAAAATGAAAGGCGAGCACAAAAGTATGAACCAGAACACGCAAACAGCGCGATTTCTTTCCATGCAAGTGAAAATGACGCGCGGCTTAACGGGCCTACTTCCAGTCGCGGTCTGCGGATGCCCTACGGTCGTTCCCAGAGACCGATTCGCCATTATTGAGGGGCCAAATGTAAACAAAACGGCGCCATATTGGATTAGCCAGATGCGAACGCCGAGGCAGCTAAGTGCTGCTCCATTTTCTGAGCCCTGAAAACGCCTGCCATCGAAAAATTTCTCTGCCACCAAAACCATGCGTTGCTCCTAAGGTGGGTTCCTTAACTGCACAGGGCAGGCGAATAAAAAAGGGGGGCGAGTTCATCTATAATCCCACAAGTGTGGTTCGGGCGGTCGCCGATACGCTACTCGAAAAAGGTGCATTACAGTAACAAATTTGGGAACTGTGGTTTTCAAAATAAATTAATATCGCGCCATTATTAGACCGCCACGAATAGTGTTTTTTTCAGTTTTGCGTGTCCTGCTTTACATTTGCGTGCTCGCATTTCATTTGTGCATGACTGTCCACTCCGTGTACTGTGCTTGAATACTGACATCATCGTTGCATGTATTTACGGTGTACGTAGACAATTCCTCGTCGTCGGAAAGGTGCCGCGGAAGGGTCGTAACTATGTGGACCACCTCGACTGTCACATTTGCATTCGTGGTTTGCACAGCGCTGGCCAGCAGGGTGTTTAGACGACACCAGCTGCAATCACAGATAACGTGATACACGCATAAACTGCGGCTTCCCTGCCGCCTTTCCCTTCCTGAAATCATAGGCGTGATACGCGAAGGCCAGTGTTATCTGATGTAAGATCAAACAAAGCGGCGCGTCCTGCCATGAAGCAGCAGCAGCAGCAGCAGCAGCAGAAGCCCCAGAAGCCCCTGGAAATGCGGGAGAAGCGCAAAAGAAAGCTTCGCTTTAAAAAAAAGGTGGACTTGGGTGGATCTGGGGACTAACTGTGGTAACTCACTGGTTCACATTTTCTCGCTTGCAGCATTCGTTTGTAGACGATGAATGATCTGAAAGGTGAAACATCTATCAAAAGGAAATAAGTTAAGCATCTACATAAGATGTGCACGACGGCGGCCACTGGTAAAAATGGAGCGCGCCGGAAAACTGTTCTGGAACCGACGTCCAAAAAGAAAATTGTAGAATAGCGCTGATTGCAGAGGGTGCTGGCAAAGAGCAGTGATTTTCGATGAAGCGCCTGGACAAGGCTGACTTCAAATGTACCGTGATGGTTTTGATGCTCCAAGGCGAAACGACGCACGTTCTATTTCACGTCAGGGTAGTCCAAGTAGCTGCAATGAACTTTTTGAGGGGTTTCCTTTATGATAAGCATCCCGCTATAGCAAGCCTTTTCCTTGATCCCGAATGGATTTCTATCACGCCGTTGTACTACTTAATTAAAGGTAGATGGATCCGATGTTGCATTGCTTAGAGTATACGGACGTGGGGATAAAAAATACACTATAGTTGCTTGTGGAACACAACGTGCCTTTTAGAAGGCCCCCATGGAATCCGCAACGCTTAAGACACTTCGCTCTGGGAACGTTAACGAAACACCAACGATGATCCCGAAGCAGATCACATTTTCGATCACGTAGATGGTATTGCTTGCGGTAAAATTTACCGACCGGATGCCACTATCGCTCACTTGTCCCAGATTGAAGCTGGTGAAGGCGAAGGTACATCGAGGGCGCCTCTCTCCACTTCCGCCCCCACACCACCTCGGCGCTCCACGGCATCCCGGCTGCACTAACCCACAACACGCAGCGCGTTCATTCACTTTCTTTTGCGCGGCGGTGGCCCGTGGCCCCGGCGTCGTATTTTTGGGCGGTCACGCGGAGAACGCTCTCTCGTCTGTTGCTGCGGCTTTCATTGATGATCACGAGAGATGCGGAGGAGGGAGGGGATACTGACTGGCGTTGACTTCCTTTTTTTAGTTTTATTGGCGGTCGTATTTAGAGCGGCGCCGACGGTTTCCAACAGTTGCCGGCCTTCTCGGCTCTTCGTTCCCCGCTATCTCCGAGTGGTGTCGGTTTAAGCTAGGGCAGTACAGGAAGTCTGTGACGTTTATCAATTTCTAGTTTGAAACTGCGCCCTGCAATTCGGCACGATTTATTGTGCGCATAATGTTCTGGCCACTCCTAATTCTAAGCGATGGGGTAAGGCATCACACCCAGAGAACTCAGAGTTTTGGAAGGGGGTGTTATGGCCGTGGAATGTCAGCTGGAAGGCAGAGGCCACGTTGACCAGGGAGGCAATCTGCTGAAACTTCCCGGGTCACACATCATCAGGCAGCTTTCGAATATGAATCTGATGAAATGGAGTAGCTGAATAAAAAAAAATTGGCTCCAATCCACGCTGTGAAGGTGGTTGGAAAACAAAGCTGTAAACGATACCCACAACATTTGCCCATGCGACAACAATTGCCAGTGCGACGTCATTTGAGTTCACACACGTGGCTCTACGACGAGCGAAACCAGAGGTTCTACCATGCCGTTACCTAGAGTTCGCAGCGGCGGCGTCCCGAACACAGAAGCGTCGGCCACGGGCGGGCTAGAGCGGCGGGCGCCGCCGCTGTAGCCCGGACATGCGTCAACAGAAATTAGACGGCCATGAGCGCCATTCGAATCGTGATACCGAGGAACCTAGCCATCCTGATGTGCTAGCTCGATGCTACATCACCACGCGACACAAGCGCGGATACCGAAACGATTCGGCATGTGAGCTTAATGATTCCCATTTATACCGATTTAAACTAGTTAGTTTAGTAAGTTTGAGAATTGCGAGAAAGCTGAGGGAACTCTTATAATAGCTATTTATCAGATCCAGTCGCTCCTCTGGCCTTTCGTAATACCTGTTAAAACACAACTGAATTGGTATTCACCAATTTAGAAAACGGAGTCCCATTCGTGGTAAGCAGTGCGCAAAAGGTAGTGTTTTTTTAGCGGCCAGATGTCTGTATGGGGTCTTTGCATTTTGTTTTTGTGCCCTGACAACCAATCTTTAACGTATCTTTGCCGTACGACCACTTAATTCTGTCGTGTCCGGGTTACGCAGGAGTTGCTGCCGAACACTTTAATCAAGCCGTGCGAAGGAAGCACGCAATGGACGCGAAGCTGCGCCTAAACAGGCCCAAAACAACCGTCGCTTAAGCAAACGACAAAGCCGGGTCGTACCGCTGCGCCCGCCGGCGTGACCCCGCAGGGAACGCTGGGTAAATTCGCCGCGCCATCTATAGTGTGCTCCGTGAGTGAAAACCGCCCTTCGGTTCGCAGGCGCGTTGGGAGCAAGGAGGTTGTATAAACCTCCTTGTTGTCCTGCACGCAACGAAAGAACCGTTGGCTGGTAAAGGTAGAAAGCTTCGCTTTAAAAAAATATCTGATGGTAAAGAGTTAGAAAATGCACGTATACGCAATACTTCTTCGCATGTTGTTGCATGTGTAGTTATCTCTTCGAATTCTGCGTTCTTATGCCCATGGGTTCTTACAAGAGAAAAAACCCGGGCCATCTACACTAACGTGAAACCTAAGGAGGAGCGACGCATGCAGTGTATAAGTGTATTTGAAGATTCTAAGCATCTCTCTTGCCTCACGGCGCGCGCTGATTGGGCGCCGGAGAAACGCTGGTGGGAGGAGCAATCACGCGCTTGCTGATTTGGTGGCGCCCTCTCTCGCGTGGAACCGGATTTAAGCAATTAAATGAGAGACAGACTGGCCGTAAGTCGCCTTAGTGCCACACGCCGCCGCGTGCTAAGAAGTATGGTTTATAGAAAAAAAACCTGGCGTTTGAAACCAATTGTGAGACAGAATTTGGCAAATTTTGGTTTTAATGCAATGAAATCTTGATTTTTCCTGTATTTTAAATTAGGTTTAACCATGTTACTTTTTTTTTAACCGGTTTGATCCATGCTACACTTGTTTATTTTTTACCATAGTTTGATAACTTCATTTATTGTCACCCTAATATACGTCCGCATCGCTTGCTTACGGAATGCGGCGTCTAGCGAAGCTGCCCGGAGCGGCTTCTTGTAGAGCTTGGGCTGTGTGAAGCGCTGTTTTGTCTGAAAAATAATCTTTTGGGCTCGGTTGTGCCTGTACTTGCTTCGTACCTAAAATACAACATTCGAGATTCGTTGTCTCTCAAAGATATTTCCCTCCGACACGTGCCAGGTATGCCAGCGGGGGAGGGCGGACTTTGTGCACGTGTTGTGGGACTGCGTCAAGTTTCCAGAGCGAGCGTCAACAAGAAGAGGAAGGCTGCCGTCGAGGCTAGAAGCAGCGATGGCGAGCTACGACCAAGAAGAACAATCATGGGCCGTCCAGCAGGTCCTGGAGGCTCTCGAAAGGCAGAAGCCGAGCGAAAACGACGGGGAGGCGCCTTCACGGGCGACGAACCGCGGGAGTAGCAGAAGCCGACGCCGAGTAGAGGACCCCACCAGGATGACGTAAAGGCCCGCGTCGCGGCGCTCTAGGGCGTCGATCTGCAGGCGATCAATAAAGTTGCCTCCATCCATCCATCTTGATAGCAACCACAGTGGGTAAGGTTCTGTATTTGTAATCAGGTTCTGTAAACCAGGTTGTATTTGTAAACCAGGTTCTGTATTTGTAACCAGGAATGAGAACTGGCGGAAGTATCGATACGCAAGGCTTACCAATACGAAAGTAGACCTACAGTCTAATTTCTTGAGCTGCTAGGCCTGAGAATTGGGGAGAAAGTCATTCATTGCTGCCGGCGTCATCTCGGTACACTCTCGGCCCTCCGTGGGAATCCGGATTGTAGCACCTGCCAAGTATCGCCTCTCGCGCGAGTGACGCAATGCGGATTTGGGACCCGAAGATATCCCTCCTGTTTCTGGAAAATAGCGAGGCGCACCAAAACACGGGACACCTGCTTCGGCCCGAGCACGGGTGAGCCCGACATGCTCGCGGACCCAGTAGTGCGGCTTCTGCTCATTCTGAAAATGTGCTTTGTGCCCAGCTTGCTCGTGCTTGCTTTGTGCCCAGCACTCTCAATTGAAACACTTTCACTTTTGATGTGAAAACTGGAGCGTTACATCTGCGACGTTAGCGAAACCGTGTTGTTTTTGTAATAGTATTTTGCAGCAAAATTGCGAACGTTCTGAAGTTTTGACTGCTTGCTGCTCTACACGCTGTATTAAAAACCCGCTGGCAGGGTCATGGGATAAAGTTGCTCTTACGGAAGCCGGCGGGACACAGACGTGTTTCTATGTAGTGCAGCCATGCAGTCATTGGTATTCAGAAAGTTGTATGAATGTCCCCGACTTTGCTGGCAATTGACGGAATATGAGAGTGCAATAAACACAACTTGAAAGAGCATTCTCATTGTTAGATAAACGTAACGGTAGTTACTTCTGCGAACCCCCTTTCCCGTACAATCAATGAGAGAAAGTAAAAACTAGACTATTACATCGTTATGCTTGAAGGTGGTAGAGAGGCCGCAAGGCCAAAAAAGCTTAATTCACTACTATGATCAAATCATTACTTAAGTTGTTTATGCTAATTATTGAGTATTGATTGGGCACATGATAAGAACCATCTCAAATGGCATCGCTGGGTCAGGGATAAGCCGACATAATGCCCTCGTAGAACCTCTAACTTCTGTGAGCGGTACCCATCGCGTCCTCATTGCCGCGAAAACCCGAGCCAGTTTTAAAAGCAGCAGCGAAGACGGACGGAAATTGGGAACATGGCCTGAGCTCTCGCTCGTATGCGGTTGTATGTATACAAACCGCCTGTCTTCGCCTTCGCTGCTCAGAACAGAGCGCAGCCACATGCCTGCCAGCTTCCAGATCGGCCGAGAAGTATCGGCGTGAGCTTCGTGCGTGGGCAACTAACTGTATACATGCTTAGAATTCTGCGTCCCCGCTCGCTCCTTTCTCGTAAACGAGCGCAAGCGGCGCGCAGCTTCCACGAAGCGAACGAGGAATACACGCGGAATGCGGGCGTGCGCGCCGAATCGGAATATTCACGGGGTTAACGATTTCCCGCCAAACCCGGCGGCTATTTGCGTCCATGCACGCAAACTACGGTGGGGAAGTGCGGCGTTTGTGGTAGCCGAGTGCGGCTCTCTTAACCCCGTGCCGGCCCGTTGTATACGTCTTCCGGCCGGGTCGTCGACACATTGCTCCGTTCTGTTTCGTCTCGCGCCAGACGGGGTTCTTTTTGAAGCGAACTACTGAACGTATCCCCTAGAGCGTATTTTAACAGCAATTGTTTTATTCCCGGATACACGACAATTTGGCTGACGTCGTATCTCTTACGGAAGTGACCCCACTACAACCAAGCAAGCGACCTGTAAAGGGTGCACCCCGGCTTACATGGTTTCCCTTGCGGGGAAGCAACCCTTAGTACTAAGGAGTACGTTATAATTAGGGTTGTTCGTTTTAGGTTTTATATTTTAACACGAATGTGTTTTATGCCGGGATACAGCTTCTCCGTTCTGTTTCGTCTCGCGCCAGACGAGCTTCTTTTTGAAGTGAACATCACGTTAACAGCCACCGATAGAAACGTATGAAGAATGCCGGTGTACAAGGTTACTTGAAAGGAACAACACAAACTGTCATCGTTCTACGACATTTGTAGCGGAGGAGGCAGATACGCTGCTTTATTCTTTTTTGCGGCGACTTACTTGTTTGGTTTGACAGCAAGGCACCTACAATTGCTCCCCTACCAGTGCGCCTACCATTGAAAGCTAAACTGAAGTGCCCCATTCTGCGAAAAAGCGCCGTGGTTGTAGTTGTTGCTGCTTTTGTTGTAGTAGTTGCCCAAACAAGAAAATGAGCGCTGCAGCAAAGCGTAAATAAATAAAAAAACACAGGTGTGTTTCGATGAGATTCGAATAAGGATCCGCAAAGTAGCAAGCGAGTACTGTGCTGACGGTGCTACCTCGTTTTATGTTCTTTATTGCCGTATTTTAAAACAGCACTTGAACCAAAGAAACAAAACAAGAATAACGATAAAACTGCTAGCCAAAACCTTGCTCGCAGAAAGCGGGTAAAATTCGTGACGTCCGTTAGCGTCTCCATCACGTACAGCCGCTCTGGTCGGTCAAGTTGAGTCCTCCACACTTCAATCATCATTCGCATAGAATAAGCAGTATATTCTTTCGAGCACTTAGCATCAACGTCACGATGATGTATCGCCATACGCGACTTCCAAATGCCGGGCAGGGCCAGGACCATGACGAGGTCGTGTGGTACACCGTTGTCACTCTCAATGGGTAGGAACCTGATCCCACGTGCGTCCAGAGGGAAATCCCTTCTCAAGATCCGCTGAAGCACGTCCCAGAAGAAGAGAAGAGAGAATAAGACTTTATTCAGATGCCAACTGGAGTTCCTAGGCGTCGACCGAAAACCCCTGGGTCCCTCCTTCCACCCCCACCCCCCCCTCCCCAAAAAAAAGAACTCCCTTTTCAGTACTCGAGGAACCCACGTTCTACCGTCGCGGGCTTCTTAGACGGGTAGCATTCGACCTCCCATTGAAGGTTAGACTCTTTATCTTTCTGCCACGTTTTTACTGGAACGACACCCGTTGTGGAGCTTAAAAAAGAACGACTTAACCCATGGCTGTACTGCCATTCTTTTTGCATGTTTGAGCACGTCCTGGCCAGATTTGCACCGTACATTGTCCTGTACAACGGCACAGGCAGTCAATGTCAACCAAATCGCGGTGCAACTTTTTTCGCGTAACGCCTGATAAGTACTCCAAACTGAAACGTGCACGAAAGAACTAGGTCGGTTAAACCAGTTCACGGAAGCAGCCGCTTGATTACTCCGACAGAAATGTGTGTAGACGTAACAGCAAATTCAGGCAATGTTCTGGATAACTTCAGCTGAGACACAGTGAACAAGAAAGGACCGTTCACATCACGGAAGAACAAAAAGCGATATGCGATTCCCGCAAAAACAAATGGGACAAAGAAAGGCACGCGCCGAAGGAGGTTCGTGCGTCTTGTTCTTTCCCAGGCCGATTCCCAGATGGGTACTGCAGCACCCGGTGCAAGGCCATTACATTAGCACGCGGGCAGTGCAGCACCTGAAGCCCATACCATATTTTGCTTATTAGAAAGACGTTGCACACTGATGCCCTTGCGAACATTTCTCCGCTTTTTCGCACAGTTCAGCAGCCTTCCTACGCCAATAGGTGTCTGTATCCTCATAGTGTTCTCCACGGTGCTATCTCCTTTATTTCTCTTCATTACATGGTAATCATAGAAATTATATGCGCTTACAAGGCGCACTCTATAAGCAGTCTACAAACATTCACAGTTTAAGATGGGGAGAAGTCAAAAGTCCTAACTAAATGTCCGGAAGGCACACATGCATCAAGAAGATAGAGCAATTGTGGGGGCTCACTTGGGCAGAACAAACGTTTTTGCCCACCCATTGCTCCCGAAAGATCGATTTCGTTAAACGAGGAGGGTCCGCATGATCGATAGTCATCCGGCACTTTCAGAAACTGAACAGCCCCATAAGTAGGAAGAAATCTTATGGAAACTGCACTGTCCCTGTCCACCGGAAGAAATCGGATAACATATCGGGTGCTGTCTATGTACTTATCTCCTTTTTTTTCTCTTCATTGCCTGTTTGGACAACAACGCACAACAAACGCAGGCTCAGCCATGAGATTGATGCCAGTAAACACCGCTGCCCTGCTTTGAACAAGAAGTTAAAATATGTGGACTTTCCTCATAACTAAATATCTCGTTATTTTCAAAACACCATCGACACACCATTGTGAGAGATGCGCTTCTCCGCACGTCGCGAGAACCGAACAAAACTTGTTGTTGCTGTTCCTTTCTCCGGGGCACATGCACACTTGGGGGATTGGCCAGGAGTAGTGAGCTTTCAGGGACAATGCGCTTTCTTTGCAAAATTCCCAGAACTTCTTACAGAGTATAAGTTGAAGAATAATGTGTGCCACGTATGTGACGCCTGAACGTGAAGGCACTTGAGTAGAACGGGTGCGCACGAGCCACGCAGGACCAAGCTGTGACGAGTGTCGGTCTGGCTGTTTACGTACTTCGCGCAATAAGACAAAGGCACAAAAAGCGAATAAAGATAGGCATACACTGTGTAACAGACTTGAAAGATGGCGGTTGCAGTAATTCGCTCCGAAAGAAAACGAAAACTAGTGCGAAGAAAGCGATGCAAATGTGATGTGGCAGAAAAAAAGTTTTTAAGGAGTATCACTAGCCTTTCAACTGCAAAACGCGTAAGCATAGCTTAGTGCCCCGAACAAATGTAATGCGTAGCGTTCTTTGCCGAGTAGCCCCGCAGCCAGGACCGTGTAACGCCCTGCTTTCTCAAAAAAACGTAGGTTTGGTGGAAGCAACATGTTTAATTGTTGTAATAGCGTAAATGGAGATAATTGGTACGACAGAATTGTGAAAAAACCAAAGAATCTGGGTAATAAACAAATTCAAAAGATCGAGAGTGGCGAACTGTGTAATGCCCTTTATTTCCAGAAAATTGCAGGTTTCGCGGAAGTAAAACTTGTAATCGTTATAATAGCTTAAATGGAGATATTTGGTCCGACAGAAATTTTAAAACCAAAACATTTGGCTGTAAAGAACTCACATTCTAGACATGCGGCAAAAGATATGCTACGCCTCAGTGCACAATTCTCTGAATTTATGCAGATTTTTGTCCTTCTACAGCGATGTTTTGCTCCTTCATTAACGCATTAGTAGTGTCGAAGGAATTATGTATTTTTTTCTTTGTTTCATTTCTCATAATAAATGGCATTTTGAATGCGCAATGGAGTCTCGGTAAAAGGAGCAAAAGGAACCATCCGAATGTGCACAGTTTGCCAGATATTTCGACCGGATTTGCCGGACAATATGTTTATTAAGTTAATGCGCCACACATGCCGTTCAGACGGTATTTCCGAAAATAAAGATTACAGAAACCTATGCGTAAACACAGAATTCGTAGAACAGCAACATGCAAAGACATTTTAACTGATGTCCGAGCTAATTATTGAGCGGCGACAAAAGCGGCATTGTTTAGCTTCTAAACTCTGACGTCCCTCTTTTTTTCTGAAAAAGATTTCCATGGTTGTCGTCTACTGTTAGGAACTCAGAAAAAGTTGTAAACTTTTCTCTTGAGCACGCACGCGCGAAAGCACACCCGCACCAACCCGCGCGCACGCACGTACAAAATCACAGAAATGTTTCGAAAAAACTCGCTTTCAACTCCGTTTATCTCTTGTCGAGAAATTTCGTTCTGTTGAAAGGGAGTACTTCACTTTGCGTAAATAAAAAAATCGAACCATTCCGAGACCACTGTTCTGTTTAAGCGATTCCAGTCCTTTCACTGGCATTCTTTTGTAGAGTGTAACTAGCAGGACGGCTGTTGTGGGACGGCTATTGTGGGTGGTCAGAAACAAACGAATGTAAGAATGCAACTTCTCACAAACTCATCGGCCAACAAGTACACGATATTTTATGTGTCGAGCCCAAATGCAACAATTATATCGAGAGATACGGTTAGGAGTACAAATAAATAAATAAATAAATAAATAAATAAATAAAGAAATAAATAAATAAATAAATAAATAAATAAATAAATAAATAACCAGCTGTCTGCGATAAAACACTTGCGCCGAATTTTTAGCATCACTTGTTGTTCGCTGCCGCGTGTTTGCGCTCTTGGCAAGGTTGCGTTTGGTTGATACGTTAAGCAACGCCGACGTTCGTCCTTGGTTGCTCCCCCTTAACGGTTCAAGAGCCCTCGCAAGCTTTCAGGTAATCCGTCATCCCGCGTGTCACTGCAGAATGCGCGGCGCTAAAAGCGCGTGACTAACTGAACAGAGAAGCAGCCTTTTATTGCGACTGTTGATACGGCAGACGCGCGGAAGCGCCTGCTCGGGAGGCTTCTGTATTGAGAACGACGCGTCCTTTTAAGACGAAAACAGCTCAGGGTGTAAGCTGAAGTGACGATTAGGATGCATGCTCTGTCAATGACACTTTCAGGGAATGGGAACGAGTGGCCCTTGGATGTACACTTGTCGTAGGCCCCTCTGCTTTCGAAGAAGCATTGCAGAAAACGAGAGTTTCCATAGTGGGGTTGCGACGTAGTTCATGTACAACACGACGGAGAGAAAGGAATACTAAGATTGAGCTTTGTTCCGTTGGATACGTTACTTGATTAATATTGCCGCATGGCGATTCAATTTTACAATATATGTAAAAAGTAGGAGGCTCCGGGCGTAGACCTGTATGCGTCGAATGAAATTTCTTTGAACTTAAGAAGAAGAAACGCGTTTTTTTAGAGCTGAAAACGTGCTAATCGAAATGATGGTGGTTCCAGAAATTGGATAAAGTTAACTGAGTCATATGTTATGTTTTCATCGCGGTGCGCCGTGCTCTAAAAACACATTTCTACGTACACACCTTACGTCGAGTAGCGTAGATCAAAAAAGGGTCAGGCCAAGAGCGATGTGACAGTTTCAATCGAATATAGGCTCCATAGAAAGGTGCAACGTGCCTGGCGCATCCTCTGTTCGCCAGGGAGATCCATTGCACGTTCGCGAAAAGCGAGATGAACAACGTGTCTTTTCCACGGAAGCTTTTCGCAGTGACGGCCAATAAATCCGCTTTTGTAGGCTCTAGCTGTGGGCGTCCTGGCTCCACCATTTCATGCCTACGCTCTTCTTAACCTGTGCCGGCGTCAACTCGTTCAGGTTTGTGATCGCTTGGGGAACGAATGTCTCAGGGTAGGGTCCCTAGAGCGATTCCTGCAACGCCGTCTGTGTTTCTCTTCTCTCGGTGGCTAAGGGCGCATTTCAGATAACGCCACAACGTAAAATCCGCCACTGAGTGCCACACCCACTGTTTTTGCTGTAGGCGTACGGAGTGCCTCCGGTTGACCCCCACTGGGGAGACGGGGACAGCTCGTATCTTTTTATGCTCGATGAAGATCACTGGAGCTTAAACTGCGAGCTGATAAGGATATCCAAAGACTGTCGCTCTCTTTTATACGGACGGTCACGATCTCCGCTCGATTAGATCAAGCTCACAGCAAGATCGTTTTTTTTTTTTTTTTTTTTGGCGGTGGTATGGTTTGTAGCAGCGATAATTGCCACCACACGGGAGAAGATTACGCGAGTACTCGTAGACGGAGCACTCTGCACAGCCTGCCCAAGACGGTGTGTCGGCCCAAAGCTCAGGGAAGATTCACACAAGCGATCACTTTACCACTCTGGAGGTGAAGGCGGGTTCAGACGTGCACCTCCAAGGCCGGCGGTACCCCTGTTTTTCTGAACCCTGTAACGCAGAGAAAAGTAACGGTAATTTTAAAGTCAAGAATCATCCTTGCTACCGTTCTTCTTTACCGCGCGTGTGTAGCCAGACCCAAGTTAATTGTAAAAGCGGTTGAGGGTGAGGTTTTGTGTAGGTGGGATTAGTTCGGCAAAGCCCTTGGCGGCATTTATTGTCTGGGCTGCGGGTTTTCAAATGTCGCACTTCGAAATGTGTCCCCAGACATTTACGAGTGCTGTACGTTTTAGATGCGTGAGGGAAATTCCCACAATTTCAAATCGAATTTGTGGGAAATTCCCACAATTTCGCATTGAAATTTCATTCTCGTGAAAAAAAAACAATGTATTCAAGACAAATTCGCCTAAGTACGCTTCCTTAGCGAAAAAGGAGAGCTTTAAGGCATACTTTTGTTCGCAACCCTTTGCGTTCTTCACAACAAGGCTTACAACATTCTATAGTTTCTGCGGTAGCAGAACGGCGGGTGTAGAAGATGTAAATATGATTCTCCACATTGTTGGGAATGAGCATCCCACCGCTGCCACCCCTGTTGGGAATGAGGATCCCACCGCTGCCACCACTGTTGGGAATGAGCATCCCACCGCTGCCACCACTGTTGGGAATGAGGATCCCACCGCTGCCACCACTGTTGGGAATGAGCATCCCACCGCTGCCACCACTGTTGGGAATGAGGATCCCACCGCTGCCACCACTGTTGGGAATGAGCATCCCACCGCTGCCACCACTGTTGGGAATGAGCATCCCACCGCTGCCACCACTGTTGGGAATGAGCATCCCACCGCTGCCACCACTGTTGGGATTGAGGATCCCACCGCTGCCACCACTGTTGGGAATGAGAATCCCAGGGTGGTCGCCAAGGTTGTGACTCGCCTTCAGCTCGTCACCGATGTTGGGAATCAGCCATCCCGACGCTGTCACCGCTGTTGGGATTGGGCCCTCTCATCGCAGCCTCCACTGTTGCGACTGGCCATCCGAGCGCAGTCACCGGTGTAGCGACGTTGCCTTGCTCCGTCCGCTATCGACGCGGCGCAGAGCGGAGCGAAGAAGTTCTTGAACCGACGAAAACTTAAAGTAACATTTATATACAGTATGTACAGGGTAAGCAAACGTTACATGACTCTTACAAAGGTGACAGCACCCTTTCACTCGGTGCTTCCGAAGAGACTGGTGCCGGAGAGAAGCCGCCGAGGAATGCCGACGATGAGAGCCTCCAGGCTTCTTTTATACACCGAGAAGTTCGTTGGGGCCCCGAGAAGTTCAAATAGCTCCAATCAGAGCTCTCGCTGCCTGAAGTTTGAATTGCGACGAATGGTAGCGAAGCGTGAGTCAGCTGCGCCGCCAATGGGGAAAGGGAGGGCGATGCCGCCGCCGTCTCCGTGACGTCGCCTCCGGGCGTAGCGACATGCCCTTGTTTGGTCGTTCTCAGATGCGGGATTCGGCCGCGCCGCAGCGTTCCGAGATGCGGGATCCGGCCGCGCCGCAGCGACGAAAGGGAGAGGCGTGACTCAGCCTCGGTGCGTCGCCTCGTGCAACGCATTTGGGCCAGGCGCTCTGGCACAACAACATTTACAGCTCCGCTGTTACAGGGTCGGGCGTTAAGCACAGTGCAAGCGAGGACATAGGCCATGCGGAAGGCATGAGCTATCATCTCTGCCAGCGAACGTTATGCATAAGCGTGTAGGAGGTTCACATGGTAAAAAAAAAATTAAAGCCGTTCGACTCAACGTGAAAGCTGTCGTAAATGCAGAGCAGTGATTCGCCATAACGGCCTGTGGCACCGTTATCCGCTTACTGCTACTACCCATCACGCTCTTCGCCTCCCTGTCTCACTTCTCTCTTGATGAATTGAACGGAGGTTTGTCCAAAGCAGTTCAAATTTCTCGCCTTCGCAGTGCTCGCGCGCCCCCTGCCTGGAACGAACAGCGCGAGCGGTTCTCGCACGTGCCGGCACCTTACTGCGCAGTCCACAACGCGTTGTTTTTGGCGGTCCCATCTCCCCGCGAGGGGGACTCGAGTAAATGCGTCGCGTAGGGGGTGGGTGTATTGCGTTAACGTTTAATGTTTGGGGAGTTGGTGGTAGTGAATGCGTTGTATCAGCAGCTTCTTGACGTAGTTTGAATGAGTCAAGGATATAAGGCGCGTTCGTAGCCTCCCATTCTGTGTCGGCTTTGTGGCGCAGTGGGTAGAGCACCATGTACATTGCGTTCCGCCCGCAGGGTCGAGGAATCGAAACCAGGCGCCGGATAGTATTTTTTTATATAGTGTAGGGGGAGGGGTGCGGACAACGACGGTGCGGACTTCGACGTACGTCAACGAGGGTGACATCGTGAGTTACTGAAATGCTCTGCATTTAATACAACCAGACCGTGCGTTCGACCTCAGTCAGCCGACAGCCGAATGGGGGGGGGGGGGGGGGCAGAGGAGGAGAAAAAAGACGCGTCATGTCGGCACGCCCCGCGCTTGCACAGTGGGGAATGCTGGGGAGTCTTGCGGATGGCCCCGGTCGCGGGCGTGGATGTGCATGGCATCTGCTATCAGCAACTGCGAGGCGACAGAGCTGATCGAAGAGGCTATTGTAAGCGTGTGTGCATCACGCCTTCTAGCTTCGGAGCCTGCGAGCATTGTGTCCTCGTGTCAGCGGGTACGGCCAATGGACATATCTATGCTTACACCCGTAAGCTATCTACAAGGGATTTTCTTTTAATTATTTTCTTACGGTGATGGCCAAATTCAGATTCTCATGAGCATTCTTTGCCCTCACTGTCACCTTAAATGAAGTAAATCGAGCACGGTCTCTCGCTCTCTGTCATCGTTGGCCTCGTGACTAGTGTTGGCGATCCCGATAGAACTGATTTACACCCAGTCAATGGGATTGTCCACTCTTATTGTACAGATAACCACGAGGGAGCAGGGCGAGCCACCCCAGCGGCATCGTCATCGGCGTTAAGCTCGTGGAGTGTGCGAGACATTCTGCCGGTTGGACTACCGATGCATTTTGCCACCCTTCAGTGCTCTTCTGCCACTATCCGCTAATTGATCCGATGAGCTCATTCGATCAGTTTGCGAGCTCCTGCATCGTCATAAGAAGGCACCACATTTCACCGGAACAGCTTAGCGGAAGCTCTATCGCGGCGTGCTTACAAATAATCTGCCCACACCGTTCGATGAACTGAATGCCATGTTCTCCAAGAGCCAGCCTGCGTTTAGTGTTTTCGAAGGGCAAATTTCTTAAGCTACTCGACCAACATCCTCGTTGTACACATACGGTGGCGCCTCGACCGCAGCGATAGCTGAATAGATATATACTTCCCCTGGTTTCGTACCGTGGACCTTTTGGTCGTCAGTTGGGCACGCTGCCAACAGGATTACGGAGGCAGGATGGTTTCGGTGTACAATAAGTACGAGCTGGCGTTTTTGCGTCACGCATTCCTGTGGTTGCTATAGTATGCATGTATGTAGGGTACAGGATGCACTGGGGCACGGTCGATCTCCCAGCGTGGCAAAAACGGTATCACCAACATTTAGTTTTGGGTATGTGCTAAAGCGGAAGGAACAAACGACCACAAATGGCGCTTGCAAGCGAAATATCAAGACACAGAAAAGGAAGAAGAACAAGAAAGCGTTGGAATTATGCGCCAATAAAAATAAAAATTCGTAATTGGGGTTTTAATAATAACGAACTTTCATTTCACCACCTTTTTCTGGAAGTAATATTTTAAAGCCCTACCGAAGTACAATCAGGGATTTAACCCTGGCCAGTACCCCTTTGCAAGTGCGTACCCAAACATCGAGTGCACCATCATCATCAGCCCCTTCTGTTCGCCTCCCGCGTCAAGCGGGAAGCGTATAACCGGGAACTGTCCCGGTTGGTTTAAACTTCATGGGCTGTAATGATTGGTCTGTATTCCACATGTTTTACGTATCGTACAGAATTTCTGGTAGCGGTGATTTGGGAGCGAAATTTCACACGGGCTCCCAAGGACAGCTTGGGAGTTCTGGAACCGGTTATGACCTCAGCACCACGCGGTTCTGTCGGGTGGTGCTTAGGTCATAACAAACGACATGCGGAATACTTGCAAGTCATATCAACCGTATCACCGGTGCTTGGTATAATTTACAACGAATTGAACCCGCAACAGTTGAGAAGGCCATACAAATTTGGTGTTTCCAACGTGAGTCCCGCCGTTTTTAAACAGAAGTGGCTGTTAGGGGTCACACGCCACACCGAAGCCGCACGATGGAAGATGGCGCTATTTTTTGAACGCCCTTACGGTTACATGCAACGCATCATTGAAAAACAATGCGTCTTTTACTAAAAAGGTGTGTCGAATTATCTCCGCATAATTGCGGCCGAAGTGCTGCACAGAATGTTGCGTTCCGTGAAAAATAGTATGGAACTAAAAAAAGTGTTATTCTACCGGTACTCACCTTTTCGAATTGGGCGGCGATCACTGAATCGACGATTAGATCGAGTATCTGAACGGGCGACTACACACATCTAGGAATCCTAGGTCACTGGAGACTGCCTCTGCAATCCCGAATAGGCTGTCTCCACACGAAGAATTAATTCAACACAAGTGTGCAGCTAGGCCAGAAATTGGCACGTACCAGAAGAAATTCAGAATGTATTCTTCACATGGTAACCGAACGCAAGGGCAGTTAGGTCATTCTGAACGAGCGCGGTATCCACAAAATCTAATGAATGAGCGAACGCAAGGAAGGTAATTCTAAAAGATGGCATGGAGATAAAATAAAAGGCTAGTTCATTTTGAAAGACTGCTTTGTCTAATGATGCCAATGTTATTGCAAGCTTCACAGAAATAACCGAGATATTAAACAGAATACATGTAGCGGTGGCGACTCCCGGTCACTTTACTGCGACGTCTCTATGGCACCAGTGAATCTTTTTTGTGCGTTGCACGGCCGCCGACCAACCAAAGCCACAACTAAGAAACATGATTGGACGATTGTATTTCGGGGTTCTTCGTTTTATTTTATCATACTACTTGAATGCTAAGGTGCAGTGAACACGCCGGTGACAATGTTTTTAGCTCTGGGCCGTAACAGTCCTTCCTGGTCATATTCCGCCACCACAGCGCGAAATTTGAAAGTTTCTTCTGTTTACTTCGCGTTTTCTCGGTTAAAAGACGTATTTTGTAGATGGAATGACACTCAGTGAGTTACCAAAGGCTAGCTCTTTAAAGTGAACAGGTTTTATTTTCTTTTAATGGCCCCTTTAACTATGAGAATCGCGAGAACAAAAAACCGCGCAAGTGATCAGTACTGACGCTTCAGTATACAAACAAATAAAACCTATATCGACGAAGAGGGGTCCCGACGAAATGGGTTTTGAATGTCTAACATGAATTTGTTAACACAGTAAATAAGCGACGGGTGTCGTTATATTATGCGACCCCAAAACGCGTGATCCATTCACGTCATGACTGTGAGTATGACAGACAACTCAGGAGGCTGTTCAAACCTCTGTTTTCAGTTCCTACGATCCTGAGAAGAATTGAAACTTGGCTGGTTGGTATAACTTCGAAAGAAAACAAGCGCAAGTGTTTGTCTCCGTGTTGTCCCGTCCCGTCTGTTGCACTGCCACTTTCTTTCCCACATTCTACGACCTGTAAATTCATTTCCAGCAACTGAGTCGTTACAATGAACGTTCCTGCCCAGCTGGCCTCTGAGTATACCAGAGGCAATCTTGAGCAGTAAAACCAATGGCTGACCACTTTAAAGACCACTGGGACAAAATAATTTCCTCAAGCCTTGTCATGTGACGAAAGCAGAGTTCCCCTCACCGAAACCCGTGGAGCTATTACAGACACCGCTGTCTGGGTTTGCAGCTCTGAATTCTGGGTCCAATAGCTGCGCGGAAGGTGGCTGGCGAAAACGAGCAGACATCTCTTCCAAGCTCGAGGCATCAGGGCACCCCACAGCCTATTCGCGAAACCCGGGCGTGTAACAGATGAGTGCCATAAATCGCGGTTGTCTCTTTGAATTACAAATCAACGAAGCGCCAAAGGCACCCTTTCGGGATGCCGCCGCGCCACGGTCTCGGCGAATGCCACTGAGTTCTACAGTCGGCAGAACCGAACCAACGGCGTGGCTCTTACGGAATCCGAATTCACCCGAACACTCGGCCGCCACGTCTGACGAAAAGGCAGCGATTGATGATTTGATTCATTGGGAGGTTTAACACGCCGAATCTACCCCTGGGGTATCTGGAGGCAGTGGAAGGGTACGGGTAAATCTTTGACTCCTGGGAATGTTTACCGTGCGCCTAAATCTCGAACACACAGGGCGTTTTTGCTTTTTTTCTCCATGAGAAAAGCGGCCACCCCGGCCTGGAAGCGAACCCACGTCCTTGGTCTCAGCAGCGCAACGCCTTAGCCATTGAGCCACCGAGACCGGTTCCTGTAGCATCGAAAACGTTTCCTCGATGCAAAAACGTCTAAGAGAGCAACGTTATATATGTGTATCTAAAAAACCACCTCAAGTGGGCTTCGCCATCAGCATGACCAAACGTGCTAATGTGGCGAATGGCAAAGCCGACCACGTGATTTCAGTAAAAAATAAAATCTCCGCATGGACAACGGGATAAGGCGTGCATTTGCGCTGTGAAAACTGTGCACGTGTGCTGTGCACGTCGGCAGTGTGCAACCAAGGTCAGCTTACCAATCTCAATCTCGACCAGAATTTATGTGGTCCAAGTTGAGGCGAGGGCAAGAGAACGGATTTCACATTTTGTTGAGGCCAAGGCTGTGTTGGGTAAGCTGCCCACCTCGGTTCAGGAAGACCGTCAGCGTGCCTGTGTTCTGAGAAAGCAATGTAGTTGCTGTTTAAAATAGCCCCAAAGTTATAGAGGGACAAAGAAATTAGTGCCCTTCCACTAGTTCTACGAAGGAGGATTACCTGTGAAACTGGACGCAGCCCACTGAGTGCATGAAACAAAACACATTTGTTTGTAATTTGCGATTGCGCATACTTCCTAACGAATTAGCTGAATAATATTTGGAAGGACCAGAGCTTTATTCTAGCGGAAGAACATGGAACTGTTTGTTTACCTTTCGTGTCGTAGGCATATTACCGTCCCCGTAAAATAGCAACACAATCCGCTCTAGCACCGGACAGATCGCATTGGGCCGCTTGACGTCTCGTTTAATCCTCCCGCCAGCGCAGCGTATATGTCATGAGCGAGGGAATGAGATCTATAGCTGCGCGAACACGCCGCCTTTCTTTCTCCACACCCAACCCGTGCACACATCAACCGGCAACCGGTGATGGGCGCGTACCGGCAACCGGTGATAGGCGTAAAACACACCGGCGAAAATGTCGCTCGGAAAGCGTTTAAACCTGAAGCAGAATTATGGGCTTAAGCTGGCGTTCCAACCGTGCCAGTTGCTCTTCATCCGGGACGAATTCGCGGCTACTTGGCGAGGTGGAATCTGAGGTGGTAACAGCGGCGGCTACATGTTCGGCGGCGGCTTTGGGTTGTTTTTACGCCCATTCGCGCTTCTGCTGACTCTCCACAATAATCTGACAACGGCCATTGTCAGCCGATATCGCAACTTTTGAAAGAGGCCTCGGTGGGGGCGAGGGGAATAACAGTTGTGAAAGAGGGGTTCACGGTGGCGAGGAGGATCCTCGGAGATTCCGAGTAAAGTTGCTTCACCGGAATGAAAACAGGGGGGGGGGGGGGGGGAGCGGGTGTGTGAAAGGCGGGAGGGGGCGTTAGACATATTCTGGTTCGCAGGAAAAGGTGCCAGCTGCAATTTATAGGTTCGTTCGGGATCCGTGTTCTTTGATGGACACAATCAAACGATTCAAAATTTTTTACTGCCATGCTACTTGACCACGCGACCTGAATGCTTCGACACCCACACGTGGCCCAAGTACTTACCGCGGCATGCTGATCAGTGGGCGGTGTGCGGATCAGATCAGACCTCGGCGACCAGCTTCAGCTGGGTAAGAGGGCGTTCCTGGAAGGCAAGGCCAAGGTGCTTCTGCACTGATTATCTAGACCTACCCCTGCCATGCAGCCATAATTTTCAGCAGCCTAATTTCGATAAAACGTACGCAGTGTCTAGAGTTACGTCCGACGTAATTCAAAATCACAAACTAAAGTTTCTTTAAGAGAGTGTCTGCAGTTTTGTCCGACGGAACCCACAATTGATTGATTGTAGGGGTTAACGCGCCGACGCAACGCAGGCGATGAGGCGCGCCGTAGTGGAGGGCTCCGGATTAATTTTGACCACCTGGGGATCTTTAACGTGCGCCGAAATCTCGTACACACGGGCATGTTTGCTTTTCGCCTCCATCAGAAAAGCGGCCGCCGCGGCCGGGAATCGAACCCGCGACCTCGTGCTCAGCAGCGCAACGCCTTAGCCACTGAGCCACCGCGGCGGGTGGAACCCACAATTGAAAACTGAAGTTACGAATGACGCAACTTTAAGACAGTGTCTAAGTTACATCCGACGGAAACCAGAAGTGAAAATAAAGTTACGTACGACGGAACTTTAACCCAGTTACGTCCGGCTTAACCTGTAAATGACATTCAAGCTACGTCTGACGGAAGTGAAAAATAAAGGTACGCCGGACGTATCTCGACCCCAGCGGTTAAAGATACATCGGACGTACGCCGACCCCGAAAATATTACGGTACGTCAACATGAAGTCCCTCATCCGTTGAAGGGACTTTACGTCGGACATACTCGATGCCCAGAGGCAAAGAAAGGTACGGCGGACTGACAGTGCAGGCCCGTCCGACACACCCGCAGGTGTATCCTGAGGTTGTGCTGTCTGGTTGCCTTGGTCGCTCGATTATTGGTCTTGTTGGGCGTCTGTTGGTGCGATCCTGCCTGGCTTCGTGGTGGCGAGGAACCGCCTCGCGCTCGTGAACGCAAGTCCTAGGGTGGAATCCCCCTGGTTTCCTTTCTTTTTTTTTTATTTTGAGACAACGACCATTGCTATGCATTTTTCCATCATTTTTATAAGATGAACCTTGCTAGATTCCAGCCGCCACTCGTAATTCTCCCCCGCACGCAGCGCGAAAAAAAGAGGACCCATCTGTAGCTTGTGATCTACGCCTATGTTGCTTTAATGAAGTCTGTCCTTCCTTGACCAGCAGAAACAGCGTTTAATCGACAACCCACAACTGTGAAACATTCACTGTGTCTGCGCTGTAACAAATTTAACTTTTGTTCCTCATTCGTAACGAATTTATGGTCAGCCTATCCTCAGCCTATCAGCCTATGGTCAGCCTATGGTCAGCCTATTATCAGCCTATGGTCAGGTTCCCGAAATTTAAACCGTGTTTTTTTACGCTGTGTGGACCGTAAGCTAAATGGTACCGCTCCACAACAGCTTCCAAAAATCGAGTGATCGTTGCACTGCATCGCGTAGTGAAAGCAGCGCAATACGTACCACTGCCGTCCATCTTCTAAACGTGATGCAGAAATGCATAGCCATGGTCATTGTCCCCAAAAAAAAGATAGGAAAGAATGTTCCGGGGCTGGGGATTCGAACACACGATTTCTGTTCACGAGCGTGAGGCGGTACCTTGTCGCCACGAAGCCTTTTTTTTTATTACCTTTTTGTCGCCACGAAACCAGTCGGGATCGCACCTTGGACAGAGGCTTAGCAAGACGAACGCTCCAGCGACCAATATCTCGGCGGCAATCTTGTCCGATGTAAATCGTATGAGATTACACGGGAGGCTCTTCCTCCGTGGCACCGGATTTGCATTTACAGAGGGAACCACATAGCACAACTTCAGGATACACCTGCGGGCGCATCCGATGGGCCTGTACAGTCATCCACCGGCCAAGTCTGCCGTACCTTTTAGATGCGACGCTGAGAGGAGCATCTCTTGCCGGCGGCCCTGTCCTACGTGCGTCGGCGTCCGCGTCCGCACAGCTGCACCCCCTCTCTCGCTCTCCCGATACGCCGGTCTCTCGCAACATCTGCGGGCGCGTGGCGCAGCGCACTCTCACTCCGCCGGTGAGCGGCGCTGCGCGCGGCACTACGCGCGGCACTTCGCGCTGTGCGCATGTGCAGTACTCTCTCTCCCGCGGGGCGCGCTGCGCATAGAAGCGGAGTGCCGCGCTCCGTCCGGTCTCTCAGTCGACGGTCGTCCGCGCTTGCGCTTGCGTTCGCTCTCTTGCCGTACCCGACGATTGCTTGATGCGACGCCAATGGAACCCCCTTCAGCGTCGCATCACACCAGGGTTCCCGCGAGGGGAGGTGGGCGTAATTTTCTTTAGTCTCTGGGCATCGGGTACGTCCAACGTAAAGTCCTTTCATCGGAGAAGGGACTTTATCCCGACTTACGGTAAGATTTTCGAGGTCGGCGAACGTCCGACGTACCTTTCTTTAATTTTCACTTACGTCGGACGTAACTTCTATCATTTACAGATTAAGCCGGACGTAAATCTAGACATTGGCTTCCGTTTGGCTTCCGTAAAGTTCCGTTGGGCGTAACTTTAGCTTTCAAAAGGATCAACATTTGGGCGAGTTGGTACTGGTTATGTATCATCTTGACGAAACAGCGTAAAAAACGGGGACACTAGGGGAGAAAGACGACAGGACGACGCTGGGTTTCGTCGGACGTAGTTCTTAAGGCTGGTTTAAAGTTTCGTCGGACGTAACTTTAGTTTTCAACTTTGGGTTACGTCGGACGTAACTGGCTTAAAGCTCTGTTGGACGTAACTTAAGTTTCCGATTTTGGGTTACGTCGGACGTAACTGCAGACACTGCGTAAAACTTATTCCTCCTCGTCATCCTCCTCTCGTCGTCCTCCGGGCATGCCACATGGCGGGGATCAAAACTTCCCGCCCGTGCTTCCTACCAGTTTCGGATAATTGTTCGGGAATTGGCTCCTTTAAAACACGTCTTTACCAGCCGCTCCTTTGTCTCCACGGGGTGGCACCATTGCAGAGGGCACTTGGCGTGCCGGGAAATCTGAGCGCACAGTAGGCATCTCCTCATTTCTCGCTCGTACGAGTGCGCACCACCCCGCAGGGTGCCCAAAGCACGACCTTGGTGACGACAGTGGGAGGCCCGCCTTTTCCCGAGTCAAGCGTTGTGTCAAAGCAGGTGCCGCGTCGGTCGCATCTTGAGCGCAGTTTAGGAACCATGAAAGACGATGAATTTAGATCAAGGTTGGTCGGCGCTATGCTCAAGGCTTAGTTATGTCACATAAAAATCACACAAAAAAAGAAACATTGAGGTGATCTTCTCCATTCCTTCCATTATTCTAATCGTGCTCGCAGTACTTGTGTTCAGAAGGCTTGTTATACAGCCCTTAGAAGAAGGCGCTCCATGCAAAATTGATGCTCCGTACCTGACCTAGCCACGATATGTCTTTTTCCTTGCTCTCTAGGCACGGATTATAGCCGTTTCCCATTAAAACGTCATTTGTAAGTGTGTAGGATACGGATGTGCATCCCCAATCACCTAAACGTTTTTTATAGTTCCCATAGCACACACAGCTGTATGTCAATATTTCTTTCGTAGTGAAACACATCTCTTGGTCACTCCGTCTGAAACAAAACGAATTTTACTAGAATATACTGTTCACCACTTTGAACAGTTCCATAACATCCATATTTTTTTCTGCGTCGATATGCACTAGCGCTAATAAGAAAATGTTTTGTCTAAACCAAACAAGGCGAGCTATTTTTGCCTGTACATAAAAAAGTCGATGATGCCAGCATGGCGCATGGTGACCAATGGTGTCTCTTGGTTTTTCTTCTGCCGCCAAAAAGCCAACGAACAATTTGCACGTGCTAGCTCAACAACTTTATACTGCTTATGCATTTTTATACAGTTTTGAATAAGGATAGCGCTACTAATGCGCCAGTAATTATCTGTACTTAAGTTTTGTTAAACGGAGTTTTTTTATTTTTTCTTATTGCTCTTGTTCTCTGCTTGAGATGTGCTCATTCTTCTTCGTTACTTGTTTTTAGTTACACCTTTGGTTTTGGCTGCGTTTGCTGCGTTTTCGTATGTTGTGATAATTAATCGAGGGTCCCGTTACAGTCTTCTGACTATGGCACCCTTTTCTGTGTATTGACATGAATGTATTCTAACATCCCTGAAGGTAGTAAAAATAACTTAAACTGACACTGAAATACAGCCCCAAATAAGTGTGAGTGAGTGAGTGAGTGAGTGAATGAGTGAGTGAGTGAGCGAGTGAGTGAGTGAGTGAGTGAGTGAGTGAGTGAGTGAGTGAGTGAGTGAGTGAGTGAGTGAGTGAGTGAGTGAGTGAGTGAGTGAGTGAGTGAGTGAGTGAGTGAGTGATCTTTATGCAATAGCAAGCGCAGTCTGAACGTGCTCGTCCTTTGAGAGGTGCAGAAAAAAACGGAGACACCGACCAAAAGACGCTGTTAAAAACTTTTAAAAACAGCAAACAAGAGACGTTTCGGCTTCGCTACGGAAGCCGTGCTCACAGTGGGCTGAAGGAAAGTTCGTGGGCGCCCACGTTGTCTTCAGCACATGACGCAGCGCGTGTACGACGGGAGGGGGGGAGGGATCCTTCATTTCGATTGAGCGTGTGACGTGTCCTCTGTATCTCTAAAGACTCGAGATAAAGCCGAGACTTCCAGTTCCTTTCTTCGCCGACTATTCTAGAAGTCGTGGCTTAATCCGGAGACATACGAAAATGCCAGAGTGAAGTGTCGTAATTTAAATATAGGTAAAATTACTGTGTTAGCTGTGTGCTGACCTATATTATCTAAGTGATCGCCATTAACTTCAAGTGACAATGTTGAATCAATTACGAAGCTATGTGATTGAAGAAGGAAATTTTCGGGCCATCGAGAGGCATGAATTAATAAATTTTGGAGCTGTGCGGCGTTCGGTTGCTTGTGGACCGCCTCTGGTTTCCACTTACTGCGCACGTAGTTCTTCACGCGTTGCTAAGGTGGTTTCTTGTTAATAGTATGACGAACGCTTTATTTTATCGGGGCAAATAAGGTATCGCAACTTGCTGCGTGCGTATTCAAATAGCGCGCAAGGTATTTTGAACGGTATTGAAATTGAGCTGGACATCGGCTTCCTGTTGTTTGCAGAGACAGCGACCGTTGCTAATTGAAAATGCTCTCGTGCAAATCGCATGGCTAAGAATAGGCTGGACTATAATCAATGCGTCAACGCAAAGGCGGGATGCTGTTGTAAGACCAAATATTCCAATTGCCCACTTGGCAGGCAGACAAAAACTCCTTCCAACAGATCCTCTCCCATAGAAGGACAACTTCTATTTTATTATTTTTTTTTTCATTTGCTTCTTCGCTTCGTTAGGATTGCGCAACCAGTAAATGCACGATATACCACCACTGACGGCATGTCAGTGGCGAAGCGTCAGTGGACACGCACCTATTTGTGGGCGTCGAGATTTCTACCTCACTACATTTAAACATCGCCTATCTTCTACAATCTACAATGAAAGAGTAAAAACAACGCTTCAATTTATCTTGAAAAACTTATCATTGGTACCACGCGGCCTTTATCTACTAACTTCTTTCATGAATGTGCCCAGCGCTGCTTGTCTTTTCTGCCTCCCTCCCAGGGTGCCACTTCACCCGCCAGCAAAATGAAGCGGCTTTTGTTTCAAGGTGCACGATATGCATCTTCGGTAGGAGCCTTGGTTTCAGGTGATTGCTCTTTTTGTATTTCTCCGCACAGCGCACAGTCCCACGTGTGAAACGGCGCTCCGCGGGAGGGACCCGCGAGCCGACCCTAATGGAAACTTAACGAGGGTACTTAGGCACGGCCGGCACCGGACGTGAGCCGAATGGCCGACCGCGTTTATTCGTCCACTGCTCAGCATACAGCAGCGGAGTCGTTTTGCGAGTGAATTCACACCTGAGCCCGACACTCCAAGGTGGTCCGTGAGCGTGGGTGAGAATACAAGCTACCCCGCTCCGCAAGGCGTCGGAATAAATGACGTTCTCGTTTCACGCTTCGCTTCCAATTCACTTTGACTATGTAAGTAGATTTTGGGATGGCTGCAAAACCAGACGGAGGGTTTCGCGTGGGCCACGCTGGTCTTATACGAACACTATAAGACACCGAACTCAGTCTAAAAAAATAGGTCAGCGTATAATGATGCCCAAATTTGAAGGTGCGAGCGACACGACGCCTGGGTGACTGGGCCCCACAACGTACGCGCAGAGCTTTGCCCAAGCTATAGAACTGGCTCCGCCAGCCTTATTGCAATCTTCCAGTTATGATACCTTCTGATGCCATAGTCGGCAGCTGGTCCTTTCAGGGAATAGTCTTCTCTGATTGAGTAGTCTCCGAGTATAGTGTTTTCCTGGCAAGCTTCATGCTTACCTAGGATGTGGCGGTAGGGCGGCCGCATTTATGTACTGAATCCGGGTTCGCAATCGACGCAAAAATTATTTGAAATTAGATACCTGGAAAGCGGAGACACCGAAGCAAACAACAGCAAAACGCCATTTCTCTGAACTCTCTTGTTATGGCAGCGCAGCGGGGCGGAAGCTCTTCAGGATACTTATACTTCTTGCTATGTAGTGCCCAAAATCACGTTCTTTATTTTGCATGCGCAAGAAATCCCGCCCACGGCTTCCTCTGCAAGCAAAGGAGCCGGAACACATGCGACGCCCGAGTCTCTGAACGCGCCTTAAAGGAATCCCGCCGCAAGGATAGAATCACGCTCTCTGCATGTCCTTCGAGCCAGGACACACTGCGGGAGACGTGGAGGCGGGGAGCACAGAATGGCATTCCATGATTTTATCGCCGAAGCAGATACGTCCTAAAGCGTGTAATTGTAAAGCTTTTTCCGATGGGCTCCGACAGCGATATTATGTAAGTCCAAGTAGTTGAAAATGAAGGGAAACCTCACAAAAACCTTCCAGAAACCGGTGTCGTCCTGCTGGTAAGCCGATCGGAGGAGACCTTGGCCACGGTTCTCCTCCGCAGTATACCCTTATCTCTTGAACTGGATCAACGGACAAATGTCGAAGTTTCCGCTTAATAAATCTACATGTGTCACATTATTCGTATACCGTGTGTGTGTTATTGAAGCAGCAGTAAGCGTTATAATCAAGCTAATCCTAGACAACCAGGAAAGCTAAGAATAACCAGCTGAACCTTATCTCACGCTTCGTATATCCTGGCATAGCCGAGCTAAGCCACTGCTATTTTTTTACCTTTTTGTTGATTTGGCGTTCTCTACTCTTTGATAGCATTTGCTCTTCTTTTGGATTCATCTATCTGTCTATAACTTCGTTTCTGAAATTTTATTGCGTGCCGTTTTTATATCTTATTTTTGTTTTCTATCTTTTTGTTGTCTCCACAATCTCTCACATTCACCCAATTTATCGTAATCATTCCCATCCGGCGTAGCAAGCACTGCCTGCAGCAGAGCTGACCTCTTCAGTTAACATTAAATATCCCTCTGTCCTCCGCCGCAATACAGGCAATGTGAGTTGATCTATAGACGGCACCACTTACTTCCCACGCGATGGTTGCTTCATTTCGCGGTACCGACGTGCTCCTAGATTCTGTCATTCTTAAAAAAAAAAAAGAATTGCCGATTTTACTTTAATTTTGTTAACTCGAGATGGAATTCACTTCACACCGGACTGAAGTGGAAATTTCTATTAATTTGGTAGCTTAAAGGAGCCATGAAGACAAAATACAAGTTGGGGTAATTAGAAAGAGTGCTTAGTCCCGATAATAATGATACCAATATCATCGAAATGTTCGAACAAATAACGGAGATATTAAAGAAAACGTGTGAAGCAGTCGCGACCCCCTAGCCAATTTCCCGCAACTTTTCTATGACGTCACGGAAACTTTTTTGTGCGATTGGCGGCCGCCTAACTGACCTGTCGCGACGACACATGACTGGGCGTCTGTAATGGGGCCTCTAGTTCCATTTGACCACATCACTTGAATGCTAACGTGCAGTTAACGCCCTGAAAATTATGTTTTATTGTTGGCCCGTATGACGTCATTCTTGCTCATAACACGTCACCGTGGCGCAAAATTTGAAAGTTTTTAAATGCTTCTTGCTTTTTTTTCGTTAAAAAAACATCTTTTGTGGCTCTAATGGTGCTGAGTGAGATACTGAATCCTAGTTCTTTCAAATTAAACGAAGATGTATTTTCTCTTCATGGCTCCTTTAAAATACCCTTCGGGCACGTGTATTTGGAGTGACCTTTACTTTGATTGCCCTCGTTTGTTTGCGACAGTTCCTATTCGCCTTTATACGCTCGTATGTGTATCGCAGAAAAATGGAGAAATCGCTATTGTTAACCTGCTATACTCGTTCTGTCTCCCATTTCTTCCTCGTCTCACGGTAACTGCGTAAACCGGATCAGCCTCTCAATATCTGCGCTCTGTAGCTTGGCGACCATCAGACTTTGTTTTGCGTTATTCTTCAGGGCGTGAAATTGGACAATAACGCGCACTAACATTTTCTTCCACTACGTGCGCCGGGCATTAGGGCTAGCGGAGAAGCTTCTTGAATGTTTCTTGTTTTATAATTCAGCTGTTCCTTATGCCGAAGGACCGAAGCTCTCCAAAATAAACCGCCCCAGTCCACTTTCATTGCCCCCTTCGAAAGCAAACATGTTACGCTTAGTGATCTTGAACACACAGGCAATGGAAGCGAGCCATCTCGGTCATTTCACCGGCGGGTGCCGTCCCGTGGGAATTAGATTTCGGCAATTTCTGAAGCAGTCGGTTGTCTGTAATGGCCTCACTGCTCGTTCAATCCCTTGGGCCGTCCGATCTTTACGCAGGGACGGAACATCGGCCCTGTGGGGACGGATCTGAGAGCTTCTTATAAAGAACAAAGTGGTGCACAGTGCAAGAAAAAGTTTTCGCTAAACCTGCGGAACGAGCTAGCCGGCAGGTGTGGAGGCCGGACAACCTTTATGGAACACGAAGAGGGCGGGACCACTGCCGTCGCGAGTCCGAGAATCCTTCCGGTAAATCTTCCAAACCGTGCGACTATGACCCTCCACGTATCGAGCTCGAAGCGTGGTAATCCGACGGCTTCTTGCTCAATCCTCGTACAGTTTCCGCTGTATATTGAGTAATGTGCCCTCGAAGCCATAGCCATTGCGCTACGCGTGGTCACACCCATGTATTGAGCAATGTGCGTATGCCCGTAGTAACCTTAGGTTGGCTACGAGCTCAGGTGCAGGTGAATTTATTTTTACCCGAAAGTGACAAGGCGAGGAGCATTGAGCGTTCATAAATTGTTGTCCAAGCCGTTTAGACGCGGGCACGAAAAGCCTTTACAGACACTTTGTTCCTTGCTGGTGCGACCCAGCCGGCGCTGTTTTACACGCGAAAAATTTCTTCGCTAACCCCGGTAGGACCTTTTCGCGTAGATTGTTTACGTCGCTGCATTAAAGACTACTTGTGATGGTCCACCAGCAAAAAAGAAAAACCTTTAGCTAGAACAGCGCTTATGAAGAAGACGTGTAGGTGTATATATAATATGTAATAAACGTTAAAACACAAAAGAGCAAAACAAGCTAAATAACAATGACAAACGAGTTGCTCGGGTTCTTCGTTCGTTATGCGAGGGGCTTGAAAGTAGCACACCTAAGTTCAAAACGCTTCAAGTTCCGGCCTTTTGTATTCTACTCTTCTTTTCGTTACGATCAATGACGTTCTCTGGACGAACCAGCTGCACTGGAGCCTCGCAGAGATGTACTCGGCTTGTCACCTGGTACAAACTCACTGTTGAAAAGAGACAGATTAACTACCTCTAAACGTGCCTACTTTTTACGCGATATGGTTGGTATCCCTTAATAAGACATATCCAGAAGGATCTCTTTATAAATTTTTACTCCGATTTCTGGTCACGCGCACCATAGTAATTGGGGCGTTCAGCTGAAACCAGGCGGCTATGGGAGCGCATCCCAACTACCTTTTGCCCTTGAAAGCAGCCAGTCCAGGAGTTGCCATGCTTGTCTATCTGAGCCCACACACGGAAACGAAAGCCAGCCATCGCGCGCCACTTGCATGAGGGTCCCGCAAGATGCGAAACGCGCACCCAGGTTATTTAAAAACTGCTGGCACAGTCTCGTGAGAAAGGCGTTAAAGTGTCCCCTCGAGAGAGAGAAAAATCCACCTAGCCTCTACGGCGTCGGCACCGTATTAGTTGGGCCAACTTGCCAACCTGAGCGAATATCTCTGGTGTGCTCCAGTCTTCCCCCAGCTGGTAAAAATAAACGGGGCGTTGGTGTCACGTCCCAAACGGCGTGAACAGCGGGATATACCTGCAGGCGTGTGTGATGGAATGTCGCCGGGAATAAATCTGGCAACTCACATACGGCGACAACCTTGCGGACGCTCCAAGACGTTGCCGCAAGTGCGTGCCGCGCCGCGTTCTCTAATTACAGTCGTAACCAAGCGATGCGGGCTTTTGTGGGCCAGGTCAGCCGACCCGGGAGAACAGCAAAACATGGCAGTGGGCTTCCTAAGAAATAAAAAAATAATAAAAAGGCCCCGTATCTGTTCACTTAGCGGCAAATGTCGTAAATACGACAGTCTTCTGCCGCCAATACCGAGTAAATGCCTGCCTTCTTATCACCCATACACCTTTCACGCTCTTCTTCACCCGTCTCAATCATTCCCACCACAAAGATGTGGAGGTTTGCTCAAGGCTATTCATTTTTAACCCGCATTGAATTTCTCTCGCGCCACCTATTAGAACCATTGGCCCCTATTGGACTTGGAATGCAGCCACCAGTTCTAGTCTACGGCGCGAGCTCTTTTTGAATTTTTGTGTTAAAATATTGTTTTCAACACGTATTGCTTATTTCTATCGCAGAAACCAAGGGCACGTCGATTGTCAGTTAAAAGAATGGTGCCTAGTACCAGTTATGCATTGATGTATTGCCTCAGATATGGCTAATGTTTTTCTTTTTTGCTCAACAACGGTTGAAAATTACGAGCTATGGTACCAAATTTAATGGTTGGAAAAAGTTTCGCCGTTATGAGCGTCTCGTGTCAGAATTATTTTATATTTTGGCCTTGTGGCTAAATCGAGCTACAGGCAGAACCTGACAGACAGACAGACAGACAGACACACCAAAATTTTGGGGGTTCAGTAGTCCGAGAATGTCCATCTTATTTGAAATAATTCAGACCAGGTGTTACAACGCGCGTCACGTGATTCAGGCATAAAACACTTCAAATGATTCGACGTTAAAGTACGTTGCCTCTGTCTTACTCAAATGAACAAATTCCGAGCTCCGTTGCGCATTATATATCTCTGCGTGGTTTAAAAGACAGTAATTTTGGGGAATTAGGGTTATTGTTCACTTTTAGATCAAGTTAATAAACATCAATAGATGTAGTGCTATGGTTCTGCATATGATAGATATTGCTGCAACCAATTCAAGGTTACCTTCAAAATTTTTATTCTTTAATCATTAGGGCATTCCCCGGCCGTTTATGAGAGGCGTTTACGTTAACAAAACTTATATGCTGTTAAGCTATTTTATTTTAGCCAAGTCACCCATGCGAACAAGGGGCTACCGAATACAACAGACGTAGGATGAAGGTTCTTATTAAAGCTCAGTGGTGCCTGTGTACCAATTTTTAAACAAGCGGTGATTTGTATTTGATTTTTTCACCATTTTTCAAGCTTTTGTTTCAATTTTTTCATGCTATGTTAGCAAACGGCTGTGGCCTGTGACAAAACCCTATGTGACGAACATGAAGTACTTTTACGACTCTACCATTAGTGATATGATCGTCTCTTTAAGAACGCCGCTTTTTTCGCCTCATAGGACACAAAAATGGTTTCGCATTACTATGGGAACTACTGGCAGTGCTACATCACCAGTCTATGGACAGAGTACTAACACTGGTACACTAGCGTACTGCTACGTGTGACTACTACAAGCAAACGACTAGGCAGAAGACTATCCGTGTTGCTGGAATGTCCCAACACCTAACTGGCCCTTTAAAGGGGCCATAAAGACAAAATTCAACTTTCTGTGATTTAAAAGAACCAAGTTTCAGTACACCACACAGCTAAAATTGCAACCACGAAACCCTTTTTTCACAGAAAAAACACACGAAGTATGGAAAACTTCAAAAGTTCGCGCTACAGTGACGTGTAACGGTTATGAGGGACGTCATATGGGCCACTATAAAAAAACACAATTTTCAGTGTGTTGACTTCACGTTAGCATTAAGTGATGCGATCGCACTACAATTTCCCAGCGACGTGCCTCAGCGATCAGTTAGTGCGGCGGCCGCGAATCGCAAAAGCAAAGTTCAGTGACGTCATAGAAATGTTTCCGGAAAGTCACTAGGGAGCCGCCACTGGTTCACATGTTTTCTTTAATATCTCCGTCATTTGTGCGAAGTTTGCGATTAAATTGGTAGCAGTCTTTCGAAGCAGTATTTCTAATAAACCAAACCTGTAATGGTTTTCATGGCCCCTCTAAGAACACGCCCTATCCAATGGCGTCATTAGACAGTTTTAGTCTCACGTACGTAGAAGCTTCACGTACGTGAAACACATCTTCACATCTTTAGTTCCACTTGTAACCGCACCCATTGCCTAGTGAGAAAACGAGCCTAGGTACTCCGATGAACCAGCACCTGTTTGGCAGTGCGTGTGCATCTTCGAGCTAATACTATGCAGGTGTGCGTGTGCACTTTCATCCGAAAACTCGAAAAATACATTCAAATTTACCGCTCGATAGATGGGCTTACGTAGCTTCAGACTTTGCATACGTACAGATGGAGGTAACAGGCATGCCGAACCTGCAATAAGCATTGCAACCGCCACCGCTGCCCCGGCTTGACAGCGTGCGAATGTCGGCCCGGCTTGAATTATAACTGCAGACTTGTAACGGCTGCTTGGGAAATTTATCGTGCAAAGAAATATTTTACGTGTTTCTTTGACAGCTTGTGTGCGTGATTCAGCTGTTTGTCACGTGACTATTGGCCCATCCGTTCAGTTTACGCCATCTTTCCCGTGCGACTGATAACTTCAGTTTTTTATTATTATTTACAAGTGAGGGTACTGCCACAGAGACTGGTATATTCGTTTTCTGGGGGCGACAATATCAGTATGCAGACGAATTTCGGTTTTGGCTTCAGTGTCCCGTTAATCGTATCTATAACTCGTCATGCAATGCAGTAGAACAGCGGGTGTCCTCGGGTTCCGTGTTTCCAAACGCTTTGTTGCACAGCCCACCCACGTTACATGTGTGATGTCACTGCGCGCGCTATTCTTTTATTCTTTTGAGCGCCTGCTAATTGGCGCCCACCGTTCAGGCTCTGTAGCCTCGATGTAGAGTACTGAGTAGTGCAGCTGACGGCTTGGGTTGGAGCCGCAGCTGGTTTGTCTTGGTTTTCATTGCTGAAGTTTTTTTCTATTTTTTTCCCCTAAACTCCAGTCTACGTGTTTTTTTTTTAATAATAGGGATTTCGTATGTTTTAGGTCGCTGTAGGTTTGGGGCGCAGCCAATGACGACGTTTAATTACCGTTCTGCATCGCGCAAACAGACATGTCACGTGGGTGCTCTGGGCAGCGAAGTGTTTGGAAATACGCCCTCGGGTGACCCCTGATTGAATGAATGAACGATTACGATGGTAAAGGTGGTGGGGTGGTGATAATGATGATGCCCTCGTTGTGTTCGGCGCGTATCCACAAGGGGGATTGGCAACGCCGAACGCGTTGACTGGGCTCGTTTGGGGCTTGGGTGTTAAATTTAACTTATCTTCGGGAAAACAAATCGGGGCGTGAAATGAAAGAAAGTGCACTGAATAAAGTGGGGAAACCTCTCTATCGCTCCTTCTTGCCTCTTAAAGGTCTCGGCTGTTTCCTTCTCTCGTCAAGAAGCTAATTAAAACCAAAGAAGAAGTACAACAGGAACGGCGACACACCTCACCCCGACACCCAGCTCTTCCCGGCGTCTTGACCCCAAAATTCAGGTATGTCTTCGAGGAGTCGGGGAGCACGTCCGAGGCAGCTACCGCGTAACGCCATGACGAGGTCTGGATGGTTGCAGATAACGACTAAACGTGTAGGTATAGAAGAGGCTCGCAGAAGGTGTGTGCAGCAGTGGATTTGCGAAAGCACGCTGCATGGGCAGTAGCAGGAACGCAGGAACGCTTCCATGAAATACTGCGAAAACGAGTGGAAGATAAAACATTTCCAAACTCTTGTTCAGAAATAGGTACTATGCGTGAGTGAACAACCAGGTTTCGAAGAAATTTGCCCTCTAAATTTCGCCTGTAAGCAAAATCTAGCTGTGCAGCCGTTGAAAGAATGATTGAGGTGGTATTCATTCCTAGATTTTAGGAGCGATGTAAGAAATGCCGGAGAGAAACAGCTAACGAATGCGGCGATAAGTTTTCTGAGCCTGAAAAGTAATCAGTCTTTCGATGCGCGTAATCAGCTCGACAACGCAATGTCGTTTTCCCTACCCGTTATTGCACCTCAACGAGCCCAACTCATGACAGGACGCTCGGATTTAGCATTGCCCCGTCGCCACTAGGATTAATTGACCTTGGCTGAGGAGGTGTGGTTACAGAGGAAGCACCATGTCCTTGAATCTCTGCCTGCTCTCTTCCTTCCCTCTCGCTCGTCTCGGCCCTGTTCTGTCCGCCTGTCAAGCGAGGTCCTAAGCATACGCACCTCTTTGTAAGACATTAATTTCCCTAGAGCACTTAGGTCTGCCTACGCGCTTTGAAGGCGGAATACTATGGATTATCAAATACTTCCTTACTCCTACACCGTGTTTGCGTCGCTTTATATTTAATTTATTTTCCCTTTAAAGCGGCAGCCATTTAGATTTTCGCTATTGTTTGCCATCAATGTTATAAAATGCAAAATTGCGGCAACTTTCAATTTGCGATAGAACGCTTTCGGTGCACCGACTGAGAATTAATATAAACGGGAGGAAATTTGAAATTCAAGAAAGAAAGACTACTTCGCCGAGCGTTTTCGCTCTATCAGCCCAATTTCGGTTGCCGGTTCTTAGAGGCTGATTAAAGGAGCCATGAAGACAAAACACAAGTCCGGTTCATTCGAAAGATTGCCTCGGTAGAATCATACTGACACCACCGTTAACGCACACTTCGCTCAAATAAGCTACATAACTAGGAAAAAACGGAATGGCCATGCGACCCACTAGCTCATTTCCCGCAACAGAACCTATGATGTCACATGAGCTCAGCTGTGCGGTTGGCTGAGGACGGAAAAAGTAAACGCAAATTAGGCATGGCTTATAGGCTTTCCGAACGAACTATTTGCGCTTAAGTGTAATGCATATTCATTTTACAGCAGTAAGAATGGTGCGGTAAACAATGAAAGTTACAAAAACGCACGCAAGCATAGAAGTACCGATGCGCACTGCTGTTGGTACCGGGCGCACTATGCTTGTTTTAGCTGCACAGCAGTCCGCCGCTTTGAAGTTGTTTTACAAGACACTGGCCGATTGGCGTAAGCGGCGTTGTCTTACGTGACCCTGTTTGTCGAGGATACCCCAGGTTTTATGAGGCGCTCACTTTTTACAGTAACAAAAACAAGCCAGGTGCTAATACGCTCAAAAACAAAGCAACGGCGGACAACGGTTCGAGGATGACTATAGCAGCGCCATCTGGGAGGGCTGACGGACAGCAAGGCCGCAAACCCGAATGACGCAGTGGAAGTTTGCTTGAATACACGCGCTTCTGACGTCATTTGTGACTACGAAAACCTACGATTTGGCGGGAGAATCAAAATTTTAACCTAAATTGATCAATTTCTCAGTGAATACGGCATCATTTGCTGCCGGACAAGCGCTGGGTGCGCTATAAAACGAGAAATCGTTCGAATAAAACAAACTTGTATTCTACGTTGCTCCTTTAAGAAGTTTTCAGTGGCCGGTTGCGGTTTGCGCAATGCAATTTAAAAACCACACATTTCTTTTTTTTTTTCATGCAACCAACATTCAGTTCTATGCACGTCTGCGACAGGGAAATGGCTGTATGCCTTTAAATATGTCTGTGCTGGGTTAAACAAATTGAATGGAAAGATGTCTGTTTTTCAGGTACGAAAATGTAGTTTCCTATGAAGGATGACGAGCATTCAATACGCTTCTCTGTCTTCCTTAAGCGTTCAATAGGGAAAACAGAATTTTTATTTAGCCAATAAAGAGGCGGGCACAGTTTTACATCAGGCAGAAACTAACCACGCGGAAAAGCAAATATGTCGAGTATACTGCACAATAATTACATTTTTCCGATTGTCTGATTTATGTAACAGAGAAAATCTTACGTACCGACTTGTACGGAGTTTGGCTTATTTTGTTAGAAACAAACGAAGATTTCCGAGGAAGACTGCTCCTTTTCTGTGCAGCTCTTGCAAACAAGCGACACAAAACATCCTCTCACTTACGTGCATCTGGTAGGTATCAAAACCACAAGGAGCATTTTCGACTCCGGGTGCTTGTTTTCTCGTTGTAACATAGTAAGTTTGGTTTGGTTTTTTTTCCCTTTGAATCCTTAAAGAAAGCAGAAGGTTGAGCTTTGTTGTCTGAAACATGCCCGGAAGCGATGCCCACATCAATAAAAAGATTGAACGCTGTACATGGTTTAGTCAATTTAGCCACAGGCAGTCCTTAATTCCACTTCGGACCAATCTAAAATCACTCGCATGCAGTCGACGTACTTATATACCCTTGTTCGCCTTGTCCGCAAGTACGTTGTGATATCCGTCGGAAAGAAATATGGCCATTTAGGAAACAGGTGCAGTTTGATATAAGAATTTGCATTGATTTTTTATAGTAGTAACAGTGTTTTGCACCAAAGAATGTTGGGAGTCTCGGACTACCAAGACCTAAGCAAACCTGCAAATCGTCTTCATGGTTCCTTTAAAGTACTCATGGCAGGACAATTTCTGAATGCAGACAGCAATGGACTCAATTTAAGTTGATTTTCATTGCAGGGCCCAGTGACGAGGTTGTAGCCCTGTTCAAGACTGACAGGGAGCTACCGGACAAAACGACGCCTTTCCAACCCTTACGCACATGGGTCACATACGCAAGATGATGCTGTTGGAACGAAAGCATACAATGCATTTTATGCTGTAGAGCCCAACGCCGTAATCACACGATAGCAATTCTCACTAATCGTCATGATTGAATTCCTTGATTTCGACCGGCCTTGCACTGCTGACTGCGCCGAGGCTTGTTGGCTTTGCGACGAACTCATTGTGTGGAACAAGGTGCTCAACAACTATGGCTTGAACCTGTCCGAAAGTGAGCCGGGAAACTTGACCCTCACGAGCTTTCAGTTCTGCCATTGCATGGAAGCCGCCTTCTGCAAGCTCGAAGAGCCGTACGGTTCGTCCTTTTTCCTGACTTGGTTGCCACGAAAGCACCGCTGCGTCCAAACGATGCGCCTTGACAGTATTGCCAAGCGGTGGTCTTTCGCCATGACAGAAGAAATATCAGGAAAGCTGCAAAACATCGGGGATACGACTGACCTCCGGCACCTGGAAGTGGAAGGGGACGTGAACGTTCAAGAAGCCTGCGAAGCGTTGGAAACATCGGTCGCTCGCCTCGAAAGTATTCACCTTACTGACATAATTTGTGACGGAGAGCCCGTCTCATTTGAAGTCGCAACGCTTGTGAACCAAGCTTCGCCGCGTCTTGGAAGACTGACTGTCGATGACTATTTCATGTCCGACTCGAATGGGATGCTGGACGCACTGTTGTGTTGCCCACGACTGACAGATTTGACCCTGAAGTTGCCGCTGATAAAAGAATTTCCGTTGCCGGTTGTCGACTTGCTTGGACATCTCCCGGAACTGAGAAAACTGTGCCTTGACGTGCCGGAACGCGAATGGTGCTGCACTTACTCGGGCCTATACACTGCGTTCACATCGACAATACGGCTTGAAGACCTCCACGTCGTAGTTCGTACGGAAGAGTTCGCCGAAGCTTTGTGTTCGGCCGTGAAATTTGCTCCTTCCTTGAAGGCGTTTCACTTGGAGAATTTTTGCGAGCACGAGTTCTGCGTTGAGGAGCAAGTTGCGTCGCTGCTGTGCGACAATACGACGCTTCAGATGCTTCGCGTATCCAACTTCGAATTTCATGACGCGGGTACCGAGCTGATCACCAGTGCTCTTGCACGCAACGTCGTACTAGAGATTTTAGATTTATCGGACTCGAAAGTTACTACGTACGCGTTTGTTGATTTGATCGGAGCCCTTGACTATAACGGTTCGTTGAAGAAGCTCAAGATCGGAAAAGTGCCTTATTTGCCGGATGGGTGAGTGCGTTGCCGTTTTGCTTATTACGGTTCACGAGGCAATCCATTTTATTTTGCAGAAAACGCCTATCGACAGTCATTACGGGATGCACAAAATGTGCGGTGACCTAATTACAGAAACTTTGCGACACCATGGTAGGAGTGAACGTGCTCCGCAAAAAATATGCTTATGAAGATCTTGTATGCGTGTTTTAAGGAAAGCCGCTATTAGGCCACGCGTGTTAAACATGGCTTACCCATCAGTCCATAATGTGCCATTCATCCCTGCAAATTCACGCTGTGCGCTGTGTTTATTTCTTTCGGGACATTTTCAAAAAAACATAGTACGCGCTTCGTGTAACTCCTCAAAATGGGGTGAAAACTCATTCAGTAATTTTTCGGCCGTAGCGTCGTATTAACCTATGCACAACTGGAAAGGTGATGCAATGGACTTGGGAGACTCTCTTGTCTATGCCAGCCTTGTTAGGGCTTTGGCCAACCTAGCCAATTAACCATTTTGCGCCAATGTTTCCTGTGTCCTCTCGTGGCGTTACTAACTGATCCTCCGGCTGGTTCGCAGGGACGTGTTCCTCTCCGCCCTCATCACTCATCACGGCCGCATAGAGATCTCGTCCTGGAGCGACAAGTTGGTGAAGGCGATCGGAAACATCTTGTCCTCTCCGGAAGCGTGCCCGCAGCATCTTGTCCTCGACGCGCGGAGAAAACTGTCCGGGCCGTCCCTTCACCTCCTCAAGGAAAGCCTTCGCGCTGCCACGTGCTCTGTCAGGACTCTGACGCTCGTCGTGAGCCACGGCATCGGCCCTTCCATAGGAGACCTGTTCTGCCCAATCCTGTCCCGAGCGTGGACCATCACGGGGCTCAAGCTGCAGTTGCTCGAAGTGACCCTGTCCAACGGTTTCCTGAACCCTGACTGGCCCGGAGGAATCCACTTCGGTTTCCCACAGGGCGAATGCGAAGTGGATGCCTGGCCTACGCACCAGCTTGGAAAGATCGGAACCTTGGCGAGGAAGAAGATCGCGGATGAGAACGACTGCTGCTGCCAGGGAATCCTGTCCTTAGCCCTCTGCCTCAGGCACAACGCTAGCGTGACGTCTTTCGACATCGACGGGATCAGGGTTGATTTTCCAGGCTTTGTCGTCTCTCGCAGCACCACCCGCAACCTGTCTATGCTCAACGACGCGGTACGCTTCGTCATGTACGAAAGCCTGGACAAGAACCGCGCTCTCGCTTTCGAAAACCTTGCGGATTATCCTTCGCTCAGGGATCAGCTGACCAAGCTGACCGGAAGGAGCAAAGCCGTGTGTGCGGCGGCGATTGAATCGGCTCAGTCTTGGCTTCGCAAGATGTTCTTCGTCATAACCGGCGTCGTTTCCAGCTCCGTGAAGTGCCACCCTTCTCAGCACATGCAGCTGGACGCTTTGAGCGATTCCTGCGTGCAAGGAATTACCCGTTACCTCAGCGTGACGGATGTTAAGGATGAAGAGTAGGCCTCGCCGCCAACTCTGGACGTTCGATTGCGTCCTGAATTAGGGTCGCCGTGTGTTGGTGCCTGGGCTGGCTGCACACCGCCGTAATAGCTAAGCTCCTCGACACCGGGTCAAGTGGGTTAAGTATTCTCAGGAAACGTCCTTAGGTTTTAAATCTCGTAGATGCTTATTTTACGCTCGTCGTGGAGCTATATGATATATTATAAACGTTCGGCTAATTTAGAGACCACAATATGATTTTTTTACTGAGACAAATGTAAATAAACCACGCGGAGGGCATATGTAGAACGAGGGTTCTGGTTTGGACTTCTTGGTGAGTCACTGTAACGAAAGAATATCGCAAAAAGTAACGGGGATCAAGCTAGTGACATACATAAAGTGCACGCAGAGCACATATCGCTGTGCCGTTATGGTAACCATAATCAAAAGAATGCTACAAATACTATGTCTACACAAGAATAATCTGTATTCAGTGCGATCCAGGCTACTCTACGTGTTTTTCTCCGCTGCTTCAGCTCAATGGGTGGTATGCTTTAGCATGTTAGGATATCTTTATAATTAAATGGGAAACTTGCTTGTTAGTATCCCGGTTTTCTTGACAGGTAGCATTCTTAGTAACGACAGAGTTTGTGCAGGTGTTCTCAGAGGAGTTTCCAAAATAAAAACTGACTTGTCCATCGGCTGTGAAAAGGAGAGGAAAAAAACGCGAAAACGAACAAAATTCTTATGTCTTTTCTCTTTCTACGTCGTCTCTGCTTTACTACCAATTTGCCCATAATCTTTGCAGCACTCTTCGCCCTGTCTTTTTTTTATTACCGTTTTTTCAAAACGCACGTCAAGTCAAGGATAGCCACCTCTACTTTAGTTCTTGAGTTGTGATGGCGTGCTACCTCTAGTTTAGTTCTTGATTTGTTTACTAGATGGCGTACTTGTATGATGAAAGAGATGCGCTTGGATTTTTACTAGATGGCACCTAGTTTCGTTCTTGGATTGTTTACTAGAGGCGGGCTTTGAAAAAATTTCGCTGTCGGCTCGGAGTCGCCCGATGGATAAGCGCTGCAGATTAGCACGCCCCTGGCCAAGATCCCCGTGAGAGCGGGAGTGCCGAAGCGTGTCGTCTGGCTGCGCGACGACGCCGCCGATCCCAGCGTTCAAGGAACGAAGAGGATTCCCCCACGTATCTGCCATGTCAGCGGGGAGGCGAGCGCGCGTCTCCCCCGATGCAGCTGTTGCGTTCAGGAGCTTCGCCCACTCATCATCATTCACCCCGTGGAAGTGCTGTGAATTTTTTATTATTACCGTTTTTTCAAAACGCACGTCAAGTCAAGGATAGGTTAAAAACCGTCTGCCATGCTTCGGCTGACGGAAATCCTTAAAATAAACATCAAAAGTGCATTGCTCTTCCAAAACTGGCAGCCATTTGTGGTCAGGGTCTTGTAGCTTGTGGATCTCGCACAGCATGGTTATACCTTGTGCAAAGTACTTGCTCACAGTGAGCGCTTCAGGATCGGCATTGCGTACGGTCATCCTCGACCTCCAAATGGCATGCAGGCCTAGGGCCATGATAAGATCGTACGGCCACTCGTGACACACTGATCTAAGTGGCACACTTTGAAAACTGCTCAGTCGTGTTCCGACGTAGAATTTCGCTTGTAGAAACGTTCGCATACAAACGGAGGCGAACTTCCAACACTCAGAAAAATGGCTTGAACTGATACCGTGCTTTTTGTTCAGGCGCTCAGATCTAATGTGCTAACTTCAGAAAGTTCGCTTAAACCAGTGCGTCAACAACATGTGCGTCCGAAAACTGTCTCACTCAGGGGCCTGTTCCGAGTACGCGCATCGCCTGCTTTCTTCGTGACGTTTTGTGAGATCCTCTTCGCGCACGCAGCCATGCCGCTTCGCGTACGGCAGGGTCCTCGCGCCTCCGCTTGGGCCTCTCGTTCTCGAAGCGGCTGGGATCTGGCGGAGACACGCTTCGGCCTGATACGGAGCACTGTAGCTCAACGGCTGCTTATGGCGGCGTTGGTACGCGCAGCTATCACGGATTTGTACAGACAGGTGCAAACGGCAGGTCTTTTTCATTACAAGTCCGCAAGACATCCCGAAAAAGTTCCAAGCTCAACTAGACATAATACAAACAGTAACCAAAAACATCCCCCTAAATGTTTTTACGGACGCTGGGACAGCCATTTTCTTTACACGAGAGAAAACATCCTCACCAAGAACAGAGCTGTATAAATTTCGATACAGGAGTACCGGGAACAGCATTTCCTTCAAATTCTTGGTGAGCGTCTACTCTTCGCTCTGTCATGGCCACTAAAACGTGCTTGTATAAGACCGTTGTAAACCTAATGCCCTTATATTTACTTGTCACGTATTTGATACGGTGGCATGAACGGTCTGCAAGTGAGTGAGGTAAACGCCTGTGACAGTTCTTATCTCTATATGCAAAAGCTTCGTGGCAGCCCTAGTCATCCGTTTAATATATTGGGGGACAACTTTCTCTGGCAATGCAATCAAGGCTTTCAGAGCAGAACCACGCCGCTTAACTGCGCCGCTGGAAGTAGTTCAACAAAAATAATTGGCTGTCTGCAATCTCAGCAATTCAAAACTATAGAGTTCCTATTTCTTTGCATTAAATTGATAATGGCATTGAATTACTAGGAATAATATGCGAAACAGAAAGCCTTATTTTTAGATTTTTGCGTTTTTTGGTGTCACCGGTGTCCACTAGCGTCGCATAGCTTCTTTTCAAAAATAAACATGGCGTGTTTGTCGATTGTACCTTTCTTTCCCTCCGGTAGCTTGCCTCTTTATTCTCCGCATAGGATTTTTAAGAAGCTTGAGAAGCAAAAGCTGTCAAAACGGACGACGCAAGTGGTTTGCGACGTGTACGCACAAGTGAGACTGATGCAACCGAGACTCTCCGTCCTTTACGCATTTCTTTCGACTAGCCAGCTTGCCGGCGTAAGCGAACGTGTGCGTAAGCGTGTGCGCGCGCTATGTAAAACACGCTTCACGTGTTGATGGTGGAGTTTTCAGCTTCAACAGAGTTTATAAATCAGTGGCTGCCCTAAAACGGCAGCGCTGACAAAACGCACGTCTGGACGGCACAGAGTTAGATGGTATTGTGCACGGCCGGTCCGAGGTCTCCAGTCAAAGCGTTTGCTTGGTTTAAAAACAAATGGAGCATATGGAAGAAGCCAGCATGCTCGGTGATCGTGGTTCAGCGCACGCAACCAGGGAGCAATTAAATACCAAGAAATGGACTGTAGCAAATGTGTGATGACAATGACAATGAAAAGTGATGACAATACAACTCCCAAGAAATATAATCTGGATTTTGTGTATTTATAACCAGCGGCTTCCATATTCCCGCCACTTTATTTGAGAATATCAGTTCGTAGTCATTGCCATATCGGAGTCCCGACTAACCGCAGATGGACGCTTATCGGGTTACGCACTTTTCCTCTCATCAGCTGGAGCAGCAAAGGCGAGGGTTTTACTTGGGGTGCGTAACGGCCTCGCACTCTTCGAGCACAACCTGCCACCTGACGCACTGAATGAATTTGCAGCCGCCGCAGTGCGACATGCTGGCACCTCTTTCACCGTTATCGCTGCGTATATCCCTCCAAACGCATCACTGAACACCAATCACCTGGAAGACATTATTCGCGATACACCCCCTACACAGATCCTCAAAGGATACTTTGATGCACACCATCCCTCGTATGGAAGCAAAAAAAACATGGCCAAAGGGCATCACCTTTCAGACGTTGCGGATCGCCTTGGTTTATGTGTTGGTAACGCCTGGACTCAACATATCATCGCGGAAGGACGTCAAGTGCCCTTGACGGTACCATGGTTTCCTTGGCATTTCTAATGACCACGAGCTGGTTTGCAGACATTGAGTCTCACGCAAGCGACAACATAACGACGTACAGGTGCCGTCAGAAGTAATTGGAGCACGGGAGATTTGGCCGAACCGCACATGGGAGCGCCGTGTAGCTGCACCAGCAGTAAATGAAAGAACCAGAACACGCATGCGGGCCTGCCGACGGTGATAGCCCACCTATACATCTCAACTACTTTTTTTAACCTGGCTTCGAGCATTCTTCACAGCATACTGGTCTTAGCGGTGGCGCTGATAGCAGAGACACATCTGACAACGTCTTTGGCACACTTCCTGCGCACACGAGCTTCCGGAGAAGCGGTGCTCTGACAGGGATCTGCAGCGACAGTTTTTTTCCTTAATATATTTTTAGGTGTGAGTGCTATCAGCGCCATCGCCGAGGCCAGAATGCTGAGACTAATTCTCGAATACAGGTTAAAAGAAGTGTTTTGAGATGTATAGCTAGGCTATCACCGTCGCGAGGCGCGTGTGCGTGTTATCGTCCTTTCGTTTGCCGCCGGTGCAGCTACACGGCGCTCCTATGTGGTTGGACCGCAGTTCCCGTGCTCCATTACTTCTGACGGCACCTGTACGTCACTTTGGGGGCTTGCCTTTTGGTCTTCATAAACGTGCGGTTCAATTTGTTATCTGGAAAGGGTTCACCACTGCAGTCGAAGAGAGCGTTGGCACTTTATCGTCTTACGATGACGCTGTCGATAGCATCACAAAACCGGGAGGTTGTGCAGTAAAGCCGTCCGGCTTCCAAAGGGGTATATTGTGGCTGACGCTGAATATGATAATATTCAGGCAGCTCGCAGAAGGGCGGAAAGACGTGCGGGGAAATCCTTAGCGATCGAAGTCGTACGAGCAGCCAGACGCACGCAAAAGCTGATTCAGAGATGTTGAAAAATCTCGCCAAGCGTGAATAGATTTCATTTTGCTCCAAGTTAGATGCCAGGAAGCCCCTCACGAGGATATGAAGTCTAGTTCGTGGTCTTCGTGCACCACTGGCTCAGTTACATCAGTTCCCCTCAATTTCACTTGAGCAGTTCCACTCTCATATTTGAGCTCATTAAAATGTTTTCTCTCTCTCTCACCTCTCCGCAGCCTCTGCCCACTGCCCATTCCATTTACCACTGCCCATTCCATTTACAAGAAAAGGTGCGGCAACCCTCGCATCCTCGATTGCCTGGAGGACACAGCGATGCATTTGCACCGACAAAAGACTTGAGTACACGCCTTTACATTAAATTGACCCTAAGTGAAGCTTTAAGATGCGTCCTGGGCTTAGCAAGAGTAAGGAAGCTGTACTGCAACGCCTAAGCATGAACGTGGCATACACACGGCATTTCCTCTGCAAAATTCAGTACGACGCTTCCCCGCTCTGTCCAACATGAAAACAGAAGATATCAAACATATCATCTGCATCTTCCCCATGTTCACAGTGCCAAGGCACACTCTCCTTACATATTTGTGTACACCACACCAAGCCGGCCTTGAACTGAACGCAGTTTTGGGTCCTTGGTCAGGCCAAAGCCAGGCCGTTCAGGCTACCAAAGCTGTGTTGGTGTTCTTGCGTAGCACGAGCTTGGACCAAGCGTTGCGATTAACTTCACTGCCAAACCCTATTTATGTGCGCATCACCTCATTTTAGATGCAAAGCATCTCTCGCTCTCGGCTCCGTCGTCCGTCGACCATCGTACATCCATCCGCCGACCCAGGAAGACACCGGCAACACTGCCGCTCCAGGAGCCCTTTAAGGGGAAGCGTGCTCGTCTCGTGCCGGCCCAGGAAGACACCGCTAACACTGTCGCCTCCAGGAGCCATTAAAGGGTAAGACACCACCCGGGCCGAGCAAGCCGAGCATGCGCAGTGGGGGTGTGGACGGCGCAACAACGACAAGGGAGGGACATAGCCCCGTCGCATCTAATAAAATTACACCATCTTCCCGTAGGGGAACCCTGAGTAGTATGCAAAACAGCCATGGGCTCAACGCAATTTCCCATTTCGTGCTTCCGGTAAGTGAAAAGTGTAGTAGTTACCATGGAAACCAAACTGTAAATATAACGGTAGCTACGTACCTCAACCTAACGGAAACGACGAACTGAAAACTAATGGGCACTTGAATCGACCCCATGGCTGCTTTGCGTACTACTCAGAGTTCCCCTACGGGAAGATGGTGTAATTTTTATTATTATTTATTTATTTATTTATTTCAAGAAACCTCGTGTTTTTGTTTCTTCATATAACGTAGCAAGCTAAGCAAAATAACTCAGTTAACCTCGCTTCTTCCATTAAATGCATTTCCTTTCTTTCTTTCTTTCTTTCTTTCTTTCTTTCTTTCTCTCTCTCTCTCTCAGCCACAAAGACTCCCGGGAGGGCTTAAGGCATATAAACGACAGTCTTTCATGGAACTGGCGTGCCCTGAAAAGCTCATAATCACTCGTGGTCACGCATCCACCCTCTTTTCGTTTATTTCTGTCTTCGTTGTTTGAGGACGCGTATAAAACGCATATTCATTTTTGATTTTGATACCTCTTTTTTGTAATATTTGTACTTGTTTTATTTTTGTATTTCTAATTGCCTGCGTTGAAGCCATTATAACCATAATTTGGTTACCTTCCCCAAACACTAATGCATTTTTGTGCTAGTGCAGGGCGTTACACGGTTCGGGATGGGGGATTGTTCAGAAAAGAATGCTTACACATAAACAGCAGGATAAGATGTTTGTTAGCTGCGCCCGGTTGGTTACAGCGCACATGGGTCACAACTGATTTATCAACACGCAGATAAGAAAAAAGAAACCACACCTTGGGGCTCAGATTAGTCATTAAATTTCATTATATTTGCACGCACGCCTTATTTGGGCTTCACGTTGTGTAAGTTAACCTCACTACACAAATTTCTTAACCTGAAAGACAGCTGCAAAAAGAAGCCGCATCTAAGTCGGCATGCAATGTCTTCATGAATGAATGATGAAGACCATCATGAAGAGACCGATACACTTTGTTCCCAGCTGGCCATCGGTGCAACTGGCGATTTCCACGTCAAATATTTTGTTCTCGGATTCATAAAGGAGAAGCAAATAGATTTCGACCAGATGTAGTGGAGTAAGTTTCTGTAAAGTTTCTTTGTAGCCGTTAAGGTGGATGTCAAACTTTCCTTTACAGTAAATTGGTTTGACCTTTACATTGCCTCTTCAAGTATTTCGTCATGCTTTTGACACTCTATCTACGACGTGTTGACTCCGGGGCCCAGGAAGCAAAATGTTGTTTAAGTGCCGTTGGCGACGGCAAACGTCGCCGACGCACTTTCCTGAAAACTCTAATCCATCAAAAAACGATGTTTCATGGTCAGGAAGTCATTTGCATGGAGGTAATAATCACGTGTTTGAGCGTAGCGACAAGCAATTGCTTGTAGCAAGACTAGCACCGCCTCGCTGGAAGCTACGGCTGATTGTTCTCGCTTGCGGCCTTGGAGAAGATGAGTTTGTCGCGACTGTAAAAGTAGAGACACTTGGAAATATTTCAATCTTCGTCGGCGTGGTGGTTAGCTGCGTTGTCGGTGCAAGGTAACATCTTTCAACTACCGCTACGCACTTTCTGCCGTATTTGGATGATAGACGTAAGACATTTTCTATAACTGAGTAATGAGGAAGTCTGGGCGTGTTGGTTCATAATTGCTCAATAAACAAACTAGTCAAAAATCGTTACACGAACATGGAAACCATGGTATTTATGTTCGTGACTGTCCTTGTGCCCTGCAGGTCACAAGGACAGTCACTGGTCTTACAGCACTGGTGCTGTAAGCCAAGTGACTGTGCTTGTGCCTTTGTTTCTCCTCTTCGCGTAGCGTTTTTTCACTGGATTGTTTAACGAGAATTTTCTATAGCATTGAGCTTGTGAATACTTGCTTTGAGATAAGACAAAATAAAATGTAAAGATGAACACAAGATATAACAGGAAGCACTTTCTTCGGGCAACCCCGTGTCTAGGTCCTGTTAACACGGGAGCCTAATGACCGTAACTTCAGCACTGCTAAAGTAAGTTGGGATCATCTACTAAACGGACTTTTCCGTATGTCACACATTAGTCGCTTTTAATTCTCATTTGGAGATCGCACTCACAGCTATCGCATCCCCCCCCCTACACTACCACACATCTGGACTCGCCTTGAATGCACCCCCGCCTCCCGCCGCATTCACTAATGTCTTATGCTTCTAGCGCTATTAACAGGCGGAGTCATCCCCACACTTTCTTTTGGTTACCAGGAGCAGCAAAGAACGCATAAATTCCCTGGTGCGTGTCTGAATTTCAAAAACATTTTATATGATATTTATTTACCATTCATCCCTCCAAGAAATGCCGCTCAAAACTAGCTTTCAAAACACGTAAAATGCATCTTCGATGTGAGCAACTAAATGCACCATTATGCTATAGAACACATGCTCCCAGCACCCTTAAATATGCTCTGGCATAAAGTGATATGTTCAATTGTGCAGCACATCCTCAGAATATGTTCAGTTGTTAGTCCAGCGAGTGTGTTGACCTTTCTTTGACTTGTGTCTGTGTTCTTTTCGCTGGTTTTTCAAAACGTTAGGATAACGAAGTTTGTGTTGCGGCCAACAAAATTTACCATCCCTTCCTACAAAAAGTTGAGAGAAGCGCGAAAGCCGAAAGTGCGTCAAACCTTCGCTGACAATGCGTCCAATCGATCGTGAAATCTTCGAAGACCCAAATCGCCAACGAAGAACGAACCGATCCGATGATTTTTAGCGCACCAAGTAAACCCATCTACGAACGACCTGAGTATATACCGATACGTGGTTTATGACATTAAAGTAAAGTGTTGTACTCATCCTTCGTGATCGATGCGTCTTATCTAGAACCGGTCCTTTATCGCGATTTTCAAGTGACTGTTTTGACACAATGGAAGCCCAGTTTCACGCACGCGTCGTGTGTCCAGGGATATTATTAGAGCTGTCCGATCGACCAATCGGTCTACTGAGAAGTGCATTAGTTTTCTTACAGGACGCCATCGGTCCTACTAAGAAGGCTTTCGCTTTAAAATATGCACTATCTTGGCAGTGGTAAATGCCGCGGGGCTTTACGTTGACATCGCTGCGCAAATCCCCCAGTACGCGTGGCCATGATTGTATTTTCGCAGATGCCCGCTCTACAGCATGCCTAGTTTCATGCGTACCAGTTCGGGGGTGTCCAATAACGTCGCAACAAACTGGGTATGCGAAATCTCTGCGCACGGCGAACTGCAGTTTTCTTTCCGGGTGACGGCACTTGAGCTGCATATAGGCCGCACGCAGAACGGGGGCGCAGTTTGAAAGTGAACCGGTTGCAGCTTGCCATTATGTTCCGGAGCTAGTCCGAGCGTGCGCCGGCCGTCACCCACTCTCCGTTCTTCTCAAGGGGTTTCTCGTTTTGCTTTGTTGTGACTGCAAGACCGAAAGCTCAGGGGAGCATAGCATTGGCAGCTCTCGCTGCAAGATAATATTTACAGATGTCGCTATTGTTGGAGACACGAAAACACACAATTGATGTCTACCTATTTTGTTCCACCAATAGTACACACAATTATGCTTCTTGGCTCAGAAATGTTTGGATCACGTTACAACAAAAAAAATTCGCTTGACGATTACGGTACTCCCTAATGCGGGAATTTCTGCGCAGGGCGAACTGCAGTCGTCTTTCTGGATGACGGGGCCTACCTGCTGAGTCTCACGAAGCGATCGCCGCGTCAGCGAAAGCACTAAGGCGCGCGATATACTCTGGCGTTGCCTAGTAGCGAGTCGCCTCGGAGGACTTCCCCATACTTCAATCTCCCGCTTTCAGCTCGTTCAATCTTCGGTGGCCTGCTCGCTCTCTCGGTTATTTCGTAGTAGCGGGTCACCGCCGGAGAGAATGCCTTGCGCTTTCTCGGCATACCAACCACCTCCTCACACTTTAGCCATACCCTCCTCCTCCGCTTTCCTGCTTGTTATATCTTGTTTGTATTCGGTGACCCCTTCGTTAACTCGGTTACAACGAGGGACGAGGGCACCGTGAAACCACACGAGCGGGCCCTTAAGGGCTGCGCAAGAGAATAAATAAATACAACATATCCTTCCTGCTCAGGTGGCGTGACGTGCGCGCTTCGATATACTTGATGCGAGTGATCAGTCCTCTCGGCTGAGAAAATGAGTCCGCGTCACATTCTCGCGAAGTTGCCGATCAGTTTGTTATTGTCCCAGTTGTCCGAGAAAGGCATGTCGCGTTTGAGAGTGCCTCGGACGGAAAACAAGTAACTTAGGTTCGAGTAACTTACTAATCAATGACGACCGCTGGCAGCTTATATATCGCTGGTTAGCTTGTTGTCTTTCTTTGTTTGTGATGGCCGGGCTGATGCAGTGTGCGGGCGGTGGCGAAGGGTAGCCGTAGGAGCCTTTTTCACTCGTCCTTGTGCTTTTCCAGAGAATTCGTCGCAGGCAACCGAGAGGCGTCGGCCGCCACAATAGTTTCTTAGTTCTGTGTTTTAGTTGGTCGTTTGGTGATGTGGGTTCGAGGAAGTATTCTAGTACTCACATGAAAGATACTTCAGTTGCATGACTATTTGTACACGCACCTACAATCGGTTGTTGCTGTGTCCAATCAGAGACGTAATGCTAGTTAATAGATATGCTTACTCCCTATCTGTTGTGACGTCCCTTTGTGAAGTGGAGTCTGTAATAAAATTGGGGTGTTTTAAGTGCGAATGCACTTCTTAGCGACCCTGAATCACGAGTCCACCGAGTCCTCCCGTCCCGCACACATACCCACTTAGGGCGATTGGCCAAGAGAGTTTTTAAGTGGGAAAGCGACCCCATCCACATACCCACTAGGGCGTTTGGCCAAGAAGTTCCTTCGATCACCCGTGCATTCGCACTTCCCCATGCCCCTTCGGGAAATGCGGGTGAATTTGTGTTAGTATTCTTGCCCTGCTTTGACTGAGTATGTTCCCTTTTCCGATGTAATAAGGGCAACACATGAAACAGTATGGCTTGAATGCGAGCGAATGCCGTTGCCTGTAAATAAAACAAGCTGACCCACAACCTCGGAAAGCCCCTCGTGTTCTTCATCGCTCTACTCAACATGCTACGGTAGCATGATGGACGGAACTTGACAACTTGACAGTATGACTAGCGTGAGTAAATTTCTACGGACCGCTATTTTCGTCTGTACATCTTGTACAAAGCAAATGAGGAACCAGGGGCGAGACTAAAACCATCTGGTGAGTATGACCACAGTTAGTGTACCAAGGCAGCCACTCCATCTTACGTAGTTATTCACCCCGGTGCCATTTTTCAGACGGCATCTGCGTCGTGGGTTCTGTGCGTAGAGCTTGGCAGTCCAGTTTTTTGTACTCGACACTCAGACGGATGAACTCGATCGCACCTTGGCATGAAAAATACCTAATTGAGTGATTAGTTGCGGTGGGATTGGCCTCGTGAACACGGGGCCACGTAAGGGCCGACAGAACGTGCCAAACGTCTTTGGGCAATTTACCTAGCCTCTTCTCGAACGAGTGTTTTAATCTAGATGCGGTCATTAAAAGGCTCGCCACCCTATTGCTGCGTGCGGCATAACAAACGAGATGACCCGTGGTTGAGGAGGGATGATTTAATGGGCGGCCATTGAAAATGGAATGAACCCCGACGCTATGCACCATTATCTTTTTCGTCTTCAGAGGTAGAAGAACATGGCACTGTGAGCCTCTCTCCGCCGATCGCAACTTTCGCCGCAGTAAATTACGCCGATGAGAACGATAAAAGCGAATCATAATGAAGTATCAATAAAGTCATCACTAGGCATGTTTCTCACTACATAATAAAAGAAGCAAGTGCCTTCCCTGAGCAGCGAACACCGTAAAAAATGTTGTCACGTGACGTCCGCATGAGCTGCGCGTCTGTCACGCCGGTCGTGGGACAGGTCACCACCCACAAGCACTGCGTTGGGCGGTGGGGTCTGGCCTCTGAAAGGGAACGTATTGATTGCGTAAAAGAAATAGCGGCTGTCATGCACCGCCCGTACGGGTGGCACCGCTCACACGTCACTCTTCAGGTCACGCGGCTATTGGCGGTGATGCGCGTCTCCGTGACGTCGGCTTCGGGATTGTCTTATTTGTCGTCTGCTTCACGGGCTTGCTTTCCCTATTGTTTCTTTGCGCTCGGTTGCCGTTTGATGCTTGTCCAAAAAATATTGGCATCGTGTGCGTAACTTATCATAATAATAGGCTTTAAAATCGCATACACTAGCTCTAAAGGCGTGATTGAAGCACAATTTTGATTGCGCTCGGAAATAAACATTGCCGGCGTTGCCCCATTCCTGCGAACCCGGTCCTGTGAGAAGTGAGAAGAGTCGATATATGCGTCAGCTTCTGTAGTCAGCAATCTTTCGAACAAAGGAACAGCCAGCTGCTAATAATCGACAAGCAAGCGAAATACAAGATGAAAACGAATTCATGGCCTTCGGCGTTGTCGTCTTTGACTGAAGGCGTTACGATTCCTGGTAGGCGTATGTAAGGAGCTCGTAAAACAGTTTTTGTAACCTTGGCGAACAGTTCGAAAGTATTGTATCACATCACTGCGTTGTCATGCATGGCAGTACGCCGACATGCACTATAGGGCGCAAAAAATTTAGTATTGAGTTCCAAATAACGTATTGTATGTAAAGGCGCCTGCTGGCTTTATACCAGGCTTCTAAGCAGTATGGAGGTTTATTGAGAAAAATGTTAGCAATTGAGCACGATACCAATAACATGGTCGGTTCAAGCTCGGAGGCTGTGCTCGTATACAGGGCACGGCGCCATAACCGCTTCATCCACAAACAAGCCGTGGTTTTGACCTCCTCTGATATTTGTAGGTGGAAATCAGACCCAAGGGACTTAGGCATGACACTCCCATTTTTTATTACTGCTTTTCTGTCCTTATTAAAAGTCAGTTTGGAGTATAAAAAGTCAGCACGCAGAGAGCTAGTGCTAGTCGGCGGTATGATAGTGCTCGTCGGCGGTGCTAGTATGGCGGAAACATAACATGTTTCCGCCATACCCACACGCACACACACACCCCTACACGCCCGTGCAACACACGCGCGCACGCCACGCATGCACACCCGTGCAACACACAACACATGCCACCCACACGCGCGCACACGCACGCCACATACACACATGCATCAACGCATGCTAATCACGTAACGGTAAAGAAACCGTAGCACTATATTTGTTCAGACCTTGAGGGAATCTTGGTACATCTCTAACACCAATATTCAGATATGCGGTACAGTAAAACTGCACTCAAGGAGAGCAACAGTAATTTTCTTTAATTCTTGAACGTCATCCTGATAGGCCCGTTTGGTTCTGTACGTCTGAACGGAGGAAACAATAAAGAGCGGCTTGGAAATATTCATTGGGTTTTTCTATTTTGTTATACTGGAAACCGGCAGTATATAATCTATTGCGTTCGCTGGCGAGTTATCAAGCCTTCAACACCATAATCATGTCATAAACGTTCGAGTTGAGAGTAAGACCGTTATGATACCGATGGTTACGACAGATATTCGGGCCCTTCTGAAAGCCGCCTTCGTAACAACGTCATCAGCGCCGTTTCGAGGTGGCGTAGCACAAACCTTCTCATTGTATTTGCAAGTGAATAAACAAACGCACGCTGCGGGATATGCACCTTCTTGCGCGCCGCCAAACGCAAGCCAATTTGTGAAGGGAATGTATGCCATACAGCCTGAAGGAAATATCCACATGAGCTTTGTGAGCCTCCCAAGACCCCCCAACCTCCCGAAAAAGTCGTTTGTGCGGGTGCAGAACAAATTAAGCGCTGGGCGCGAAAAAAAAAATTTAGTGAATCTTTGGACTCATGCGCAAGACTTGAATGGCGCAGCCGTTGTAGGTGAGCGTTGCCGACACACAGTTAAGTTGCAGTATCATTGTTATTTGCATAGTTGCTGTGAAAGTAATCGACGTCATTACACCGAAGAAGTCTCGTCTTATTAGGGCCGAGTGGTGGATGCAAAGTCATCTCAGCATTGTAGACTTCCACCAGCTCAACTCACGGAGCTTGCACTAAGTC